>VZRH01005335.1:1029541-1057512 GCA_013397555.1 Urocynchramus pylzowi
TTTTAACTAGAAGACACACAATGATAATTTAACTTGACTCTCTTCATAAAATAGAAACTAGAATTTCATTGTTTCCAATGCATTTGTGATTAAATGTAGCCTTTAGAAATATATCAATTGTAGCATTTCCAGTGATGTCTATCACCTCAGTAGGTAAAAACTTCTTGTAGTTAATTATTTCCAGTGTTTAGAACATTATGCCATTTATACTTGAAATTTTTCTGGCTTTACCTGCCATATACTGAATCCTGTTCACTCTTTGAAGGTAGAAAGAGCCCTCTGCAAGCAGAGACCTTCTGCCTCAGCACTTACAGGCTCTGATCAAGTTACTTTCACCTCTTTGATAAACTGAAGAAATAAAGCTTTATATCTCTCTACTAGGCAAGATCTACACTATCAGTCATTCCCATGGCCCTCACCAAAGTCCTTGCCACTTCTGGAGGCTCAGTGGTTCAGTAATAGTTGCACCAAGCCTGTAACACCTTAGTTTTAAGAACATTCACATACATAGGTAGATGAAGATGTCATCTGGGCACATATGATCAATCTTGTGCATGAGTTAAATAATGGTTCAGCTTCAAATTCAGCAAAGCCAAAATCTTTTTTAATTCATATGGAGGAAAGCTGTATCATATCACGTAAGGTTTCTACATTTAATTGAAATTTCTGCTGCAAAATATCTGCAATTAAACAAATTGAATTGTGTTAGTAGCAATAGATGAAGAAAGATCAAGAAAGATGAAGAAAGAAAGTTTGTACCCTTTCTAAGGGAAATATTATTTAAATTATTATTATTTCATTTATTCTAAAGGGAATAAATGAAATCTGCTTCCCACAGGAAAGAATCATTTTTCAAAGATAACTATGGTAGGGCAAAATGGAGATCTTCGAGCTTCCTTGGGCATACTGCAAGGTGAAACTGTACAGGTCATGGCAGTTCTTTGGAGATTTGTTTTGAGATTCTTTTTCATTTCTAATCCAGTGCATGAGAGAGAGGAGGTCAAATGAAATGAAATAAACCCATGTTTCTATGAAACCATTTGCTGTGAAACTCCACCTGCTGCAGAAGAAGAAATAGCTTTGATTTTAATCACTTTTAATCAAATAATTTAGTCAAACCTCTCCATCTTCAAAATGGATCCTGCTGAGGGAGCGTGTGAGCCCACAGAATGACAAAGAAAAGTGGCAATCTAGGTAGAAAATGCTTCCTATCATTTTGGCAGAATTGCAGAATGCTTTTATTCAATTCTTTACTTGGTGGTAGTAAAAAATGTATAGCATCAGATTTAAATCTTCAGTAGCAAAACACTTGTGGGCAAGCTCTACTGTCCAGTTCACCCATGCAACATACACTCACATGCAATTTGGACTGATGAACTAACCAACTTCACCTAATGCTCTCTCAGTAGCAAAGAGTGGCAGTTTTGGAAGCTAGAACTATTTTCTCTTGATTCAGGGAGACAGTGCATGGCCTGATGAGTGATTTAGGTGCCTTCTTTCCTTCTGCCCCTTTTCTTCCTCACAGAAACTGCATGTAAATTGTAACTTCCTCTACAAATCCTGCCTGCAATATATTTCCACTCTGTGCAGTGCTCTACATATGGAATTAATTTATTTCTCTGTCCAAATTCACTTAGGTATTCCCCATGGATTCATTACAGAATAATCTATCAAATAATGCATACCTCTATATCTTTACTTATCACACATACCATTGTTTACTTATGGAGCATCCACCCAAAAATTCTCTTCTACGTGACTAGGAAGAAAGAGTGACATTGTAAGAATTTAGTTTGCTTCAGATGTAGATCTCTTTATCTTAATTTCTAACAATATTCTTATTTTTTAAATGGCACTTCAGCAGAATTCAGCCCAAAACTCATGAGTATTCTTTTATTATCAATTAAATTTTTTCTCATGTATTTTTAAATAGACTTTTATTTCTGGGATTCTTTTTCTTTCTCTCTCTCTCTTTCTCTCTTTCTTTCTCTACCTCTTTCTTTCTTTCTTTCTTTTGTAGCTTGACTATTAATATTTAAAAAATCAGAAATATCCCTGGGTCTTTAAGACAGCTTCAAAATTACTGTGTTTTTCCACTGAGCTCAGTGTTATTCTTTGTGCATGTGGGACTTGGTATATGCTGACATTGTTTGTCTTCTGTTATAGGATTATAAGATTCCTTCAGTTCGGTAAGGGAGAACATAGATTGAGTATACACAATTTAGTTTTAAATGTTGGACATGTGCTGTGCTATCTTTTTCTGTGGTGCAGCAGTAAATTCTTCCTATCACACCGAGAGGTAAGCATGTTCTATGTTTCAAGTTTTAATAAAAACATAATTAAAAATGCTTCTTATGCTACAATATATGCATGTAGTACACCCTTTTTATTTCTATAGCATACAGTATATAATGAATAATGTGATTACTCTAGATCTAATATAGGACTCCTCAATATGAATATGAATTATGTCCATGCATTGGTTTTGTATATCTATCTTTTATTATGTGGCACAATTTGCTTTATTTTCCTCAGGGCACAGCTTGAGCTCAGTTTCCACCTCTGATTTTTGTGTGGATAATAAAATATTTATAGTCTTCAAAATTAGGTGCTGAGACAGTGATTAGTGTGGTATGAATGAGCAACTGAATAGATAAGGGCGTGACATTTTGCACATGCATTAGCACATACTGAACTTATGCACACAAAATCCCAATTTGTGTGCATCTACATGCTTGTGATTCCAATTTAGTAGTTGCTTTCTTCTTACCAGTGACATTCCTCCTGCAGTTTTACCTGCCCTCTGTATTCTTCTGTTTGGAAGATGTTTGGCCACGGCAGCTCTGCTGTGTGGGATACAGTGGCAACACAGTTCAGGCAGGCAATGATTTTTCTAAGTCTCCATTCAAATTACAGTGTGATTGCCTGGATGCAATTTTCTGTGTGTTTCTTCCTTAGATGGACAATACATTAAAAGTCAACAGACCCCAAGAAGCCTGTGACACTCCAGAAGTGTCTTTGACCAGGTCCCTTTGCCAAAATACCTTCTCCCCACCCCACATCCTACACTGCGCTCCCAGTGGCCACCTTTAACTGCAGACAATTTCAGTGTCTTGCAGAACACTTATAAAAAAATTTGGAGACAATTCAGGTCAGAGGTACTGTGTTAAGGTAAATAAATCTTTAAAGCCACTCCTCTCTATCAATAAAATTTTGGGATGTGACCTTAATTTCTATCTCTTGTAGACACAGTAGTGAATTCAGTTCTTGCCTGCTTGTTTTGCCTGATTCAAATCTGTCTATTTACAGGGCCCACAAAAAGACACTGCTTTACACAACCAATCATATCAGAAAAGTATAAGCTTTTTCAGTCTCCAAAGATACTGGATGCAGGCTTATTTCTGCAAGGAAGTACCCCTAAGTACATTGGGGTTGATCACAGTAAGCAAGTTATCTGCCTGCACAGAGCCCTTGAGAATATAACCATATTCTAGGATAATTCATTAATCTGTTCAATATTTTTTAAATAGAAACACAATTTCTTAATGTTATGTCCTTGAAAATTGTTGGGGTTTTTTTTTGTCAGCAAGCTTATTCTATCAAAAACTGTGTTTTAATAATTACAAAGAACTTACAAATGATCCTACCACATTGTGAGTCTTTGAAAGTAGTAGATAATGCAGCCAAAGAATTGATCACATGATACTGACCCAAAGGGCTTGTCATTTGCATGTTTCTTTTAAACTAAAATGGTACTAAATTAAAGTATCCCAGCTACTGCTGTGCATGATTCCTCTTCTAGTATCCTCTTTTTCTTAGTGCTTAAAAATCATTTTGTCCCTCCCAAGAAGCAATACTGTCATTCTTGTGGCATATACATGTGATATAATAAACTAGCTCTCAGCAATATGATTAGCTGAAGCCACATTTATTTTCCCAACCAAGTTGAGAGGATTTGGAATGGGGAAGCAGCATTGATCATACAGTGTGTTTTGCCATTGAATATCTAATTTAATATTAGTTAAACTTGATCAACAATTCAAGAGTTTAGGGTCACATTATTAACAGAAAACATCAATCCTTTGGATAATTCAATTAAAAAACATCAATAAAAATCTAATTTCAAAAGTCACTAGTATACCAATATACCATATCCAGCAGACAGAAACTGCTCAGCCACCATTGAATCATTGCCTGTTTTAATAAGTATTCAGAAATTATACTGAGACTTCAAAAGAAATTGTAAGGAATTGTTAGCAGGTTTATTAATGTTTTATGTTTTATTAAAAGTTTGGGTGTACATTTCACAATGAGCAACATCAAAAATCAGACTTTCTGCCTGTAATTTTGCTTCCTCCTGTCTTTCTGCCTTTGGGATTCGCTCTTTTCCTTTCATCAGCTGCCATTTTCAGCAGCATGCAGTAATTTCATGGCTCATTGCAAGCGCTGAAAACCTTTGAAACCACAAATGCTAACCTACCTGGCCTGCAGCCATTTAGGAAGAGATTAATTTAGCAAACAGAAGCAAAACACTTTCTACTTCTAGCCTGTGCATAATTTCACTTCTATCTATATTTATTTTACAGTGAGCAGCGTAATGACAATTTCAGTAATTGCAACTCTGTAAAAATTTGCCTACCTAGCTTATCTCACTATCACAAGACTGTGAGTCAGTCAGATTAGAAAAAGTACAGCATGTGAAACTGCATTGGTTGCCTTCCAAAAAATATGTGCCTTATATAAAATTTAAGTAATGCTTTGCACTTATTTGTATACTTATCTACAGGACAATGGATTCGCCATGATGTTTGCTTGAGATGCGTATGCCTTCTTAATGCACTGTGATTTATGGGTGCTTTTCCCATACAAAAAGATCAGCAACACTAGTGGGCTGCAAGTGCCAGCCCATTTCTGCAGACTTAGTTACAAATGGCTGTTATGGTGCTGTCAAGCGATTTGAACAGAACTGAAAGTCCATCTGGGGCAAATCTAAGCTATCATGCTTGGAACGAATTCAAATTCAAAATTAGCCTACAAACTGTTAGCTGAAAAAAAAGTTGAAAATGTTTTATTGTTTCTAATTTGTCTCAAAGATCAAATTCTCTAAGTAAACACAGAAACTTTTCTTCTAATCCATTTTTTATTCCATTTGACCAGCATATTCAGAACAAGATGCATAAAGTCAAGCGATTAAATGTTTATTCATACAGTAAGATAGAAACTGCTTGATTTTCCTGTTCCCCTGTGATTTGTCTCAGTGCTGAGTGTCCCACTTCTAGCTGAGTGTGTTGAGCACTAAGGTTCCTATGTTTATCCTCTGGCAAATGTAAATGTTACAATAATTGAACCCAAAGCCTTTGTTGCTATGTGCTGTGCAAAAATAAAGTAGCAACAAAGAGTTGTTATAGCATTTTCAGATACACAGGAGAAAAAAGATTTCTTTGTGATTTCTTTACAATTCCCATGTCTGACTTTATAGCCAGCACGATGGCCTCAGGTATGAGGAATCCCTAAGGTATCTCACAGCTCCTGACTTCTATATTGGTATCCTGGCACTGGTAGCAGGGCAATCTGGTGCTGCTTTCTGGCAGTCATTGCTCCAGGCTGAGCGGGTTGGAAGGGATTTCAGCGACCTTGAATGACCTTGTGGATGGCAGTCACTGGGTAATGATTTTGACTGCAGGATTATGCAGTGGTACTTCCTGCCATAAGGGGCTGCAAGAAGATTGCTGCCAATGACATGGAGGGAGATGGAGTCAAAGGGACTCCATCAGTGTTGGAGATGAAACAGTTTAAAGTGCTCATCTTTCCAACTTTTTACATGAGAGTAGTGAAAGAGTAATTGAATATCATTGTTAGCTTGCTTTGCTGCAATTCAGATACATTTAGATCAGCAAAAGGAAAGTGTACAGCATTAAACTTGTTTATGCAGTGTTTTTATAATAGCTAATTCATTTAAGCATACAGATACACAGACGGCAGTGGGATGACTGGCCAACCCACACAGATGTACACCTCCAATCTGGCATCCCATAACATTCATAAAATATGTCAACACAGCCTGGATTCCTTCCATAGTTTATGTTAAACTATTGGTGTTCATATCATACAAGCAAAATATTTCATGTTGTTAAAATTTGTGTCCCTAGTAAATAAACAGAAAAACTGAACACATTCCCCCTAAATGCACAAGCCGTGTGCAGCAGCATTGAAGCAATATGTACTGTTTGTACTTCTAGTAACATTGCAGAAATTGACATTTGTAGAGTTGTTTATCATGCAGGGAAGTGGTAATATGGAAGCTCCTATGCTTTATTAGTGTTCTCCTTTTAGCTGTAATGTCCCTAGCACAGTGCTCTCTTTAGTTAGTAGATTCCCAGTACGTGGGACCACACATCAGAGCAAGCAGGGAGGAAGAGGGTGAGATGAGAAATGTGACTATCTGAGGGGAATCCCATGGCCTAGTGATGCCCCCATATTGCTACCCCACAGCTTTGCATTGTCCCTTCCACTCACCCTGAATCCTGAGCTAGAGACACCAGTAGTTGGCATAAACCATCTTTTTTTGGCATGGAGCGTCCTTGAGCGGTGGGAAGGCAGCAGCTCCACTGAATATGAGTAAGTGCAGATGCTCTAGTGCAGGATAAAGGCCAAGAATGAGTCTGGTGTGCAGGATGAAAGAATAAAAGCTGAATCCTATTTTTAGACCAGAATTCATCCAGCACCCTGAATGTAAAGTAAATTCACAGACAGAGTCCTCATAATCCATGGAGCACTTGAGAAGTCTTAGCACAATGCTGCTTCCCCTGCATACGACAGCAGGGTTATCCCACCTCCCCTCACCAGGATTATCCCACCCCTGCTTTGCAGAAGACCATTGATGGTCTCAGCAGCTGCAGAGAGTCTTTGGGTAGCACAGAAGTTATTTCCCTTTTTAAAAAATAGAAACTAGAAAGGTTGTTGCAGAGTAATAATCGGTGGCTCTTGCTGGGGGCCTTTGACATTTTGGTGCTTGCCCAGATTTGGTTTTTGACTTGTTTACAGGAGATCTTTTCCAAATTTCCTAAATATGGCTGCTTAAAATTTTGCAGCTCCCTGCACCTCTGATATTTGTATATTGTTATTCAATTATTAAATATTATTTTTATATTTAGAGTGTTAAATTCTGTCACTAATAGTGATAATAATAAATTATGTCACTAATATCTAACCACGTAAAGTAAAATAGATCAGCGTAGTACTGTGAAACACTATAGTATATTAATATGTAGTAAAATAGATGCATTGCCATTATATTTAATGAATAATATTACCTATTAATACACATCTCTGCATTTAAGTAATTCCAGAGCTATGACACAGACCAATCAAATGAAATCGAATGAAATGCCCATCAAGGTGCAGGACTAGTGTGGAGGGAAAAAAGCAATATTTGATCATTAATACACAGACATAAAAATACATTGCTGTTAGACAGGCAGAAGTCAGTAAAACCACATTCTGCTTGGAGAGGATTGAATTATCTTCAAGCACTACCATCTAATTAAATATGCATATATTTCTAGGGCCTGAGCTCTGGGAAGCATTTCTATTGAAGAGGGAGTTTAAGCATATGCTTAACTGCAGAATGGGGGCTTGGAGGAGGTATTAGTATGTGTAGTCAAAAAGTACATTCAGCAGATGAGAAAAAAAACTTGTTTCACAATCAAGACTGATGACAGTTTGCTATAGGTTAATCAATTGCCTCGTTTCATTACTTCATTTGAAGTTGGGGTTTTTTTCTGTTAGATGGTGCAAAACATAGTTATAAACAAGTAAATTGTTCTTTTTGATTAACAGATGGCTTGAGACAAGCCAATTTTTTTTTTTTTAATTAAAGAAAAAGCATTCCTTGTTGAAATCTTCTATGTCGTAGTTCATCCAAGGGAAAATTTATTAAAATGAAATTATAAACTTGTGAAAAACAGGATTTATAATGGAAACATGGATGCAGCCATAAGTATAACCATATGAACTATGCTGCTATTATTTACTATGGTAACATTATAAAAAAACTACACTGTTTGGGCCATTATCCTTACAGTTTTCTTTTCAATACAAATCATTATATTTATTATCTGTCTTCTTGTATAGAGGGTACAGAAAAGGCCAATCAAAAGCAGAAGAAGCCTGCTTTTCAAAAGGAAATTGGACCTACCTCTAATTCTTCTTCTTTATCAAATACAAGGAGTACAGACTTTTTTGTGAAAAATTGTTTCATGTAAGATAAAAGTGCAGATTATTTGTGAGAAAATGACATACTTTTCCCTACATCTTGAAGATTCTTGATACTGCCAGTTTTCCTAAGAGATTTTTACCTTACTCACAAATGCATTTCCTTACAGACTTCAAGCAGCAGGTGCTGGGGCTCTGAGTATTTATTTGGGAATACACTGCATAATTCAGCTACTGTGACTCAGAGAGATGTCTTAGCAATGCAGTACCTTAGAATGAATATTGTACACAGTATTGGAAAAATGGATGTTTTTAGAAATAAGCCTTTCTAATTTACCAGGTGAAGAGAAACAAAACTGAATTTGTGTTTGTTTCTCTCATCACTTCTTTCTTTCTCTGAGTCTGGAAAAAATATGAATCTCAATTCTATTATTCCTACCTGCTTGGAAATTGCTCTAAACATACCTGCATTTCTGTGTATTATAATAGTCACAAACATACCTGTATTTCTGTGTATTATCAGAGTTGGTGACAGTAGTCTAGTATGGACACAGAGCCCCAGTGCCTGGCTTACACAATTGCCTTTATAATTATGACTAATATATATGTGCCAGCTTTTTTAACTCTTTCAAGCTGTAAAGGGGATGTGGTAGAAGTTAAGTCTCTCTTATGGACTGGACAAGATGTAGTACATGTTCAGAAAACCTTCAAAATAAAACATAAAAAAAGCCTTGAAATTTTATTTAGAAAGTGTTCCATGACTGTTGACGCATCACTAATCCGAGATGAAACATCAATGCATGTGGAACCTCTTTCTTTTTTCTTCTGAAACACCCATTTGACTTAGACATCAGTTAAATATAGCACAATATGATTAATCCACATTTATAGTAACTTTTTAATGTGTTCTATTTATCTGTGGTAAGATACCATGCATTAAAAGCATGGTTGGGAACTGTAGTGAGTCGATATTAATACTAATGGTTTAATGCTATTATCTGCATGACAACTATGCTTAATTCAGTAAACATTCCTGACATGGTAAACATGGCCAGTATAGCTGTTAATACAAAGTAGGAAAATTGATTGATAAGTAATACATTTAGCAATGCGGGGCTCTTAGAGACTATGGATCAGTTGTTTACTGATAACTGGCAGGATGCTCTGACTCAAATTCTACCAGTTCAGCTAAAGAGCAAAAAGCCACTTTATGACTGCTGCATGATGGAACAGTATTTTTTGGAGGGGGGGATTTTTTTCAGACTATGCTGCCAGTTTAGGAGTATCAGCTCCACACAAAAAAGCTGTGTCACAACTGGAAAGTGATAATGCTGCTAAGACACAGTTGTGTTTCTAAAGCTGAAACACCCAAAGCACTTCACAGCATTTGATGACTTCTTATGGCAATTAAAAATCACTTTATTTAACAGAAAAGTAGACATTGAACATAAGGGTTAACCCAAATGGATTTTATTTTAGACTACCTATTGTTATTTCAGCGTATGTCAATATTGCGTGCTTCAAAAGAATGAATAGGAAATGTTTATCAGCAGACAATGAAGGCAAATATATTGTTTATGACAGTATAGGGAATACATTTCTTGGCAAGATTTTGAAGTGCAGTCAGGAGGGTCATTCTTGTGGCTGATTTTGTTGACATTCATCATAACTGAACATCTAAATTGTTAAATATGTAGTGTTTTTACACCAAGTGGTTCTCCAGGTACAGCATACTGTATGTATTGTACTGGACTTTGATGGCACAGCCACTAAAGATAGGATGTTCAAATACTGCATATTCCACTGGTGCTTCTATTTTCAGTGTTTCTTGAATTGCTTATTGTAATTTATAAATCACTACCAAGCTTTAATTTGTTTAATTCCCTCTTAATTTTTTTGAGTATACTTGGTTATATTTTTGTCAACATTCATGATCTTTCCTTATTTCTGACATTAAAGCCTAGAATCATATTTTGAAAACAAATAACCAGAACAAGTTTATACATGTGTATGTGTGTGTGTGTGTGTGTGTGTACAGTAAAATAACACACAACATAAAAGAAGAATAATATTTTAGTTTTAGTTGATTTGCACATTCTTGGACAGTTTTTTGCTAAATTATAGTCTTAATGGATTAATTTTGCCTCATCACAAATCCAATGTCAGGCAAGGTAAAATCATGGAGCAGATATGATCAAGGAATATTGCTGTTGTGAGGATTACAGGAATATAGCTCGTTTCATAAAAATATTGCTTTTTGTATCACACCATTTTGCATATTAATGTCTCATTAGTAGGATAGGGAATTCCAGTTTTTACAAGGTCTATAAAAATTGCTGAACAATAGGCAGTGAAAGGAAGCCTGGAAAAGGAAAAGGCTCATCACTACCCAGACCCTCTATTTCAGCTATTTCAGCTGTTATGTCAGCAATGCACCAGAACCTTTACAACTAGTCACCAAAAATAATTGTCTCAATGTGTGTAACCATTGCAGATAGTACAGCACATTTTATTTATTACTGAAGCTAATAATGGTATTGTATTTATAAGACTTACAAATGACATTTCCTTTATTTACTACAACTTACATGGCTGTTTGACTCTACCCTGAGCTTGCCCTGAGGAACCTGTTCACGATATTTATCTTTTTCATTTTAAGTAACCACTGCTTCTTCTCTTTCAGAACAGGCTGGCTTTGTTCAGCTGCTCAGTTGCTGAGCCCTGCATCGAGCAGTGGTAGCACAGACCTGCACAGCCTTCCACCATGCTTCATCCTTCTATAAAAAAAAAAAATGTACACAGACGTGTAACCATATGCAAGATTTGGACTAGTTAGAGCACACATATTTTTATTCTTTGCATAGGTTCATCACTGGTTGAAAGTGGATATAAAATAAAAGCTCTTCTGATTTGGCATAATCTCATACCTACTTCACACTCATCAGTGTGAGTTCACAGCTGGTTCAGTGCAAAACAAATTCAGGCATTATCAGCACAGATACATTTTTACAGAACAAAGTATTGTCAGCATGCCACACTCTCCATGTTTGATTAATGTGCACATTCAATACAAATCAGGACGGTCCTTCAAAGAGCTCAGTTCATGTAATTGAGGCCAAATTTTAGGAACTGTTGATTGTTGAGGTGATTTTGAAAATGTGGCACTTTACACAGAGATCGCTGCCTTGCTGCTGTAATGTCATACAAGATGTCAGAGATCTTTTTGTGCAGATCTGTTGTTTGAAGATGCAGTCTTCAGATGCACACAAATGAGGGGGCATCATCATTGCTCCCATATATGCTTTAATAGCAAAAATGAATTACTGAAATATCACAGCAGTTCTGTGAAGCAGATAGTAACACGCTAGGCCAAAAGACTGGAGAACTTGAAGAACCCAATTGTGACCAAAGAGTAAATATCTTTGACTCCTAATTTGAAGTCCAAAATGCAGAGAAGAAATACAAGATGATTCTTGCAAACATTTAAGTGACATTAATGGAGTCAAAGAAAGTGCAACTCACAGGATAAGAATCCAGAAGAAGGAAGCTGGAGGTCCATGATAGGACAGGGAAACAATGCTAATGGAACAGATATGTGTGGGGCCTAAGTTACAAAACCAGAGGCTTATTTCATACACACTTCTCTTTTTTGTCTTGTGGTCTAGCCACAAGACCACAATCCTTCTCTCTATTTATTAGAAATATTAGCATTTTAATCAAATTTACCTAAAGAAAAAAAAAGGTCAGAAATGGAAAAAATACAAATGGAAGAGAAAAATTTTAGGTGAAAATTTTGGGAACTGGATTCCAATCAAAATATTTATGTATAAAAGAACTGGATAAGAATTGATGAGATAGTTAATGTAATGAGTTGAAAAATGGATTTTGATAAAGTCCATTTGGATTTCCTAACTATAATATTATAGATACAATGCAGAGGAAGAAATATATCCATTAAATGTGTCTAAATGTAAATAAACCCTCCCTTCCATTTGGCTAAATCAGAGAAGAAAGCATCTTTGTTCTGCTACATTTCAAAGGGCATTCAAGAAGCTTGGAGCTGCATGTATATGAAAACCCCACCCTCTTCATCGCTCTCAACATTGAAATCCATTATATTCACTAAAAAGAACTTGGCACTAAAATAGCTGAAGATTAAAAGTATTTGGAGATGTTTAAATCATCAACCTTTACTGATACGTACTTCAAGAGAAATCACCTAACATTTAGATCAGATACCTACAATCCAATCTGAAAGAAAGCTATTAAATTGTTCCCGCTCTCCTTTGTAAGTTTGCCAGTCTCACATGGTATGATGCATCGTGTTGGCATACAGGATGATGCTGCATAAACAACAAGACTGTATTGTACATCATCAGAAATATGTGAAAATTCATTTGGATCTGCCACCAGCTGTCAATTTCGACAAGGAATGTATCTGCTCCAGCTTAATTAGAGAGGATGAAAGCAGGGCATACAGGTCAGGCTCCCTGCTGCTCTGTCACAGACATTTTCTCTATAAAACATTCCACTTCCCACTTCAGTGTCATCAGCCATATCTGATAAAACAACAATAGTCATAGGTTACAGATGCAGAGTGACCTAAAATAAGATATTCAGATTTTGTTTTCCAGGTCACCTGGAGGAATATATTCATCTTTCCCCTTACCCAGTGTCAGAGATGGGATTTTACTGACTTCAGTGTGGTACCTCCTCATTCAGAGAAATGCAAGAGACTAAACTCAAAATTCTGGGGAAAATTCTTATTTGACACTGAAGCTTGGTGTCATTCCACTTTGTACCTAAGATGTTGCCTTTTGTGTTTGATTTTTATATATTTGTGTGGAGTAAATAAATAAATGTATATGCTTATATACTGTTACACATATATCTATATATGTTTATATACTGTTATACAGATCACTCTTCATACAGAATCTTCCTCTGTCATTAAAAAGAAAAAAATTCCTCTCCTTTCTTCATGCATGTATTTTTAAGGCTGCTTTTTTATTTTTTCATATACTTCCAAAAAGGCAAAAAATAGATTTTAAAAAATCCATTGAATTTTTTTTGTCCTTAACTTCATACTGCAACAACCAGTACAGTTATATTTTACAAAGAAATTGCATTACTACTAGCCCACCCAGATAGTTTGTGACCTGTTCTTTTACTAGTCTAAAGGTGACTTTCATTTTCATGTTGACTTTACTCTGTGCCCATTTGGAGGTTCATTCAGTGAAATAAAATTGCCTTGTAATTATTTCTACTTAGAGAAATATGACAGCTAGAATTTTTATGTTAATTAATCTTTGTGGTTTTTTCATTATTGTGCGTCTGCCTATCATAAATTTCCTTGCAATCCAGTTTTAATGCATTCTATAAATTATTGTGGTTTCTTCCAGGCCCATCATGCCTTGCAAATTGTTGACTTTGCACAGATTTCTGTTGTTTGCTGTAGTACCACCATATGTGTAATTCAGCAGGAATGCTTTGCATCTCTGAAAACACACAATTAGGAAGGTTACTCATCAGAAATGAGCCCATGGTCAGAGCATAATCTTGTTGTGAGTGTCTGTAAAAAAATTAAGATACATTTTAAAAAGCTAAAAACTAATATCTGATCCAGAATATACTGGACTGAAGGGAACAAAGAGGGCATTACGTTTCTTCTTGCTTTGCTGGCTCAGTGAATTTAGGAAGCCACTGTTTCCTCACCTGCATGCCCAGTTAAGGGCCATCTGTTTCCTGTTTAAATGTAGTATCTCTTACATGTTTTTTCCAAAACCCCTCTTGCATTAATCAACACAATTCCAATAAACAGAAACACCAAATCTTGCTTATCTGTCTTACTCAATAAAGCATTTTGGTAGTTGCATCTACCACACTTTGGCTTTACTGCAATGCTTTTTTTACACCAACATTCACTTTTGTTCTCTGCATTTTAAAAATTTCTCATCTAGTTGTAGGCAGATTTTGCAAGCTTTCTGCAACAGCCTGAATTCCTAAAATAATTATATGTTGATTTTGTTCACTAATGGTTTTAATCTAGGTCTGGTGCCATGTGTTGGAGTTAAACATCTTCATGAATGTTATTATAAATTTAACACTGAGTTAAAGATAATAAGGTCAAATGTATCCTTGATGCATTGCCTTTGATGAAGGTAACAAATAATGAACGTGGCCTGGTCGCCTTATTATCATGGTTTAGATTTACAGGAAATCATTGGTGGATGGATACTCCTGGTAGGAAGAATCAATGAGCCAAATTGGTTACTTGGATTGGGGTGAGATTTACACAGAGAATTAATACCTTTTATTATATCAAATAATTGCAGTATTATGATGCTACCACAATGAATGCAGACACAATAAATATCAGGTGACATCTTTAGATAACAGTCTTTAATAAAGCACCATTATCATTGATATCAGAATACTTTTTTCATTTAATTTTATATAAAAATGAAGATTAATGAATATATGCAAAAAGTAAGGAACAAAAGTAGCTTATAAAAATGACCAAGTGAAGTACTTCATTTCATAAATACATGCACATACACACAAAGACAGGCTTTGAAGAACTTCATTAAGGTTGTCAGAATCAGCCACTCAGATGCTAGAAAATATGGCTTGGGCATCATTGATCTGTCTCATTTTTTGCATTCATTCTGGTACAGCTCTGAACTGCATGGCTAACATTTAGCTGTGCACAAAGCCCTTCCTCATCTGTCGTACCTGATGGACAATCCCCACTTCGTGAGCTTTTGTTCTGCATTTGTTTTCTCCTCATTGCTCAGCGTGTGCTGTGAGACTGTATTTATAGCATGCTTTTCATACCTTCCCTGAAGGCAGTCAGTTATTTTTGGGTTCCTCTTGGGTGCTCATTGGTAGCTGTAACAGCAGTGGGGAGAGCATGCAACTGCTGTAGTGCCATAAGATGGAGATACAACATCTGCAAGTGCATGCCATGCAGCGCCTCCTACAAATCCTGCCCTGCCAGCAATGCATCTGAGTGCTTGACCAATTCATTTTTCTCAAAAAGTGTCATCATCATGTGGGTAATTATGGTGCTGTTATTACTTACAGGCTAAAGATGAAACAAATTCTGATGGAAATAGAAAGCTTGCTCTAATTGTCAACCACACATACCTAGGGTCTGATATTTTTGCGTCCTTGGGAGAACTCCGTGGCATCCCTGCACACACAGAAACCCCTCTTTCATTTGGTTAGATATAGTGACTTACCATTACCACAAGACAAACATCCCACTCTGAAATTAGAAGCCAGGAAATTAATATACTTACTGAAATATTGTGAAAAATCTGGTTTAAGTATTGGTCCAGCATCATTCAGTCCTGACACATTATGCAATACATTTTGCTTTGGTTCAACCATTTTCTCTGTTGTCTGAATCACAGAACCACAGAATGATTTGTGTTGGAAGGGACCTTAAAGATCACCTTGCTCCAGCCTTCCCTCCTTGGGCAGGGACACCTCCCATTAGACCATCCAAGCTGGCCTTGAATACTTCCAGGGCAGCCACATCTTTTCTGAACAGCCTGACCCAGTGCCTCACCACCCTCACAGTAAAACATTTCTTCCTGATATTTAGTGTTATTTCACATCCCTTCTGTACACAGACATCTGACCTTTCTTATCCCTGGTCTGATGAGTCACTTGGTGCCATTTTTTTCATTCTGAGGTCTTTGCTCAAGTCCCTGGCTCCTCTCTTTTCAGCTGATCACATGAAAGCTTTTCTGTAGCCACTTGTAGCCTCCTTGCCATGCTCCTTGAAGGCTTCATCCCACTGAGCAGCAGTACATACATGTCACAGCAAAAACTGGGACAAATTTTGTTAGATAAGAATTGTTTTGCCCAGTTCTGTTGCAGACCTAGGACCATCAAATTTACATTGGCTGCATATTTGTAGGAAGAGAATTTATTTCTACATCCTGGTGACTATAAGACTCCAGCTGGAGAGCAGGCCATGGGAGAAAATAAGATTAGCTGGCCTGCTTCCTCACCTTGACCACCTACACTGCCATATATTACCACTTAGTGGTCTGACTTTCAACAGCAGATCCAGCTGAGACGACAGGCAGCCTTATGCAGGCTGGCTTTATTTATCTTGCTTGTGGCTGGACCCAGAGGTAGCTTAGTCCAAGCCATGGTCCATGCCTTAGTGCAAAGAAAAGGTGACATTACTCACAGCAATGATACCAGTATTTTTCAAAATGCACAATACAGGACTCAATCACCCTTGCTGAAATTTTGTCAAAGAATCCAGCCTAGGTCAGACAGAATGCAGATAACATTATTTTATCCCAAACAGATGAAATTTGGCTAAGCTTTAAGTCCTTGAAATCAGCAGAGCGTCTGGTAAATGACAGGACATGTTTCCAGTCCCACTTATAATGTGCTGAAAAAACAGTGTGAATGCCAAGCAGAAGATATTAAAGCTGGGTCAGAAGTGCATGGCTCAGGACAAGAAAGTTATTTCAGCTTGTGAGTTAAATAAATAAGGATAATAAACAGAGACTGGCACAAAGGGTTAAAGCTTATACAGCTGTTTAATCCTTAGTGTATTCAACATATCTAATATTTTTAGTTGACTTAAGAGACTTACATTTCCATCAAATAGGGTAATTTTAGATGTTTATAGAAACAACAAAGAATGCAAATCAGGTTCTACAAAAGAAAAAAACCCAATCAAAATGAACATTTATGAAAGAAAAAAGGATGCTGACAGAACATGGGACTCCAGTAGTAAAGGGAACTTAAAGAACACAGTGTCTCCTTTGGCACCTGAGTCCAACATACAGGCAGGTATGGCTTGTATCTAATGACACTGTATCACCTTGTCTAATCCTGCAGGTACCTCAGCTTCCCTGACACCTTGAGAAAGCAAGAAACTCCTAAATCCAGAGAGACAAAAACACCTAGGCTCACTGTCTGTGCATTAAATAGTCACAGGTTAGTCTTTCTCTATTTATGCCACCAGTAGGACTGGGCCTATCAGGCTTGGGAAACACAGGAAAAGAGGACAGGAGAGTGACTGCATCCATGTTTTTACCTGAGGAGTCTGTGGGTTTTCTATTAATTTGAATTGTGAAATGTACCGCTTTAAATCTTTCCTTCCTGTTGGGCCCTTAGATCACATCTTTTGGTTCCCCAGAGAACACCCTTGGCTGTGAGGTGACCTGCAACAGAACCTCCTCAGTGTATCACGTGAATCAGTATGACATAATGCAATATTTATTTGGGCTAGTGAATGAATAAAGGCAAGAAAAGGGTTTTAGATACTTTTTAGATACTTGAACACTTGATTTTTTCGGTACTTGAATGAGATGAATATAAATAAAACCCTCTCCTTAAAAAGGACATAATTCTGCATTCATGAATGTGATTCTTCATATCCACCCCTTCCTATTCACTGTATAGGGAGCCCCTGAGAACTGACCAAATCAGGACTGGGAACTCCATTAGATGGCAGGATGCTTTAACATGACAAAGTTCAACACAGCAGAAAATAAATCTCTCTGTTCACTTCCCCCTTGAGATGACTTCCTTCCTTGTTTCCTGTAGCTGGATATGTGCTATGCAGGAGAGGGGGCAGGGTGACTACCTGGTGTAAATCCTTCTCTCCCCTGGCTGATATCTTTTATTAAAATTAAACTTTCAATAGTATATCTGAATTGACATATTCCTGACTTCACACTACCTGTCTTTCTTGTAGTCTTCTGGAGACAGACTGGCAAAGCTGCCATGCATCATATTTTCTAACACAGTAAATGTTCAACCTTCTTCTTAAACAAGTCTTTCTCTGTGAGCCTCATATTAAGACCAAACCTGAAACCAGAGATACTGGAAATTAAAATTGAAAAGTTTATTTGAGTAACATTCCAACAACCTCTGCTTTTCTAGAAGAAATAGCTCAAACAATGTCTGCCTCCAAAGTGCTTCCTGTGCCACATTTTGGACCTGGAGCAGCCTCTTCTCATGCAGGCAAAATATACTAACTATTGCATTTAAATTCCCTCTAAAGAACCAGGGGAAGGCTGCTAACATGCACCAGAGCAGGCTCCCTCATCTTGCAGCTTCATCTTATAGTTCTTCCCTTGAAATTAGGTTAGCAAATTCAGAGTAAATCAAAAGGATGTAGGAAAAGAGGTAAACTCCAGTGCAAGCTCTCATTGCTTTCATGTACATGGTGTTTCTCTTCCAACTCTAGCTTATACAACAGAATGAAAACCCAGTAGCTCCTGAGTTTTCACTTTCATAATTTCACAGTGGCCAAAGCACTGAAAAATACATCCATCAGCCAAACATTAGCTGCTTTGTTCTTCCCTCTATCTAGCTTTTTTCTTTCATCCCTTCTTTCTCTTTTGACCTTCTCTTACTCATTTCCAGTTCTTTGTCCCTCTTTCCAGTATTATAATGCCTTTCCCTCTTACTAAACTTCAGTTCTACTTCCAGTCACTGTGAAACTTGTTTAGTTTTTCCTTTTCCTTTTGTCATTTCTATTTTTCTCTTTATAGCATGATCTCTTCCTTTTGCTGATCCATTAATTTCTCTGGTCAACCAACTCTGTTACTACTTTCTCTCTGTAGAGATTCCATTATAAATCTCTTTTTTTTCTGCCTTCCACCCTTTCCTCATTTTCTTCTTCTTTTTCTTTGGAAGCATTTTCTTTGTCTTAATACTCTCCCAGAATATTTATTTTCTGACATTAATAGAGAAAGTTTTATTCACACACACAGAATCCCTAGGTTGGAAGAGACCTTTAAGATCATCAAGTCCAGCCCATGCCCCAACACCTCAACTAAGCCATGACACCAAGTGCCACATCCAGTCTTTTTTAAAACACATCCAGGGATGGTGACTCCACCACCTCCCCAGGCATACAATTCCAGTACTTTATCACTCTTTCCATCATAAACTTTTTCCTAATATCCAACCTGTATTTCCCTTGACACAGCTTAAGACTGTGTCCTCTGGCTCTGTTGGTTTCTGCCTGAGAAAGAAACCAACCCCCACCTGACCACAGCCTCCTTTCTGGAAGTTGTAGAGAGTGATAAGGTCACCTCTGAGTCTCCTTTTCTCCAGGCTGAACAACCCCAGCTCCCTCAGCCATTCCTCATAGGGTTTGTGTTCCCAGACCCTCTCCAGCCTCCTTGCCCTCCTCTGGACGTGCTCAAGCATCTCAAGGTCCTTCCCAAACTGAGGGCCCAGAACTGGGCACAGCACTCCAGGTGTGGCCTCACCAGTGCCGAGTACAGGGGAGAATGACGTCCCTGCTCCTGCTGGCCACACCATTCCTGATAGAGGCCAGGATGCCCTTGGCCTTCTTGGCCACCAGGACACACTGCTGGCTCATGTTCATTTTCATTGTCTTGCTTTCCCACAGGCTCAGTTTTCTCTCATCTCTCCTTTTTTTGACTAAGTACTTGGAAGCCACAAATATCCAAGTAGGAACTGGAGTAACCTAGTTTGGTCAAATACTGTTGATCAGGGTGATCATAGGTGAGATAATGAAGAGTACAGCTGGACTGTCCAGGAGCACACAGTTTGTTAACAGAACTGCCCAAGAATAAAAGAAAATCACCAGTTTTGAGCCTCTCGAGAGCTGTCAAGAGCTTAAAGGGGCAAACTGAGGAACGGTGTAGAGACATATGTGGAAAAGGCAGGGAAGATGAACTAGGGGAATAATCACTTTATATTATGTTTCTTTATGCCTTTCAGGTCATTAACATTTAGGGTCTGCCAATGCAGCTTGGGAGAGCCATTTATATTATTGTTTGAAAGTTCTCAAAATTGTGTTATGAAGAGCATTTTTGGCTCTGTCGGGGTTATTTCTAACACGGGAGAAAAGTTAATTCCTCCCAGAACCAAATTATTATCATAATTTGCTAGCATATGTCTATCATAACTATGTTTTTTCTTGGAATCCTTCCAGCAGGTAATTTTGGGAGACCATTTAAGACAGCCCTTTCTCTCTACTACATAATGGGAGCATGGGGATTTTGATTACTATTACCCCCTTTTTAACTTTTCAACTGTTATTTTAAAAAGCAAGGCTTGGGTTTTTCATTCTTCCAATTCAGTTTTCAGAGTGCAAAATGAAGGTCTGGCACTCCAGGGTGTATGTTAGCTACAGGATAATGTTTGTGGCAGAGAAGTATACAAGGCAAGAAATGGCTTTTGTGGGTGATTAAATACTGAAGTGAAGCTGAGGTGTTTGATAACCACAGAAGCTATTTATTGTGTGTATACTCCAGTGCCATGAACATTATTCCTATTATAAAACAAGACAAAAGAAGATTCAACAAACCATAACGAGAGAAGGATGAAGGGGTTTTTTGGTTGTTGCTTTTTTGTTTGATGGAAGTTTGAAAGTTCTAATTCATTCTGTGCTTTCCCTAATATTTTCTTTCACGTCAAAGAGTGGCAGGGGAGGGGATTAAGGCCAAAAGGCAGAGATTGGCCTGCAAATGGTAGTAGTAGGGACTGAATTCTGCATAAATATTGTGAGTTATCATATGTTATCATCAAACAGCAGTGCTCACAGTTTTGCTAGGACTCCAAGAAAGACCATGCTAATAGTATTCATAAAAAACTCTTCTTTATGTTGTGACAAATAAGCTTAAGAAAAGAATAAAGTGTTATCAGGTATAAAAAACCCCAACAATATGATATATTAAGAAGATAATGTTAATATATGTCTTCTACATGTTCTGTTAATCCCCACAGTAGCAGTGAGAGCTCAGGAAATACTGTGAGACCAGGCTCAAAAATACTACTTAGATTCTAAGCAGCAATTATGTTTACTTGCTCCCTGCTTGTTTCCTGCTCTTTCTGTCTAGCATTTTGGTTATTTAGGATGGCCCTCAGTGATTTCCATCAGGACTCTATTCTCAGAAGGAACTGAAAAATACAATGAGCTTTGAAAAAAAAAAATCCATTATATTGGAAAACTTACCTGTGTCACAGTCATTACTTAAAAGGTGTCAATTCCTCCTTAAATCACTTTAGTTGTTAAGAAGAGCAGAAACAAAATGGTGTGGCTAAAATGACCAACTACCCCATGGAAACCTTGAGCAGAGGAAATCAGTCACAGCCAACCCCACCACTGGTCTTGTTTGTAAATCTTGCTCATTAAACAATTATGAGCAGACAATGTATTTGTGAAGTGAGAACTCTGTTTGCAAATGGCTTGCCTAGATAAACAAAGCCTACTTTGTTGAATCATGAGAAATAATTTAACCATCTGTAGTCACAACAACCCTGTGAGTAGCAGCTGTTCTTACACCACTTCAGAGGTGGGGAACTCAGAGAGAAAAATGTTTTGCACCAATGGCAAATGTGAATTAACTTAAAGCAGTGTTAATCATGCTATGATTTTCTTTGCATATCTCCTTACAGGAAATAATACAAATTCCATGGGAATGTTTGTTATGTTAGTGAATTAGCTTTAAATGACTTTTGAGGTTGACAACAGTTGCTGTCTGCCCATAGACATTCCTTCAGACCAGGCTGTTTCTAAAAGACTTTTTAAGTCATTAAAATATTATCTGAGTGTATTGTTGAGTACTTGGAGCTTTGAAAGGTGCAGGACTGTCATCACAAGCTCACCTAGCAAGGGAGATTAAGGGGGCTTGCACCTGCCAGCCACAACACAGCAGCAGCACTTGGTCCTGCTGCCCCCTCTGAGGTCCCTCCCTGCCTCTGCTGCACTGGATGATGGTGAAGGCAGGTTTCATTGTCCTCCATCCCTTCCTGTTCCTGCCCACGAAATATTTCCTCAGTATCAATATGTTAGTTGTTGCCAGCCAATTTTCCTCTCTTTTACTTATCATCATATATGGCTTAACAGATCAGTGCCCTCTCCTGTGAGATTCAGTACCCTACCAAGCACATCTTCTTATTTGGATGATTGATTATTTTAAGTACCCTTGAAATACATGCCAGGTTTTTTTCAAAAAGAAGGTATTTTCTTATTATTTCTTGTGTCCATGTTTTATATTATTTACAGCATCTAAACATTTATATCTTTAGTTAAATTGTATAAAAAAATAAAATGCACAAATGGAAATTTATTTTAATGCCTAATATAGCCACACAAAACAACAGTATGGACTCAATGATTCTTGCTGTTGTTTTTCAGGTACAAATTTCCATATGAATTATGGGATAATATTCCTGCTCTGGAGTGGAATGTGAGTACAGCTTTCTTTGTGGTATTCAGTGCTAATGTGCATATTTAAATGACAAATAAAGTTCTACTTATTCTAAATTATCTTGAATGACTATAGGATATGAAAACGCACTGTTACATTCAGATGTATCATTTAGAAGAGGGTTTTCATTCTTCTGTGATGTGACCTAATTTCAAAAAAATTGAGACTGGGAGTTGTGCTCTCTTTGTTTTACACAGCAGATGCTAATGCCATTATCGACTTAATTTGAAAGCTGCACTGATTTCCAGTATTTCTTCCTTTGAGTGTCATTGCTGTATAACAAAATGCTATCCAGTATAGCAAAGGTCATTTACAGTTACACCCAAAATGGTGCCCTGACCTTACAAGCAATAACCTTTTTTTTTTTAATCATATGAATGTGGATGTCTGTAATGTGACTATTGCATAAGGCTGGGTGGCATAATAAAATAACAGAACTGGGCTTGTAATCAGGAAAAAACATCATAAGAAGATTCCTCATGGCCTTACTGTCCCCTGGGTTATGTACATTCTTGGAGGCAAACTGACATGGGAAAATAGCACTGGCCCATATTTTTGCATATTATTTTATTTCAGTAGTTTCAAGATCAAACCTGCTCAGTTTACAGGCCTACTTCAGAATAAACTATGCTTGCCTGAGGTTTTAGAGATTTAACATTATTGTGGTCTATCATCCAACAGTACCTTCTTTCCAAACTGAAAATATCTTTGTTGATGCTACTTTGATTCTCAGCATTTTTAATCTCATAAAACTCCTCAGACTCTACTGGCATCCTTTTTCAAATGCAATGTATTGTCAAATGTATTAATGCTTCTTTTTGATATTTCATTTCAACAGCCTAAAAGTTCAGTTGCTTGTTATATGAATTGTGAAATCCTACTTCTTTGGCTTGTGGTCTTCCCAAGCATCAGAACCATCTAGTACTGGGCTTTATCAGTATTAAGTTAAGGAATCTGTAAGAAAAACATGGGATGTGAACAGAATTGGTATTGATAATTCAGTGGGTGGCATTCTCTCCTCTAACTGCTACAGACTCACTGAATCAGAATGCTAATGGAGGGATGAGCTTCCAGTTAAACGATTCCTAGGTATGTGATTTTAAATAATTTCCCTACACTTATGTTGGTAGAAACCCCTCTAAACCACTACACAGAAGTAGCATAATTGTATGAACAAGAAAAAAATGTGACAGATCATTAATCAAGTACAATAGATGGTGCAAATAGTAATTTGGAGAGCCAATAAAAACTCTTTCAGCAACATGATCTTGAAGACATAGCTTACTGGACGAACTTAAGGGCTGTGTCAGGTGGATGTTGAAAAATTTGTAGTCTATAATATTATATATCTAAATATATATATATATATCTAAATTTTTATATATATATAAATATATCTAAAGCCCTGAAGAGATATTATATACCCTGCATCATAACAGGTCCTGCAGAGAGACCTCGACAAATCAGAGGAATGGGCAATCTCCAGCTGTATGAGGTTTAACAAATACAAGTGCTGGATTCTGCACCTGGGATGGGGCAACCCTGAATGCATGGGCAGACTGGGCAATGGGGCTGGAGACCAGCATCGTAGAAAGGGACCTGGGGACCCTGGTCAGTGCAAAGTTGAGTATGTGTCAGCAGTGCCCTGGCAGCCAGGAGGGCCAAGTGTGTCCTGGGGGGCATCAGGGACAGCATCATCAGGTGGGCAAGGAAGGGAATTGTCCCACTCTGCTCTACTCTGCTCTGCTCTGCTCTGCTCTGCTCTGCTCTGCTCTGGGGTGGCCTCACCTTGAGTGCTGGAGGAAGTTTTGGGAGTCACAATATAAGAATATTAAGCAATTGGAGAGTGTCCTATGGAGGGCAACAAAGACAGTGGAGATATGAGGTATAGCTGATGTCACCTGGTTTATTCAGCATGGAGGAGATAGAGAAATTTCTTAGTCCAGAGATTCCTCATGAATAAGATATTTACAAGCAGGTACTGATCTTTCTGATGCCCAGTGATGGGACCCAAGACAATGGCCTGAAGCTGTGTCAGGGGAGGTTTAGGTTGGATATTAGAAAAAGGTTCTTCACCCAGAGAGTGGCTGGGCACTGGGACAGGCTTCCCAGGATATGGCCACAGCACCAAGCCTGACAGAGTTCAAGAAGTGTTTGGACAATGCTCTCAGACACATGGTGTGATTCTTGGGGCATGGTCCTGTGCAGGGCTGTGAGCTGGACTTTGATGATCTCATGGGTGCCTTGCAGCTCAGGATATCCCATGAATATTTTGTAAGAGAATTACTATGCACTATGCAAAGTAGCTAAGATCCTACAAATACTGGAAAAGAAGGAAAGTATGTCTGCTAAAGATTATCTGAAATTATTTTTGCCATGTAAACAGAATTCACAGTGATATCAGAGCTGAAAGAAAAAATCTGTTGTTAATAGAAGTAATTACTAATACCTAAAAATTGCTTTTATTTTCTTACAGAATCATGTGTTGGGATTTCCTAGAATTTTTTACACTGTAACTTGAAAGTTGCATAAATGCAAGCTAAATTTAAATAAAGGTGCAAGATGCCATTAAGAGAGGAGGAGATCATGTGGTGTTTTAATATACTTGGAATATATGATAAATAAAGGCAAAGAAAGTCAGCTTGTTGTCTCTGAGCTGAAAACTGCGTAACTCTACAGCAAAACACATCCCTTCATTTCTCACTTCCATTTATCATATTACTCAATGCCCCTAAAACAATGCTTTGTTATGCCAAATTTTTTTAGGGTAATAAAGATAAAACTTTTGTAATAAAGATCAAGATTGCTTTAAGTCTGTGAAATTTTTATTGCTATACATGTTCTTAGTTTTGGGATACATATAAGTAGCTAAATATGGAAAATGCCTTCCAAGAATATAGCTGTCATTAAAAAAATCCAAAATAAACAAAGAAATTAGTAGGTACTTAAGCCATGCAGTCAAGATTGCTCTTAAGATAATTCCAAACATTTGAAAATATTATAATGAGAAAACTTTTTCGTTATAATGAGAAAGCCTTTTTCATTATAATGAGAAGTATTTTTATTCATTTGTCTTGAGAAAATCTTACAACAGCCTTTAAAACATGGTTTTGAGAGAAACTTTTCTAGGAACAGCAAACCTTAGAGTATCTTCACCGAACAGAAAATAGCACACCTCATCTCTCAGCTATGCAGTGACAGTCCCAAATCCAGACATTTTGGCAACCATACAGTATGCAAACATAAACTTTGTAAACACATGATTAGGCAGGACCCTTCTGCAGGATCCCATATTTAGGATGGTCATAAGATAGTCAAACAAAGAATTAATGCATTTGTATATACAATCCCCTTAGAGACAGATTATGAAATTTTCACAGATAAACCCTCCAAAAAGGATTCATGATGAAATACTATCCATAGCATTTGGAGTATGCACCAAACCATTCTTAGCAAACATTTCAATTTATCATTTTCAAGTAGAGCCACCCTTAGACTCCATAAAACGTCACTCTTTCAGACAATACACTTCCCTCCATCTTACAGATGAAAATTAAGAAAAGGTAGAAGACATCCTAATGGTGTTGTTCATTGTTTCTTAAGTCTATTTTGCTATAAAGTAGGCTTTTGTTTTAAATTTAAATAGAATTTAGCATCAGTACAAAATGTACATGGTTGAAACTATGTCATAACTAAATACTCCAAGTGTAAGTCAAAGAAAAAATTCATTATACCTGAAAATAACATAAAAATGGTTGAAATAAGAAAAAAGATAATTCAGGTTGGCCAAAGTGAATTCTTAGTTACAATGACATCTAAAGGTAAAAGAAAAATAACTTACTTGTATGGTTCTGTAGAAAAGGAAAAATCACAAAAATATGATGACTATTTTGTTAACAGAAGTGTTAATTTTAATATGAGAGAGAAGATAAATAACACTTAACCAAATCACTATAGTTTTTAAAACAAATGAGTTAAATTATTATTTTATGCTACATATAAAATGGACAAGGGAGTTTTTTCCTCTCATGGCAGTACAAAACAACAGATGCTCAGGAAAGCCAAACTCAAGGATCCGTATGAAACAAATAATATAAGCCTGAGTCCTTTGTGATGAGATATAAGTTGTTAGTAAAGCAATTATTCAAAAAGAATTATGAGAAGAAAAGAAATACCATGTTGCTTGATACCATGCACCAATCTGGAATTATGGAACAGCAGAGGCCTCTCTCAGTCTAGTCTTGATATGTCACTTACTTAGCTCAGAAGCTCAGTGTCCCAAGCATTTACTGCAATTAAAATAAAGAAAGAATTGTTACATCCTTGGTAATACCATGTAGAGTTCAGTAAACAAATATTACTTACTCTGAAGAAAAAATATGTTTGGTGTCACTTAATTCATATTCAGATAACTTGAAAGAGAATTATAGTGGGACAGCCCTGAAAGAAGTAGCCTGGATCACTTATTCCAATTCACCACAATCATAGATTATATGATTGCATTTCTTTTATTTCAGCCTTTACCAGATTCATTGCATTAAGCAGATATAACATAAAGGAGCATGTTTGTCATACATTGTCAGGGTCAATCAACTAAAAGTAAATTTCTGTAATATGCTCATGGGGAGAAAAAAAATGGCTGTTGTTGAAAGTCCAAGCAGAAGCAAATTTAAATAATATTCAGTGTTTGCAGAGGCAGAAATGGTAGTATATGCTCAAGAGAAAAGAAGGAAAACCACTTCTGTTGCTTTTTTTACCCAATCCCTTAAGTCAGGTGCTGAAATATTATAGGCTAGATCTGTTTGGAGGATAAAGTCAAAGACAGAGGCAGATTTGGTTTTAATGCTATTCCATATATTTTTTGAAAAGAAACTTTAAATGATTGAGGCACAAGGGGAAGAAATTTCTGAGGTCTTTCCAGCCAATGATCTTCTCAGAAAGCCTGTTTCTTGTCTTTCCCCTATGACCACACTTCAAGAATTTCTATAGGTGTCCTTGCTCCCAGCAGCAGCAGCTCCCCAACAGGCCTTGGTGGTCCCCTCCCAGGCCCACAGCCATTTGTGTTTGTCCATATCCTCCAGGTACATCACTCACTTCTGGTGGTGTCTGTGACCCATGTTTGACAATTGTCTATTTGTTGTTCTTAAGAAGGGCTCAGGAGACCAACTCACCCAGCTTAATTAGTTTATTGATTAGTACCATAAAGTCCATAACCAATTAGTAAGAGTAAAGTTATTAATGTCCAGTCCTGTGATAGTTTACTGTGGGGATGCAGCCATGCAGCAGAACAAAGCAAACACAAGATACAGCTCATCATAGCCCCATGTGTACCCCCCTTCTTTCCCAGATCACATGAGAAAACCTTCCATTGTGTGCACTTCTGTTCCCATTTTCCCTAACACAGAGAGGAGAACACAGCATTCTGGGTTTATTCTGTCTTGCTGCTATTACAAAAGGAATAACTGACTTAGCCCCTAGTAGAGAGATTACAGCACTTAAACTGTTAAAAAAAAAAAAAAA
>VZRH01005335.1:1057595-1074456 GCA_013397555.1 Urocynchramus pylzowi
GGAATGGAGTGTAGCATGAATGCAAAACATTTTGAGGATGTAAAACAGAGTAACAAGACTTTGGATAACAGGGCAATAGATCCTATTCAATATCTTTCTGAATGAGATTTAGTTATATGTATTATAAAAATAGGGTTTTTTATACTGTGAAATTCATAGTCATATGCTAATGCTTTAGTGGGAAATTAAGCATGGTGTTTTATAATAGCAGTTAAAGTTAAAGAAGGAATTACAGAATACAGACAGGATGCAGTAATCATTTGTTTACAGCATTTGTGCTCTGATAGCAAGCAGGTTGATCTTTCACTACATTTAGGAAAAAAATCTCTATGCTGTAAATGTTATATTGTTATATGTTTTGAGGTGTTCTGTCTGAGTCATTAGGCACATCTTCATAAAGGAAATTTTTTATTCCTTTAATATGACTGCAAATAGCTGGAGGTATCAACAGGTTGTACAATTAAATGGCTATGTTAAACAGGATGGACTAACACGATTGCTTCTAACAAAATCCAACAGGAGCAAGAGAAACTCATCTGCATTGGAATATGATTGAGTATGATCAGAATCTGTAAGCCACATCATTAAATACAGTTCTCAGTTTACAATGGTAGAGAGATTTCTTGTTCTGTTTCCAGGAGTCAGCTTATTCGGTCTCCTTGTTACAGTTTTTCTTTTAAGACTTTTTTGATCACTACCTTTTATAAGGATTACACTGTGACATTCAATTTAAAGAAATACAATAATTTCCTTCTATTCCAGCTTTGTAACTTTATTGGGATTTGATTATGAATGTTTTGATAGTAGTATCATATTTTACAGCATACCTCATTGTTCTTAAGAGGTAAGCAAATCTACTGTGGCATTATATTAGCAAGCACTTTGTTCTCACCGAAACAGGGACAGAAGGGGTGCTGTATTTGAAGGGGCTTCAGCAACACTCTTGGAGCTGAAAACAGATACATTGAAATTAGCTTGATGAAAATAAGTTAATTACTCAGTTTCATTGAAGAAAATTGATTCACAGAGGAAAGGCAGTGCGGGGGGTTCATTACTGCAGTATTTCTTGCATGAGTTCATTGGTGCCTTGCTCTCATGTCGTGAGCTGAAGTCTCAGCCTGAGACACCAATTCATGATGATGCTGCAGTGCAGCTCATTTCTGAATGTATGTTGTAATGCTGTGCTAATAGTTCATTCTTTCTCATGAATAAGTAGTTGTGCTCCAGAGAAGGGTATAAAAACATGAACATAAGTAGCCCATATCATTCCTAGCTTGGATTATTCAGTGGCATACAAAGAACATGAAAAAGCTGGTACATGTTGCTGTATTTTTCCAGAAAATGGGTTTGCATCTTGTGTAAAACCCCTGAGGAATCATTAAAAAGAGAAGTATGAAATAGTGAACTCTGATAAAGGAATAAATAGCAAAAAAATCTTGTGGAGATCAGGTGTTTGACCCTTTGCAAACAGAGGAGAACAATTTGTCAGTGGAACCAATGCTCTCTTCAGTCTGTGCAATTGCTTGTTGGAATGGAAATTTATTATAAAAGTGGTAGAACTGCTTTTTTTCCCTTTTTTTTTTTTTTTTATGAGGTCTTCCTAGAAATTTGCAGGTGATGAGAGAAGCCTTCATTCTAATAAAAGAATAGGCCAGCTTACTGATTGGAGAAAATTACATGAAGTTTTTTAATCAAAGTCTCTGTGGTCTGCTGTCTGATTTTCTAGGCCAGATGTCAAATGTTTTTCACTGATGTCGATGTTGAAGTAATCACTAAGCCAATTCCAAGAATGAGCGAGTGAGACTGTAATAACATTTCATTTC
This sequence comes from Urocynchramus pylzowi, assembly GCA_013397555.1. Lineage (NCBI taxonomy): Eukaryota > Metazoa > Chordata > Aves > Passeriformes > Fringillidae > Urocynchramus > Urocynchramus pylzowi. The sequence goes on from VZRH01005335.1 coordinate 1,059,419, forward strand.
AGTATTACATAAGCTTTTTTTTCCCAGCTATGAACAAAGTAACAGGACCCCTCTGATTCAATATAATTACACAAACTATTACTTTGAAATTTGTGAGACAGTTTTATGTGTGGGCAATTGCTCTATACATATATATGGGAGGTTTCAGTACAAAATGCAAAAACACATTTACAAAGTTTTATATTTTTAAACATTTACATTTAATTTAAAACATAATTACATTTTTCATATTTAATCTATTTTATTAAGTTTATCTTTGCTGCTACAGTATTAACCAGTAATTTGAAAGGCAAGAATTTTCTAGAAAAAAGAATTTGCAATTTGAAAATAGGGAGAGAAAGAAGTAGCTGGCTCAATGGATGATGTACCTGAGTGAGTGAATCTCAGATGAATATTGTGAGCCTATGGCATCAATTTTTATGTGAAATATAATCAAAGTTACTCATAGTGATGTAGAGAATTAGTCTAGTAGAACTCAAAACTTAAGGAACACATTGTCTATAGCTGTTTCAAGAAGAAAGTGGTGATATAATGAAACAAATAAATGTCACAGATAAGTAGAGGAAAAAAAGCAAATCTAACTGATATGAAACTATATACAATGCTCAGATTAATCTTATTCTATGGGTAAATTAATAAATTAATGGGTAGATTAATATGGGTAATTATTAATACAAAGGTACCCAATGGGAACATTGACCCTTCGCAGAAACTAATAAAATGCTAATGTTGCTTTTTTCACCACAATTCCTGTCCTCTTTGAACAGATATTTTGATTACATGTCTTCTGCTTTATCCACTGCATACCCAATTTGAGCAGCTATCCAGTTTGCTGTTCCTTCATTGCTGATGAGCAGCCTTATTTCTTAGGAAGAATTTCATATTCTCTCATGAGCTTTGCCATGGTGCTTGGTACTACAGCTCCATAAGCAGTGACAACATCATGAGGTTTTCAGACTGCTTTTCTGAGAAGGAGCACTATTTATGCTCATTTTGGAGAAGGATGATATTTGCAGAAGGCATGGAAAGATTGACACAAATATCTGTTCCTGTTTTCTGGTACCCCCCCAGGATTGTGTTGTAGAATCCTTCACCACAATTTATTCAAAGATCAGCTTGGTCCCTATGTGCAGCTGGGATGTTATTTGCAATGTCTGTAATTTCAGCTCATGCCTCCTGTATCTAAAGCCTGTGTACACACAGAGTATGTGTAGAAACCAAGGTCTTGTGGGACAGACAGTCCAGCTCTTCTTGCTGGGCACACAGGACAGACAGGACCCAGAAACCTGCAGCCCAGGCATCACTGCTGGCTCCAGCTGTAAAACTGCACCTCTCAAGGGCCTGTGATCTGATCCAAATTAATTTGGCTATTAATTTAGGCAAGACAGAAAGACTCATTTCAAGGATGGGGGCACTAGATCTTGTAAGGAAAGGTCACTAGAACAATTTAATGAGGCTTGGGAGCCCTTGAAGGCATACCATGTGCTTTTTCTGAGATACAGTGGAATCCCTTTTGACTCATATTTCCTAAGTTTATTCAGTCTGAGAGAGCTACACAACAGGAAAACTCACATTTCAAAACCCAAGTTTAAAGTCTGAGAAATATGTCAGAAAGTGAAGACAGAATATTAAAATGGGAAGCACCATACAATATTCAAAACAAAAAGTGCTACCAGTCCTATCCCCAGAAACAGGCAGAATATAAACAAGTTGGAGAAATATTGCAACAGCATAAACCCTTTAAAAATATAAGAGTTTTCAGCTTAGTCATAGTGATCCCTAGGGACATTCTCTGTCCTTAAGTATACCAAGTACCTTAGAGGACAGTGAATGCAAGATTGAATATATAGTGAATAAGTAGGTAAGTTAGAAAAGTTAACATTTCATTCATAAGCTCAGACATGATCTTCTACTATAGACCTATGCCCTAATATAAAAAATTTTCCCAAAAAGTGAGCAGCTTTGTGATTAAGACACAGGCTCAGAGCTCCAGCATTCAGTGATACCTTTCTGCTTTATCAGGCAAAAACATTTTCATGTGCTACCTATACAGGAAGGACCATAAAATCTGCAATGATTGAGATAGTCCACTGCCACTTTCATAGTGTAATGCTGAATTAAATTAAAAACTTGGAGACATATATGACTAGATACTATTGCATAAAACAACAGTTTTCCAGAACTGCCTAGTGCAAAAAATTTGCATGTGCAGAGCAGTCTTTGCACACTCAAGTGTTAGTATACAGAAATCATAAATGTTTGCTTACAGCTTGGGCCCTAAATGAGAATTATGATAATCAAATCTACTCTTCCAGATTGGAAAAAAAATGGAAAAATTTGTATCACAGCTAAAACTGTTGAGGAAAAGGTTGCATTCCAGGACATAGATCTGATTCTATTTATGTGTACTTCATGACAAAGAACCTATTCCCTTTAAGGTTAATAAAAAGTGGCACATTGAACCGTCTAGCTTTGTCAAAGACAAGCTCTCTAAGCAAAACCTCTTGAAAATCCTATCTAGTATAACTCCTTAGACCATGTAAAAAAATCTCTTCAATAAATAATGAATAATTTTCATTCTTTATCAATTTTTCAATATTTCTGCCTCTCCACTTGCTTGTTGAAAATAACTTATTTTCTTTTAATCTGTGTTTGAAATTGTTCACTTTATTTTTTGTGAATTTTTGTTTCTTCATAATTTCTTATTTCGGTCGTTTTCTTAGCTACAATGGGTCACTGGAGACTCATATAATTGTTTCTTACTCTCTAGTTGGATGTGTGAAATTGTAGATACAGAGCCTCTGATGTGAAAGCTCCTGGAAAATAAATACCTGCAATTGTTGAGCAGGCAGCATTAAAATATGTTTTATGAGATGTTCATGGCAATAAAAAGACACTTCCAGAAAGTATACGGGAAGAAAAACCCTGGTATGAAAACATCCCCAAATCATTTTTTATTTTGTGTAAGTATTTATGGAAATAGTATTTGCTGTAGCAGGCTAGAACTTACACAAACAATATTTTTTCTACTCTTCAGGGAACCAGAGAAATAACACATAAGTAAATCATTCAAAAGATGCATTTTTGTTGAAGTATTGCCGTTTCAATATTTTGAAGACACAAATTGGTCAAAACCTGATTATCACGACACAATCAAACATGTCAAAGCCCACACTGGTGAATGCAGACTGAACATTTAAATTAGCACCAATAAAAAGGTAGGCATATACTTGTACTTAACATCCCCAAAATATGGCTTTCAGAGTCTTACATACGCTTTGGAAGCAGAACATTTTGCCTTATTCTTGGTAAGAAAGACTGCAAATACTACTCCAAACACATTCTTAATAAGGCTCCCTGTAGCCAGAAAAATAAAGCTACCATTGGGAGGTCACCAAAAGGAGGAGGATGACAGAACAGGTAGCTCATGCTCTGTGTACTGGCTCTGACCATTGAGATGCTTCTTCCATCTGCTCTGCTTTCTCCCCTCTCCTATCTCTAGCTGTAACATAAACAGCAGGAACTTGGCTCTTCTGAGTGTGGATTGTGGCAATTTTCCCAAATGAGACAGCAGATCTTCCCAGTGTTCTCAGAACAGAGCAACAGCATGAGTTTAATAACTTGCTCCGGAAGAAGAAAAAGTAAAAAGCTTACTGATGGAAGCTGAGACTGAAGAGAAGTTTCCACATGGAAAGCTCAGGGAAAAATTACATCAGTCCATTGCAGGATGAGGATGGTCACCTGACAAACAGGAAGACCTGACACAGTGGTGTTTGACACATTCTCTGCCTCTGTTTTCAACATGGAGGATGGACCAAGGAGGTCTCAAGTGCCCTGAGCTGGAGGACCATGTCAGCAAGAATGATCAGCTCCCAGTCTACCTGAAATTGTGCAGGATCTGCTGCTCCAGCTGGATCTCTACAAATCTATAGGGCCTCTTGGGATTCATCCAGGAATCCTGAAAGAGCTAGCTGATGTCATCACAAAATCAAATTCCTCCAGAGAACCGGAAACCTCATGAATCACTGGTCCACTGCCCATTTTGAGAAGGATACAGGGCAGTCTGGCTGGCCTGTTGGAGGGGGCTTGGATGAAAAATATGAATGTTTCTAAGTATCAAGACTTTTGTGAGTGGGAAAACTGTGTTCAGCCCAAAGGCTGCCAGAATGTGGGTGGGAGAAAGAAATCTGTTTTAAAAAAAGGCTGTGGTTTTGAGAGATAGAACAAGGAGTTTGGTCTCAATGAGATGTAAAAGCAAGACAACCTTGGAAAAAAATAGATGATGATCATCAAGGTGTTAGAGCAAAGGAAGAGAATAGTTTCTTGCATTTTATAGCAACCAATCTTAGGGACAGTCAAAATGGTAGATGCACACTCATAAAGGTATATTCTATATATTGAAACTATAATTGTGAATTGCAAGCAGTTTTAACCAAGAAGAGGGCTAAAAGAAAAATATCATTCTCCACCAGAAAGCTATAAAAACTAACAGTTTGAAAGGAGAAAGCTAACATGCCCTTGTTAATAAAATAAGATGAATAAAATGAGGTATTATCTTTTGGAAAGTTAGGAACGGTCTCGCCCTGTGCTTTGTATTGAGCAATAATGTCTGTTTGCTGAACTGATCCACACATAGTGTTGAGTCTTGTTACTTCCTTTTCAGAATGATGACTTTGCTAATGCATTTTCCCCTTGGGTGTATTTTCCAAAGTGACTCCTCCTAGCTCCTGCTGGCCTTTCTATTGCCAACAAATGAGGTCAACAAATGACTTACCATCTTGGATGACTGGACAACACATTCTTACTGGGACAGCCACGAAGTTGTGCTTCTGTCACCCTTCAGACCACTCTTGGTGACATGTTTAACCATTTCTGTACCAGAGGCACAGCTGTCAGTTGATTTGTGCCGTTTTGGTGAGCTTTTTATGTGTCATTGTGTTACAAGCAGGCTCATTTCACAGAGCATGCATCCCACCAGGAAGGCACCTTTGCTTATTCAGCCTGTTTTAGTCCATCACAGGAGTATTGTGTACTTTGCATTAAGGACATGCTATTCTGGATTTTTTTGAAGATGTTGTGAAAGGTGGTCTAGCAATACAATGCTGATCATGGTCCCACCTCAGTCTGAGTAATCAAAGCAATTCCACTAATCCCTTCACAGAGATGAGAGTGGCTTAGTTGTGTTCAAGACAATGGCTTGCTGTTTTTCAACTGGGGCTTTATTTTAAAAATGGTGTCTGAGGCAAAAGGACACCTTGGGGGTGCAGCCTTGAAAATTTGGCACCTCTGTGAATTTAATATCTCTCCACTGTCCTGCAATACAATTTCATTAAAAGCTGAATCGTGGTCATATACAAAAGTCACAAAGATTCTATAGGTTTCTTGGTGGAATTCAGTGCCTCATGATTTCAGGCAAAGACTGATTTAGGATTTGGGTTTTCTTATGGACATTTCCAGGAATGACTGAAAAGATGGCTGCAAATGACAAGCACCTTGTTATAAGGAATGTTCCAGGGGAGATATTATACTTCTATAAAATCTTCTTGACTTCTGGAATAAATTATAGTTAGTCTTTCAACACGAAGACATCGTTAATGGCAAGTTGCAAATGAACCAGGAGTGCCCAGGCAGCCAGGAGGGCCAAGTGTGTCCTGGGGGGCATCAGGCCCAGCATCACCAGCTGGGCAAGGAGGGGCTTGTCCTGCTCTGCTCTGCATTAGGGCAGCCTCACCTCGAGTGCTGGGGGCAGATTTGGGTGCTACAATAAAAGACGTTAAACTATTAAAGAGGGTCCAAAGGAGGGTGACAAAGATGGTGAAGGGCCTTGAGGGGAAGCTGTATGAGGAATGGCTGAGGTCACTTGGTCTGTTCAGCATGGAGAGGAGGAGACTTAGGGGAGAGCTCATCCCAGTCTACCAGTTCCTCATGAGGGGCAGACACTGATCTCATCTCTGTGGCGACCAGTGACAGAACGTGAGACAGTGAAACTTTGTCAGAAGAGGTTTAGCTTGGATAGTAGATAAAGGTTCTTCCCCCAGAGTGTGGTTGGACAATGGAACAGCTCCCCAGGGAAGTGGTCACAGCACCAAGCCTGACAGAGTTCAAGCAGCCTTTGGGAAATAGACTCAGGCACAAGGTGTGACTCTTGGTCATGGTCCTGTGCAGGGCCAGGAGTTAGGCTCAATGATCCTCGTGGGTCCCTTCCTACTCAGCATGTTTTGTGATTCTGTGATTTTTAAACCTGAGCTGATATCTCTGTGAAAGTCTACCAATATATTAAGAATTAGTTACTCCTTCAAACCACCAAATATGATACACATAATACTGGTGGATAAAAAAGATTTCTGGCGTTTTTAAAATGCTAAAACTTTAGCTTGACTGGCTTGACCTGTATTTGAGAGCTGAACAGTGCAGAGGAATTAATTTTCTCCTCTTAATATCTCTTAATCACTGTCCAGGACATGTTCCAGTATTGACGACAACTGCAAGCCCCAAAAAGATGGCCTTTACAACAGAGAGCAGGATAAACAGCCCTGCAGCCAATTGCCCCTAATTCTCAGAATAGTGAAGATGGCTTCACTCCAAAATTATCACAGCAGAGACCACACAGATGGGAAGATAAAAGTTCCCTGGGTAGGCTGCTAACAATGCAGACCATTTTGCTGTGCAGCCGGGATGCAGAGCTAAGGCACCTGTGTTCTCATGACATCACTGAAACAAAGGCCAGGGGCTGATCCCTTGATGGGGGCTCTTTTATTATCATATATCAGGTGTCACCTGCAATTTCGTGTCTTGGGCAGTGAGAGAGAATCCATCTGTCATCTTCCAGTGAATCTCAGTGAATTTCTTTTTCTTTTGAAACTGACACCATTAGATTGGTGAAGCAGATATAAGATAGGCCAGATGTTAAAAAAAATAATTCCAAAATCCTTAAGGATTTTTTTAAAAAAGGGTTTTGTTGGAATGGAATTGATTTACTGCCACATTTACTTCATGAACAGAGACTGTATTTCATTCAGTATGATGCAACTAAACAATAGATATGCCTGGATTTATTCTGCTCATCACATAAGGTCTCCAAAGGGTCTAAATAATTTGTAACCCTTTAAAATTAATAGCTGAACATGACAGTGTAAAATTGGCAGGTGAAGATAAAAAAGCTCACTCAATATTTTATACTTTGAAATTCCAGCTTTTATTTTGTGTTGGAAGAGTTTATGGTGTCACTACTGAAATGCCAGCACAGCTTTGTGGGACACAGCTCTTCCACACTTATTCTCTCACGGGTGCAGCAGGCTCCTAGATGCAGTGCCAGGCGGATCCTATGAGCCACTACATCTCTTACTGTACCTTTGTGGCATCCACAGGAAAACAGAGGGAAAGCCTTTCTCATCTGTTCCATGTCATTCCCTATTAGTGAAGGAAAAGTTATGATCCACTCCTCTTTCACTTCAAAAAAATTTTCAGGGCTTAGAAGAGTGTGTCCAAGGCTGATCTGCCATCTATTCTCCAACTGTGTGATGGCAGGTGTATTGTTAAGAGAAGCAATAGTACTTGGTAAGACAAATTGTAGTATTGCAAAAAAAATAAATTAAATTACAAAAAGGCATTTTCTGGTACTGTTATGATTGATACTATAAATTTCAACAGTTGCAAATTGTTAACACTTTAAAGTGTTGTCCAAGATGCTGACTTACCTATACTAATAAAAGGTTGCAAAACTAATGTTGTATTATCTGACTGAAATTAACTTTGTTATTTTGAAGGATATTTTACATTCATTTTTAAGTCTCATGCTCTTCCTTAATTTTATTTATAAAATAATTTTTTGCAAGGCTTGAATTTAACTTTTATTCTGGCTATATATGCATAGAAACTTTATTCAAGAAATTAAAATAAATCAGGCTTCAAACCTCACATTCACATTTATGGCTAAGTTTAGCCTCACCTTAAGAGAGGAAAAAGGGAAAGCTGAAGATGAGCTGATTAATGTATCATCCAGGTTTTGCTGTAAGAAAAAAAATTAGGCTGGAACTTTTAACACTACACACAAAAAGGAACAATAAAATAAGACAGTCATAATTTTCCACAATTCATTTTCCACTTTTTAGTACCAGCTTTTCTTGTCTCTAAATTTGAATGTAATTGTATAAATTGTGTACATTCTATATATTATGCACATTTTTTAAGCTGAAAAACATTTTCAACCTGGTCCCTTACTGTATTTATGAGACATAACCAGCTGCACCAGCCGAATTCATCCAGCAAATGTGTGTGTGGAACCACAGGTTGCATATACTACACAGCTATTCAACTGTAAATCTTAGTTCCTTCAGGGGAAATGATATCTATGACCTGGACTTTTTGTTCAACCAGAAAAGTCAGTTCAGTAGTCCCTTCTAATGCCCTGGGAAGTTAGTTTCTCTGCTTAGTCTTCTAAACCCTTCATCCACTTGGAAAATTTGAATTGTGTGACTCTGCTTCACAAAAGCTCTGTCCAAACAACCAAAATGATCTCTTAGGAATTGGAACAAATTAATAAAATTAGTGTTAGCAAGTCATTGTCCCTCATTTCTGAATCAACTCAAATATAAAATTTTGTAGTATTATCATATTATTAATTGGTTACTGTATAGAGTCTGCCATTCATATCAGAGGAGAAAAAGTTATTAGACATGATGCCTATTTAAATGTAAGGTTTCCAAGAAGTCCTGGTAGATTGCAAACTTGAATGTCTATTCCACAATGAGTGAGTTGATGGAATGCTGCAGTAAAGAATTGTCACGTCTTATTATAAAGATATTCTTGAGACTAAGACAGTTGTATTTTAACATATAATTAAGGTAATTATTATTATTATTAGATAAAATTTGAAAATTTTAATACTAAATTTGCAGAAAGAAATCATGTCTCACTAACTTACAGAAAAGTTCTTTTGTGGAGTCAGTGAAAATAGATAGATAAAAGTGACCAAATTCTCTTAGCATACCTTGAACACTAAAAAAATCTTCCAGCAAAGGACTATGAAAATCTCAACTCTCATGCTTCTAAGTCATCCAAAAGTAGCAGAAATGAACAGTTATTTTTTTACAGTGCAATGAGTTAACAGAGGAGTTCCTTACAGATCAGTGCAGAGACTTTGTTATTTAATATATTTATCAATACAGTGGGAGACTGCTGGTACAGAGATCATGGTCTAAAATTATTCAGATTACTTAAAATAAAGCTGAGAAGACTTGTGGAGGATATGAGCAACACTGTAAATGAGAAATAATATGGCAGATGAAATTTATTCTGATGATCACCAGGTTATGTAAATAAGAAAAAAAAATATAGGCTATAAACTAGCCATTGACATTCAAGAAAAAGATCCTGTAGTTAGAAAAATTATATGAAAATATAATTTCCTTAGCAATAGCCAAAAAAGAAAATAACTATTAAAATAATTAGGAAATAAATAAAGTGCAAAGTAAAAAATATCATGCCATTGCACAGACACACAGAACTCTTACATATTAAACAGTGACTAATTTGGAAATCGTAATAAAATAAAATAAACAGTGAGTTATTTAACCTGAAAAATTATATAGTAGAACTAGAAAAAGTAGAGACAAGAAAAAAGTACAAACCAACTTTTTATGAGAAAAGACTAAATAGAAAATTACTTTTCATGTTGGGAAATGAATGAGTGTAGGGAAACATAAATTAATGTCCATGAAATCATGAAAGATGTAGAAAGTGAAAGGAGAATGTTTATTCACTATTCATGTAGCAGAAAAACTTTTATCAATTAAAATTCATGCAAATTTTTACACAGAGGAAAGTTCTTTACACAGTTCACACAGTCAATTCTACAGTTTGGATGAAACTAGAATGTAGTGGAAGCCTAATGTATTAGTCTGTAAAAAAAAAAACAATTAAGTACATATTTTTTATGAGAACGTTCTAATAGAATTGCCAAGCTCAAGGAAGTAGATTCCTCCTCCAGCTCAGAAAGTCCTGAAGACTTACATTGCTGGATGAAGGTTATAACAAGAGAAGATCTGTTTCTTCAGGAGTCCACAGTGGACTCCTTTGAAAAGTGGACTCCTTTTTTCAAGTGTTCACCATCTGCGTAGAGAGTCAAACTAGGATTGCATGAGATGCTTTTCTTGTGAGAAATACTGCTGGTGTTGTGAACTTCTAAGGTTTTACTGTTTCTTGTAAAAATGAGAAACTTCATCAAGTGTGTAAAAAAGAATTCAGAATATGATGAATATGATTTTTTCCAAAAATGCACAATTTCTGATTTGGTTTTACTGTTATTAATCCTGTTTCCCCCCTTTTTAACCAATGCCACTTTTACACACAGGCATTTGAAACACCTCTTTTTCATGGTTCTGCTTGGAATTGGTGTGACACAGATCAGCTTGAATTCCCTGCAGAGCAGAAATGTTAACGGGAGAAGTAATAAGCCAAGGTTGTGGGTTCAATCTCTGTGTGAAACATTTGCTTAAGAGTTTGACTTGATGGTCCTTGTGGGTCCCTTCCAACACAGAATATTCTGTGAATCTGCGAATTTGGATGTTGAGTCCCTTTCAGCGGTGGCTCTGACAAGGCAAACAGTGATTGAGTCTGCCCTCTTGGCAGAGGACTTAGGGACAGGTGTGACAGAGCTCCATCCTTGAAAACATCAGATCCTACCAAAGGGAAAGCAGCCTCGACCCAACCTCTCTACAGTAGACAAGCAAAAGAGAAACATACATATATATGCTTGTTTTGGAGGAGTTTGCTTATGTCTTGGCACTGCAGTGAATGTTTTCAGAAACATCTTCAAGTTGATTAGCTTTGGTTAGGGTGTCTATGATAGCATAGGGAATGGGTCTTTATCAAAAACAAAGTTAAAAAGCCATGTTGGAAAGACAGTGTTCCTGTCCCACATTTTGAGTCTCCTGTGTTACTCTCAGCAGGTCACTTCCCTGTCTTGTGCTTTGATGGTACCACTTGACTGCCTTTGGGGATCCTTTCAAAACATTCTCTGTGTCAGTGCAAAAAGCCCCTTTGTTCACATTTTTATTCACATGTAATCTCAGAATTAGGCAACCTGGAAAAGGAGCTATTGATGATGTCTTTCTGAGCTTAAAGAAAAATACAGACAGTAATGTCTCTGTATAAAAGCAAATAGATTTTGCTAAAGTTCTAAGAAAGTTCTGCTTCTTAATAAACAGGTTAAATTGTTTCACATATTTTTTTTTTCTTACTAAGTCTGATAGCAAGAGAAAACTTTCAAAACTTTTATGATCAGAAATGCAAATTCTTATCCATCCTTGCTTTTTAATTAACTTTTTAATTTTCAAATACAAAGATAGTGTTGATGGTGACTGGTAAGCTTGGGCTGAGAGATGTACTGATCTAGTGCTGTTCTTTTGAAATCTGCAGAGAAATGAATCTCAGGGTACAAATGAAATGATAATTGGGATTTCAGTTCATCAGGGTTCAATTCAACAAAATAAATGTTCAGTTTCTCAAGGTCTTCTTCTGTAACACACAATTTTTCAAGACTCAAATGACAGTTAAATTTATTATAATTTTTTCTAATATTACCATTGTCTTAATCCCAGAAAGGTGCCATCAGGATCAGAACCTCATTGTGTTTAACACCAGGAGGAAGGAGAAGGAATATTCAAATCCATACAGCTGCTTTTAGAGCTCTAAATCACCTTCTTAAGGCTCCTAACTTGACTATATAGGAAAACTGGAGTCCTAAATACAAGTGCCTATACTTCATGTAAATGGTTACAGGGACCTGAAGCAGACTATTTAAATAATCAAATCCATATTCACCAGAGGAAAGATGAACAAAAATCTGTTCCCTACTGAAGGAAAATAAAAGCTGATGAAAATAAATTAATAAGTAAAAGCCCCTTATATAAATTATTTACTTAATATGGCATGTTTGGGCAGAGAAGAAAGTAAGATGTGCCTTGAGATCCACAAAGCCATTAACTGGCAGTGCCTACTCTTTTAAGAGCTGGAGTTCTGGAGCTCTATACCTGAAACACAGGAAAACTACATTTTCTGAAAGTCCAAAATCATATCATCAGAGGAGCAAAGAGTCATCAAGGTTGGAGAAGACCTTCAATATCATTGACTCTAAACTTTGACTAAACACCACCTTGTCAACTAAACCATAGCCCTAAAAGCAACATCCAGGCATTTCTCAAATGCTTCCAAGCATGGTGATTCCACCAAATCCCTTCGTAGTCCATTCCAATGCCTGGGCACCCTTTCAGTGAAAAATTTTACAGGACATCTAGCCTGAACCTGTCCTGGCACAGTCTGCTTTGTCCTGTCACTTGTTGCTTGGGAGAAGGGGCCAATCCCCCCTTTGCTACACCCTCCTTTCAGGGAATTGTAGAGAGTGATAAGGTCACCCCCAAGCCTCCTTTTCTCCAGGATTAACAAGCCCAGCTCCTGCAGCTGCATCTCCTTTGATTTATTCTCTGTACTCTTCCCACCTCCATAGCCCTTCTCTGGACTCTCTCCAGCACCTCAATGTCCTTCCTGAATGGAGGGGCCCAGGACTGGACACAGGATTGAAGGTGTGGCCTCACCAGTGCAGGAGGGCAATCCCTGCCCTGCTCCTGCTGGCCACACCATTGCTGATCCAGGCCAGGATCCCTTTGGTGCTCTTGGCCACCTGGGCACAGGCTGGCTGATGTTCAGCCACTTTTAACCAGCATCCCCAGGTCTTTTTCTGCCATGCAGCTTTCCAGCCACTCTGCCCCAGCCTGTGGCACTACAGGGGGTTGTTGTGGCCAAAGTGCAGGACTCAGCTCTTTGTTTGATTGACCCTCATACAGCTGGCCTCAGCCCATCAATCCACCTAGTTCAGACCAGTTAACACTTATATTTATTGCACATATTAACACTTTAAATGCAAGGAAAATCCATATTCTCAACGGAATCAATCTCAATGGAATCATTCAAAATTGAATCAATTAATGATTCCATTTCCATCTTGGGTTTAGATAGCAGATAAAGTTTGAAGACCTCAGTGAATGTGGAGAATTATCATGTTGAATTAGACATGAAAACACTTTGGGTAATTGATCACTGAGGGCTGAGGTAGGTGCAATTAGTGGCTGCACCACATGAAGGAGCCTGAGGGGTGGGTCCTGGAGGCACCTCTCCTGCCAGCACCAGCAGCAGAGAGGGCTGAAAGCTAGGCTAGCAGCTGGTGTGTGTGGCAAAGCTGTGAAAAATAAGGCTAATCAAAGGAAGAGCTCTAAGCTTGATCTGGATGTGGTCAAACAGAGGGATCTAATAAAGACATTCAGAATAATGACTCAGAAAAATGGTTTTAGCAGTCTGAACTGGCTGACCAGGAGTAGTGCATAAATGAGACCACAAAATAGAGAAGACAGAAGACTTATATGGATGATTAGTTACAACAGGTTATACTTTATTTCAAGGACCATATTAAATAAGACTATTTTTTAATCAAAATAACACTATTTTAATCAAAATAACACTATTTTTTTCTCATGAAGAAGCAGGAGGTGTCTATGATGAAATTTCCATGAAATACAACATACAATTTCCAATGTGTCGAGGGCTGAAAACATCTGACTGCAGAATCTCTCCCATAAAAGGTGAAGTTCTTTGAATATTTTTAGTCCTAACTCTCATCATAACTGATCATCATAACTGATCATAACTAATTTCAGCATGGCAACACAGAAAAATATCCCAAAGATATGACTTCTGATGTGTTTCTTTTTGATATAAATGTAGTACTACAACAAGAAGCAAAATCTGAGAATGTCATAGTTGAGCACGTCCCATTAATGTCTGTCTCTGGGAAACAGCAAACTCAGTTATATACCAGAATCACAGAATGGCCTGGCTTGAAATGGGTGTTAAGGATCATCTAGATCAATCCCCCTGCCATGGGCACAGATATCTGCCACAGCACCAGGTTCCTCAAAGCCCCATCCAACCTCACCTTGAACAATTGCTGTGATGGAGTATCCACAACCTCTCTGGACAACCTGTTCCAGTGCCTCACCACCCTCACAGTAAAGAATTTTTTTCTCATACTGAATCTAAACCTACCATCTTTCAGTGTGAAGCCATTCCCCCTTGTCTTATTGCATATTATATACCTATTTACATACCCTTGTAAAAAGTCCCACTCCATCTTTTGTGTAGTTTCCCTTCAGGTACTGGAAGGCTACAATTAGGTCCCCCTGGAGTCTTCTCTTATCCAGGCTGAATGATCCCAGTTCTATCAGCCTTTCATCACAGGAGAGGGGCTCCATCCTGCTAATCAACTTGGTGGCCTCCTCTGGACTTGTTCCAACAGGTCAATTTCCTTCCTGTGCTGGGGACCCCAGAGCTGGACTCAGCATTCCAGGTGGGAGCTGGGTGCTGTATGACCTCTGGCCCTCTGCTGCAGGTTGCTAAGGCCCAGATTCCTTCAGGGTAACAAAGAGTCTCTCTACACCAGGCTACCTTCTGGAGGCTGCTCTGTAAGGGCACCCTATTAGTGACAAGCAAAAAATTACAGACAGTTAATGTAGAAAGGAACAGGTTAAGGTAATTTAATTCACTTCTTTTGAGTTAATTTTTAATTGGACAGAAATGCTGATTTTCCATTTGGTTTTTCAACTCTACACACCTGACATTTATTTTGAGACTAAAGGAAAACTGAGGAAACAAATGAAGAGAAAATTTTCTTGCTTGAGCAAATTCCTGCCTGGCAAAAGGCTGCATCATGGGATATTGTATGTATATTTTATATCTAGGCCATCAATCAATAATACAGGGGCTCAAAGAATCACAATTAAGTTTAACTATACTGAAGACTTGTTATCTATTTTAAACCATAGAAACAAAAGACATGGATGTCTATGGCTCTGCATTGCCCCTCTCAGTAGCACATGGGGTCCACAAAGTCTGACATTCCAGAAAGACTATGCTGCTTCTGATCCTTGCTCACACAGGAAAAAAAAAAAAAAAAAAAAAAAAAAAAAAAAAAAAAAAAAAAAAAAAAA
>VZRH01005335.1:1081401-1118901 GCA_013397555.1 Urocynchramus pylzowi
TCTCTTTTTTTTTTTTTTTTTTTTTTTTTTCCTCCTCAAATAGTAGCAAAATCAGAATATTCTTCTCCTTTTATTTCTCTAACACTAAATTCACATCCTTCATTTCCTTGACCCTAGGAAGCAGCAGCATTCGGCAACACTGAGAGATTTATTTAATGCCTCAGCTAAGCCACAACGTATCTGGCATTCCATGCCCATATGCTAGAAATCAGCAATTTATGCTGCTGTAGAAGGAAATGTTGACACTCACAGTTAACAGAGGGGGAAAAGTTGCTATACTGACTGCAAATGGAGATTTAGCTGTTAAGAAATCTTTGTTATTATTAGACAGATGTCTTTCATTTGAAAAATACATGGGAAAGAAATTTTAAAAATAGAGGAACTCACAGGCACATATCAGAGACAAAAAATAGAGACACACAGCACAGCAATGATATTTGTGGCAACATCTGTTTCAGATACAAAATAATGAGCTTAATACCAGGTTGGGCCATCTTACCCTATAAAATTAGCACTTGTAAGGAATTTTATGTCACTAGTAAGTAAAGAAAATGCCACTGTTCTAGTTTGGATTCTCAGGCAATAAAAAGCACCATACAAGAATGACTAGTGATCACATTAGGATATGTTTTTATATAGCAGAAAGAGAACAAAGAAGGTTTTCTGGTTGCTTCATAATGATTGACAGTCTTAAAGCAACAGTGAACTTGAGGATATTTCTGGCATATTACAATTTTAACATTGCAGTTTTGGGAAAATTAAAATGTTTCAAAATGCTTGATAGATAAAGATAGTTATGTTTACATTCAACCCTATAAGCTGTTAAGATAAATAGTTAAAACCATATTTAAAATAATCAAAATTTTTAAACATATCTGAAATTGTATACTTAGCACATGAATAAAATCTCTAAAGAACAAAATTTCAGTGTTCTTTCTGCATATATCTATAGCATCAATATGTAAATAACAATGAATAGCCAGTATTCCAATGCTGGATATATGCATTTCCAATTGTGTATTATTTTGTTAAAAATAACAGTTTCCAACCTAATTTGGGAGGAAAAAAATAGTACAAGATTACATATGTGCGCTGCATAATATCACAGAACTTCCTAATGTCTTATAGAGAAATCCTGGCTCTTTTCAAGTCAGTCACGAAATCCATATTGCCTTAAGTTACACCTGCATTTCAGCAAAATTCTAGTAGTAAAATCATGTTTAATAAGCTTATACAACAGACAGTGTTGATTATTTATATCAGAAAGTTTCTTCTAATAATTTATACTGAAAACCTACAGCACTGGCATCATTATACCACACAAAAAAAAAATTCAAACATGCCAAACTTATTTTAGCTATAAGTAAATTGTAGATATTAATTCAAACATATGCCTCTTATATTTTTTATCTATTTATATTCCACCTTTTTATTATCATCCTATTGTACATAATAGGATGCACAATATTACATTCTGTAATAATTATTTAAGAAACTACAAATTTCCATACTGATTTAGGAACCAAAATTTCTTTACTAATACTTTGAAGGATTTAATGAAATACTTTTTTGCACCTGAAAAGAACGGCAACAGCCACAGCAATGAGGAAAAGGGGATTTGTAGCACACAGCAATCTTCCAGTTATTCAGTATATTTCAGCGTTTGTTTCATATGATAAATATAAATTTCTCAGGCTCCTTGTTATCAATCTCTGTATTGATTCAGCCTTTTAGAAGATCAACATGTAGACAAATAAAAAAAGAGAACAGTGCTCAGGAGAAATGTACCCTTATTTAGAAGCCTAGATTCAGTGCAAATCAAACGACTGCAATTTATCCATGCATGGCATTGCCTAGCATTAATCTATCCTCAATTTTATAACTGGAAAGCAACTGTAAATGAATTACCATTTGATTTGTAAATTTTACTTAGAGAAATTTCCTTGCTCCTTCTAAAAATAATACTCTGTTTAATTTAGAGTTACTGGGTTTGTTCAGCATATGAAATCTATTTAATGTGCTGTTCATCTTTAGACAGTTTTGCAGTGAAACCTGTACCAAGGAAGCTGGGAACCCTTTTCAGTTCCTCAATGCTTGCCCGCTGCATTTTGAGCTACCTGGCAGGAAGTACAGCATAAGCAACAGATTTCAGCACGTGTCAGCTATGGTCAAGAGATGAATCAGAATCCTATGGAATGCCATAGATGCAGAGGGATTTGCCAGGCTGCATTCAGAATATAAAGGTTTTATTGTTTGTTCTGGCAGGCATGCACCATCTGCAATGTAAAGACCTGACGGATATTTAGAATCTTTGGAGAGCTGTTGTGACTACCCACTTCTACCTTCCTGAAGACATGAAAGAAAACCCAAAGTCCTCATTATGATGGAAATGTGGCATTGAGTGTGGCTACATTATTAGGTGCCCATGTGTTAACCTTAGTAAGGACACATAAGAAATCAGTTGTGATAGCCCACAAAGAAAGGCCTTTAGCAACCAAAGAGACAAAATACTGTAGGCAAGCACAGAGTACTTGATTTGTCCATTAAAATCCTCGTATAGGTTTGGCGAGAATTTGGCGTCTAGTTACCACAATAATAAGTTAAGTAAAAATTAACACAAAATCGTAACAGTCTGAACAACTAACCAAAAAACTACCCTCCTATAAGAGTAAGTGGGTAGATGCAATGGGAACCTCTCTTTGGAAAGGAGCCTTGATAAGGGTCCTCAAATAATCTCTGGCTTCAGAGATGATCAGTGAGATTACCTGTACATGTAAGCTCCTGCTGTAGATATGTAAGTAAGACCTTAATAGGGAGTTATGAGGGAACAAATAGATACAGAGAAGTCCAGCTGGAGAGATGTCTCACTTCATCTTAATAAGAATAGATTTGCTTTTTTTTTTTTTATATCCTGCTCAAAAATGTACCCTTGACTCCAGCTCTGACCTCCAGGATGAACTATTATCAGCAGTAGTAAATAAATAACTTGCCAGATATTATCACACATTCTTGTGTCTCAGTGATTAGGTCTTAGATAAGTGTTTAGGCTTAAGAAAATACAAAATTTTCCTACGTACTGCAATATGGTCAACTAGGTATCCATGAAATTCCCAGTGATAGATCCAGGGAGCTTTCTCCCCTTCCTTACTCTCTCTCATTTGTTTTCCTTGGGACCTGAGAAGAAAACTAAAGCATGTATAATTCTGAACTCAGTTCCATGAAGCCAAAGTGGATAGACTATAAACTCAGTTCAATGAAACCAAAGTGAATGGACTATACACAGCTTTTAGTGTCAGGCTGTCTCTTAAAAAGCACAGAGTTATAGGTAAAACCCTGAATTTATTTGCAGGGTAAAATCAATTTTTTTTTTTTTTTTTTTTGCCACAAATCCTGGCACAGAACTACAAGGTGGTTTTCTGTATTAGAAAAAAAATATAAGATAGAGTTTTCAAGAACAGCAGTTACAGCTTAGGTACAAAGTGTGTATTTATACCATTGTATAAAAAAAGACAGAAAAAGCAGAAGAAATCAAAACTTTTCCCAGCATAATTTATTAACAAATGAATATTTGCATGAAAAGCCCATAAATACATTAAACCTTAAGCTACAGTTGCCAACAGAAGGAAAAAATAGAGTATTTCCTGGAACCAGGATTGCCAGTGTGTGCTTTACGGGCTCACCTTGGTTGTTTGTTATTTGTTGAGAGCTGACTGGAATCAGAATCAGAATCAGATTCAGGCATCCTCTCTGGCCCTGGGGCAGTTTGACTCAGGAACAGGAGTGGAGTAAGCCCAAATCAGAAAGAAAGCTTTGTGACATTCTGGTCAGTGATATACAAATGAAGTGGCACAAAACCCCAACTGCACTTACACAGGCTTTCCAAAACAGTACTTGATGATAGGACTTGAAAATGGAAGGTGGCCCTTGGCAACCATTCCAAGACTAGAAGGGCAAATGGATGCAGGCACTAAAATAGCAACTGCAGAAATAACAGATGAGGGTTTCCAGCCTATTGCAAAAGAAGATGGTCCTTCTTGGAGTAAGTGAGTTTTGTGCTCAAGTGAATCACAAGAACAGGCCATTGAATATTTCCCTCTTGGTGCCACATCTGCACAACTGTTCTGTTGCGTGATTACAGATACACCTCAACGATGAAGCACAAATCCCTGGAGGAAAAACTTTCCACTGCAGATCTGTTCCAAGGCAGATTGCAGCTTGGTAATAGAAAAGGCAGAGCCGTAGAGTTGCCAGCATTTGACAAATCACAGTAAGTCTCTGTGCCTCAGTGAGATAGAGCAAGGAGAGCTCAACTGTCTGAATCTGTGGCATCTAATGAACAGGAACACAATTACCTCAAACTGTTAACAAAGAAAAAATTATTTTTTCCGAAGCTGAATTTACCATGGGCTATTGCAGCTCATAACAAAAGTAAAGCTAAAACCTAGACAGAACTGAGCATATTTTTTATTTTTCCATTTGAAACCTGGGATTATTTCCTCCAGGCATTTGGAAGGACAATGCTAGCAGAACCCTGTTTGCCAGTAAAGCTCAGTTTTGGAAATCACCATCAGTCAGCATGAAAATGGGACCAGTGGTATGGAAATGAGCTCATTACTATTATTTTTTTGCTGGCACCTTCACAATTTGTGCTTTTAGAATTTTGAAAAGCGGGACATGAATTGCAAAGAAAAAATGAGTTAACAATATTAAACAGTCAGTTGCTAATTACTGAGCAATCCAAACCTGCGTCTGGAATGACATGCTCAGACATCCAGCTGGACCTCAGGCCATATGCTCTCCTAGATCCTCTCGCACAGCTCCCACTACTGTCAAACACTGCAGGGTTGGGTAAAAAGTTCAGTGCACAGATTAAAATATGGTCAGAGATGTATATTTGTAGATACTTTGAAAAGAAAAGTAAATATCTGCAATTTACCAGTAAAACAAAAGGATGAGAGCAGAAGACAGCAAGGTAGGAAATCATCAGTCTGAATCATTGTTCTTGTTTCACTCTCATTCTTTGTTTGGAGCAGAAATGTCCAATAGCTCCACTGCTGTTTTTTCTCTGTAAGGAGGCTACTTACATAGATTTAGAATGTTACTTCATTGTAGTACCACATTTCAGCTGCCATAGATCACATTTGTAATTGTTCAATGTAAGAAATGAAGTTTATTATCTACTTATTGATCCCAAGGTATAATACTTGGCAGAAAGAAACATAAAGAAAATTCTAATATAATGTAGTAAGTTTTAATGGTGTAATTCCAAGAAGAATAATATTGCTAAAAATATTATTCCCCTAAGTATGAAAAGTCATTTACCTTTAGCTCTAGGTTTCTTCTTGGCCCTACCTAAATATTAACTTTTAATTTATTTGAATTGTATTTCTTATCATGTATTTTCCAGATAGAGACCTCCTACATTAAAAAGTGCACATATGCTCAACTAAACCAGATATTCTATGGTATCTTCTTGTAACAATGAAGATTTCATTAAGTATATTCTTCAGTGGTATGATTTCCTAGATTTATCATATTATCTCACATATATAAAAAATAACCCTTCATAAATAAATTTCAAAATAATTCAGAGAAGTCTTTAACAAAAGCAGGTGTCTGATTTTGATTTTCATTTCCACAAACACATTTGCTTACATGTGTTGCAGTTACCAATTATTTCAGCCTGGATCAGTGATTTGGTGTTGATCAAACAGATCCAATGTTGTGAATTTGCTGGTCATCACAGCCACGCAATCAGTTGCAAGAAGGCAGAAGAATCTTCAAGTTCAGAACAATTCCCAGGAACTGAGCCATTACCCTGCACTCCTTTTGGATATTTGTTATTCTGATGGGCTCAAAACTGTGGCCAGAGAAAGCACCTGTTTTGTGAGTCTTTCATGAGGGAAGACTGAAGTGGCAGGACTCAAAACCACCCAGCAACTTACATCATGCTTGTTTTCATGATGCTTTAAAACATCTGCAATTCTTACTCATGCAAACAGTACACAAGTGTGGTCCTGTAACTAGATTTAAATAACTAAGAATTAAAACAACTAGAATCATAGAATCCTTTAGGTTGGAAAAGACCTGTAAGATCTTCAAGTCCAACCATTAATCTAGCACTGCCAAATCCACTGCTAAGCTACATTTCTAAGTGCCACATCTACATGTCTTTTAAACAACTTCAGTAATGATGGCTTCACATATTCTTGGGCAGCCTGTTCCAATGCTTGACAACTCTTTCTGTGAATTAACTTCTCCCAATAACCAAACTGCCCTGTCACAATTTGAGGCAGTTTCCTCTCATCCTACCCCATTTTACTTGGGAGAAGAGATCCATTCTTACAACCTCTTTTCATGGATTTGTAGAGAATGACAAGGAATCCCCTCAGCTTCCTTTCCTCCAGGCTAAACATGCCAGGTAAACACCCCAGCTCCCTCAGCTGCTCCTTGCAGGACCTGTGCTGCAGACCCTTCCCCAGCTTCATTGCCCTTCTCTGGACACACTCCAACACCTCCGTGTCTCTGACATTGATGGCTCAAAACTGAGCACAGGATTCAAGCTGTGGCCTCTCCAGTGCTGAGTACAGGGGGGGGGGATGATCTTTGCCCTAACCCTGCTGGGCACACTATTTCTAATACAAGCCTAGTCCAACCAGAAGCTCATAAAGGACAAAATATCATAGTAGAAAGATTTGGGTTACACATTTTAAATTCCTTCACAGAAAATAAATATTCCTTCATATACAGATACATTAAGGACCTGGTAGCATCATTTAAGAACAAGTCCTCTATGATTTGGACTAATATTTTTCATGCAGCTAGTCAACACTGTATCTGCAAAATGTAAATTCAGAATAAAGATTATTCTACTAGCTAAAAGATGGATATTTGCACATTTGCTTCCCATATTCATAAACATTTTCATGCAGAAAACAATAAAGAAAAATCCCATGGAAAGCTGAAATCCTAAGCAACTCATTTTCCATTTTAGGAGGAGTCTCAGTGATCACTGTGAGCTTTATTATTACTTTATTTGTGGGAATTACTTGCTCTTAAATTGTTCTGTTGCAAATCTGAAACATGCAATAATTTATATTACAGTAATATTTAATAGAGAACTGAGAATTCTGAGATAGTTTACAAGTGGAGCTACTATAACACTTCTTGTAACATTTTCCATTAAAAAGTTAACAAACTGGATTAATTGCTTTGTGACAATGTTTCTTTTTAAAACCTGCTGTTTCCATGAAGCAAAACATAAATGCAGTATACTGTTACCAGTATTAGTCTGTTTTAAAATACTGCTTTTCTCCCCGAAAAGTTTATGAGCACATACATACACCATACATTCTGTATTTATTGCACTAATTCATGCTATAATAATCTAATAAATCAGGGAACTTTCAAGAACTCACACAAATGTATGTGGGGTATGTGTGAGAACAAAACCAGAGATTCTTCAAACTCTATGCAGTCATAATAAATTTATAGATTGTACAATGTCATGTATGGCAGATATTAATTTGAAAGGGAAAATAATTTCACATTTCTAAACTGAACATGTGTTTACTTACAAATTACATTACAATTACATAATTTTGTTCTCCCTGTTAGTTATGCACACTGATAGAGAAACCTGGGGACAAATCTGCAAAACACCTGACAAAAATGTAAATGCTATCTGGTATTCCTTGATTTACTTGAAAGTTATTATAAAAGTTGCAGTAGCTAAAAGGTATTGATTTTTAAAATAAATGTACATTTTAAAGGTGACAATATGTAGTAGAGCATAAGCGTAAATTTAAATTATCTATTGCTTTACTACAAATCATCAAGTGCAGTTATTAATTAAGGTATTTAATGGTTTTATATCCATTTTCACATATCTTCAAAAAAGTATATTAATAACAGATAATAAAACTGGAGGTAGATACTACATATAATATACTTCTGAAATATACATTTTTGAGTGAATATTTCATAATCCATTGAATATATAATATTACTTATTTTTGCAGTAGATGTAGTTAGGATTCTTCTTGGAAAAAAAAAAGACTTTTAAGAAATACAAATGCTGAAGTCTGTAGTGTACTAGATAGTTACTGTGGCTTAGGACTGAGGCAACTTGACTCAGAAGGCAAAAGTATTCTTCTATTTGATATGAACCTTTTGATTCCATTTTCTGCCCTATTCAAAAGTCATGTTGAATATCTAGATCTTTTGCTTCAAAATTCCACTCTGAACTGCAGGTGAATGAAATGAAATCCAGTTAGTTGACTGTACAAGAGAAAGGTATGTGGACAAAAGGTTACAGGCAGCTGATAAAAATCCACTTCTCAGTGGAATATGTGCAGAACCAGTAAAAAAAGCTCACTTCATAGTAGTTATGATTACTAATTCCCTCATGTGGGTAAGTGAAGTATATCTCATGCACCTTGTTTGTCTTGCATATCCTTGCCAGCTTGCCAAGTATATTTAGGCTCAGGAGCTCTTGCAGTCTGGAGGACAGGCTTCAGTCATCTGAACCTGCATTCGCAGCGGATGGAGGGGGAGTGTCCCTGTTCGGGATCTGCCCTGGAATAATTTTGCTGCTGTTACTCACTTGGTGAGTACTTTGGGAACAGACTTGCACCCTGCAGCTTGGAGATTTGTCAAATAGGACCAAGGACAACTGGGTCAATTTGTCACAGGACAACTGGGTTTTTTGGCAGGTGCTCATACTATGCTTAAACATTTCTGTGACAGTACGAAGTGCCCCAAAATTTAAAGGCCACCAAGGACAGGTAGTACCACTTTAGGTGGTTGTATGTAAGCATGTTTCTATGGTCCTATTCAGAAATTAGTTTATAATTAATTTGTTATATATAGCAAAATATATGCTTTGATTTAATGATTGTTATGAAATAAGGTCCCATTTAAACAAACCCTGAACTAAAAATGATGCAGAGGGCACAATGCTTACCTTCATACAAAAGAATTTATTCCGAACTGTACTTACAATCCTCTCTGCAGGAAGTATCCAAATATCCTCAAAGATATTTAGACTGCTGATGCTCTTTTTCTAATGAGTTTGTTTGCGATCATCAGAACTTAAATAAAGCCTTTAGAAAGAACAGAAGTAAATGGGGTTTCTTTATACTCCATTGTATTTCTTGAATTATGGATTTTATAAAAATACATGATTTTTCACACTATGTATCTTGAGAAGCTTTAAAACATTGTATAATTTGCATCTTGGATAATGAAAAATTCATTAATAAATATATAAATCATAAATCATTTATTCATACAGTGTAATGTAGCAGTTTATTACATACTGCTTGACTTTTGTAATCAGGGAATCCCCTGATGAAAAAATTGCACAATATTAATTACCAGCACCATCTGTGCTAAACAATAAGAAAAACAATATTTTAATACAATGACTTCATGCATGTCAGTTATCTTCAACATTAAACCCTGCAGTTTTGTTGATGGGGTTTACCTTCTACTCATTTAAATAACTGATGTTCTTACAAAGGTTAAAACTATGAATAAATGAATTAAAATTAAATATAATGAAAAATACCAATAGATACAGCATGGATCACGTTCATTCATCAAATAAGTGAATATACAGGTATAGATACTCCTATATTTACATGTGTATTTTTAAATTTCCCTACAAATGTTTCAATAAAATTATAATTTACATGGTTATTACTCTCAGAAGACTAATGTTCAACTTCTAAGATTTGAAGGGGTTTTGTGATTTTTTTTATGAGTTTGTTTGGTTGGTTTTTAAATTAGCACAATTATAAATACATAACCCTTAAAACATGAATATCTATTTGTCAGTGTTGAGAACATAAGTTGTTTTGATGCACATAAAAATATTTAAGGTGCATTAAGTATTCTGGATGTGTGAATTTAGGTGAATTGCTTTCTCTCACTATAATAGCAAAGATATTACTCTTATACATGCAGGAGCTGATTTTGTCTAATGATATAATGGGCTTAAAAAGTTTGCTAGGTAAAATCAAAGCTACACCTATGAATATATTTCCCTCTCAAAAAATTCTGCTATAGGAGCTAGCCAGGGGTATTAGGATGAGGAGAGCATTCAAATTCACTGGTTGAGTGTGCCATGGGGAAATCTTAAACACAGATTCCTTATTTCCAAAGAGCCTCACCTATACCCATGCCCATATCATCAATGTTCAACATTCTTCCCGCTGCACAATTTTATTATTTGTTTTCTACCGACACAATAATTTTCTCTCAGTAAATTGTCATCCAGTTCTAATTATATTTAAGCATACACCAATTACCAGAAGTGTTTTTTTCCATATCTATCATATATTGAGGCGGTATATTGACTTTCAACTTTCCCCATAACATCTGTTTTAATTTTTCAGTACTTCAAGACTCCATTGGCATTCATGGCCTTCAAAGGTACATGTCAGAATGCTAAGAAACCACAGTAAACTGTGTCCCACAAGAGTGCTTTTATTTCTCCATGCATATGCTTTTGGTGACAATTATTCATGTTTCTTATTTAGAATTTTCACTTGCTGATATACACACTTTCATAAGTATTGTGTAGAATATTGTTTGCAGGAATTTACCTGAGAGGAGACAGTAATGAGACTCCCAAAGCTTTAGGAACTGCCCAGAGCATTTACTTACCATAATAAAAATTAAATGCTTATTTACAGCCATCAGCTCACCTACTGAAAGGCAGTGTGAATTCTCCCAGCCCGCTGGCAATCTGCTTTTCCCAGGCCTCCAGTGAGCTGAACATGATTCTCTAGCAGTGTATATGTATTGACTGTGCCAAAGGCAGGCTGCTCCCTGCTCTCTGCATGGTGTCCTACCCATCCTGCAGCTGGCTGATTTCAGGCTCTTCCACAGCACACATGGAGAGCCATGACAACGGCTTAGAATCATGGAATTGTTTAGGTGGGAAAAGACCTCTTGGATCTTTGAGTCCAACCAACCACCACTAAATCATGCCCGAAAGAGCCACATAGCTCCAGGGATGGTGACTCCACCACCCCTCTGGGCAACCTGTTCCAATGCTTGACAATCCTTTCTATGAAAAATTTTTTCCTGTTGTCCAATCTGAACCTGCTCTGGAACAGCTTGAGGCCATTTCCTCTTGTCCTGTCACTGATTGCCTGTGAGAAGAGCCTGACCCCTACCTGGCTACAGCCTCCTTTCAGGTAGTTGTAGAGAGTAATAAAGTCACTCCTGAGACTCCTTTTCTCCTGGCTAAACAACCCCAGCTCCCTCAGACACTCCTCATATGACTTGCTCTCCAGACCCTTCACAAGCTTTGCTGAAGGAGACGATGGCTTTGCAGACACCTGCCTGGTGCTAGAGTTGAGTGAGAAGCCAAGGAAACCTTTCAGACAGAACCATAATTCTCTTTAATGCTGTGTATTAGAAACAAAGGTATACAGAAAGACTTTGCACTTTTGAACTGTGACATGATGGTACTCAGCAAACAGCAATGTTTTATTGTGACACCTCCAGATAGTGTCTCAGGGATTCCATAGCCTCTTGCTGTCAGTGGATTCATGTACAAGCTAAATCCATTCAGGTATTCATCTCCTTACTAGGGCTATCTTGGTCTGCTACAAAAGTTGCAAATCCCATCAGATACTCCCTAGGGACAACTAAGCATTGCAAATTCTCTCTAATTTTTTTTTTTCTTCCTCATTTTAATGTATGTTTTTGTGTATGTTCTGTGGCCACTGCTCCATTTCCATATAAATAATTCTTTTCTTGAACCAGCCTGGCTATTCTTCCCTCCAAGTGTTTTCTGGGGATCATCGAAAAGATTTATTTCTCCTTTGCAACTTAACAGTTTTCTCAGTTGTGAACATGATTACAGGCTGATATCTACTTCCATACCTGTATAGCTTTTCTTATTTCATGTTACTGTGATTTTCCTTAATTTATTAACTAAGGGGAACCCCCTCAGAATGATTTCTCAGATACTTACCTTTCTTTTCTTCTTAAAGAATGTGTCCTCCTCCAATTTGCCCAAGTTTGTGCTATTCAGTGTTCACTTTTCCTGATGTCAGTCCAGACTGCAAATGGAGCATTACATAGAATTCACTTATTGCTCTATGTGATTAGCTGACTTCTTCTTTCTGCTGCCTGTACTTCATTATTTCCTCTTACTCTCTTAGACCTAAGTGCTTCTTCTGGCAACAGTCGTTTTCTCACACATGCTGATCATTTCTATGGCTCTCTGTATTTAAATTCTTCTTATCTCATTCCAATATATTACAGGCAGTTTTACCCTTTGTTATACAACATATTTTTCACTTTCTAGTGGTGACTTCTGTTATATGTCAAGGCTTTTCTTCTGAGGATTTTCAGGTCTCCTCCATTCTCTTTTCAATATATTTCTACTCTCAGATACTTACTTGCCCTTGCTCTTTTCTTTCTGGTTCTTCCTTCCACCTAGTTGATCAATAATTATTTTCAAAATATTATTTTAATTGTTCATCTTTTTCTAATATTCAGTGATTTCTCCCCATCATTATCTTCTCTACCTTGCTTGACTAGGCAAAGCAAAAACCTTAGGCCCTCCACTGGAAAAAAATATTTTGTCTCTATTGAGACAACCTTTCAATGGTGTTCCAGTTAATCAACTCTTACAGTTTGCTTTTTAGCCCTTAGTTTAATTTATCCTTTGCCTTCTTCATTCTTCCTCACTACTCATATTCTTTACTTAGAATCATAGAATGGTTTGAGTTGGAAGGGACCTTAAGGATTATTTAGTTCCAATGCCACTGCCATAGACAGGGACACCTTCCACTAGACCAGGTTGGTCAGAGCCCCATCCAACCTGGCTTTGAACACTTTCAGAGATGGAGCACCCACACCTTCTCTGGGCAACCTGTGCCAGGGCCTCACCACCCTTGGAGTAAAGAATTTTTTTCATAAAATGAGGAAAGACGAGGACATGATCATAGAGACTTCATACAGTATGGAGCAGATCTCAGTTGCCTTGAATATCCAAATAGTTATGCTGATAATACCTGAGAAGGATTCTGCCTACAGTTTTGCTGCATTTTAATTATCAGGAAAAGGTATTTTAGAAACATGAATGTTCCATTTAATGTTTATCGTCTCTCAAATAGAGAAATAATAGCTAAAATGTACATACTAAATAGTAGATTGAAGGAGTACAAATTCTGCTTATACTCTAGCTTGTCAACCTGAAACTTGAAATTTGAATATTATATTTGAAATCTTTAGAAAATATCCAGCTGCTGAAAACATACCTTTTGAATTATTACTGTACTGCAAAATGCCTACATTTTCATATAACAAGCACTGTACTGACAATCTTCCAGTATAGGATTCAGGTATTCAATTTGCATTAGTAATTATAAAAATACTGTAAATACATCACAGAAAGATAAAAATGTTGACTTTAACTGCTGAACTTTCATAGAATGGTTCAGCTGAAAGCAAGTTTGAACTTTCTGTCAGTAAAGATTTGCACCTGGCTTTGCAGTTAGGTTAGAGAGAGGCAACTCATTATGAGCTCTATTCAGAACTGCTGGCTGGTGACACTAAGTGTGTAAGGGGCAGGGAGGAAGCAGTGCTGCAATGGGCTTCAAATAATTTTCAGTTCCTGGAGTACTTTTAATTTCACTGACCCTCACCTGAGCACTCCTGAAGAGTGAGCAAGCCATGTAAAAGCCAGATCCAGAGGCTGCCACAGGGATACAGGCAATATTGCTCCTGAAATACAATCTCCCGATATCTTTGCTTTCATGGCTACTTGTGGTGGTGAAAACCATTAAATAGAGTACATTGAGATCTGATGGGGTATATGTACTGACCTGGTTCAGGGCAAATTTGGACATACCCAAAACATACATAGTGCTTATATAGAGATAGATTACATGCGCAGGATTCATATTTAAGATTGTGACAGAAAGGCACAAATTATTCTTGTTCTCCAATTACGTAGTGTATAACTTTACACAAAGACAAAACTATCTCATTATTTAAATTCTATAGCTGATATTTAAAATTAGATTTTATTGATTAGTTTTCTGTCCCATTTATTGATCAGTTTACCTTTTAGTGATTCTTCAAAGACTTCTGAGAGGACACTTGTATTAGAATCTCTTTGGTGTATTTAAAATAGCTTCCCAACAATGAGGGAGTATTTTTAACCCTACTTTCCCCAAATATGAATACTCTTCAGGAGAATGCATATGGTGTTCAGACATTAGGCATTTGACTTACTACCTATAGAAAATGCCCAAGAATCATGAACTAGGCGTCATTGTTTTGTAAATTGGGCTCCTTTTATGTAAATTATGCATTTAAAACGACAGTATTTTTAAAAATACTTATGTTACATTTAAGCACATGTTTAGCTAATAGTCTGTAGAGCTGACACTTACAGGTAAGGTATTTATGTTCATGGGTTGGTGAATAAATCACTTCTAATGAGGCTTTCTAAATAACTCCTCTCAATTTTTTCCTTAGAAAGCACAAACATTAGAAATGGGTCAACACTGCCCTTAGCTACCAAGCAAAGCTTAGGAGTCTTTGTTTACTAGTTAATTTCTTCTAAAAAGGTAAATACACGTTAAACACACCAATTTTTTTCATCATTCAGTGTCATAAAATTGTCTGCATATTCACTAATATTACAGGATGAGTTTTTCTTGTTCATAGAATCACAGAGTCATTTAGGTTGGAAAAGACCTCCAAGATCATTGCCTCCAACCTTTGAATACCACGTTGTCAACTAGACCATGGCCACGTTCTGTTTCTTGAACACCTCCAGGGATGGTGACTCCATCATACAGTCCACTCCAATGCTCAACAACCTTCTCCGTGAACAAATTCCTCCTGAGGTCCAGACTGAATCTCCCCCTGTGTACCTTGAGGCCGTGTCCTCTCACACTGTCACTAGTTCCCTGGGATAACAGTCCCACCCCTGTGTGGCCTCAGCCTCCTCTCAGGGCTCTGCAGAGAGCGGTCGGGTCACAGCCGAGCTCCTTCGCTCCAGGCTAAACACCCCCAGCCCCAGCAGCCGCTCCTCACAGGACTTGTGCTCCACACCCTTCCCCAGCTCCGCTGCCCTTCCCCGGACTCGCTCCAGCTCCTGAAAGTCCTTCCTGAACTGAGGGGCTGAGCTCAGCACAGGAGGGGTGGCGTCACCAGAGCCGAGTACGGGGTGACGATCACTGCCCTGGTCCTGCTGGCCACGCTATTTATGCTACAAGCTTGGATATAAGACCCAAATGTGAAATAAGTTACAAAAATTGAGGACATAAGCTAGGTGGCATTTGTGTAAAGCTATCTTCGGTCTAGAACAGCTGGAAGGAATAATTTAAATGTTCAGATTTAATGTAGGTTAGAGCAGATGATTGTTTTAAACTTGAATTTGTAATTGGTGTAGTTACCAAGAGATTGTGCACAAAATGCAAACTGTTTGCTGCTTGATAATTTTGTTAAATAAGTCAATAGAGGGACCAAAGACTGAGCAAACGAGTAGACCTCGTTATCCCTTCTTATCAAATTCAATCCTTTTATCTGTCATGGTTTCAAGACATGATACTATCAATAGATTTTTTTCAGAAATAAGCATTCTGAAATTTCCAATCCATATAGAAAGAAAAGATTCCAGAGTTATATCTGTGCAAAGAGAAGGAAAGAGATGTCAGGAAAGAAACTTTTGTATGCATTTTTCTTTTTATTGATATCCTCCAAACTGCAATTTTTATGTTCAAGGGTGGAAGAAATAGTCAGTTTTCCTATCCTAGTGGATCTACCCACTGTTTGAGGAGACTAAATTAGGAGAACGAAAATGCTTGCTACTTCGGATTTGTGTTCCAAAAACTGTGCTTTAGATGTTTTTGAAAAACAAGTCATGGTTAATTCTATTCCAGACCACAAATTTAAATGTTTCTTCAGAATAGAACCGGGTTGCAACTCAGTGGATCTTTTTTCTTTTATCTTTTTGGGCAATGATGGTGTGTGCCCTCAAGATACTTTCCAAATTTTTGTACCCTGATTTTGCTTAAAACAAGGCTGAAACACTAAGCAAGGAATTTTTTTTCTTATTCAAGTCTGTGGAAATTACATGAGCACATGGAACATACATTTATGGTTTTTAAACCTTAACTGAGTCCTTTATCTCCAGTTTGATGCATAAAAAACCCTCCCAAATCTTAAAATAAAACCAGATACTCCTATTGGATATTTAGACACTATGTATACTGGTTTAAGACATAAATGAATTAATCTTAAAGCCATTTATAGTTGCTTTATTTACGATCAGTTTTTCAAACCACTCTACCATGTGTCTAGTGGTTCATCTTGCTTATTTTTCTACCATAGGCATGCAGTTTACCAGGTCATAGAATGTAGCCTAGACTCTTGTGCCTTGTTGTTGTGTTGGCCTAATTCTCTTTTCAAAACAAGAAATGGTTATGTTGTGTTGATGGGAGATAAGGTTAAATTACCTCTTTACATTATGTACAGTAGAAGGAGCTTAGTCTCCCAAAATTTTCTGGAACATAAAGAAATGTCGTTTTCCTTGGATTTTGAAAATCACACTACTTAGACATATCACTAAGGTTGGGAACATGCTCTAAAGAACATGCTTTTGCATGCCATCTGTAAGTGCAAGAATCAAAGTTAATCTTTTATATTCTACTTTATTGCATATTTGTGAATGTTATGAGTGGCTTTTTTTTTTTTCAAGTTCTTTATTTCAAAAATACATTTAAAGTCGTTTATGTGCAAGGCTGGAGAAAAATCTGCTCTGAGGTCAACATCTTTTTCTTTCATTAGAATTGAGTAAGAGTCATACATATTATTTTAGAAAAAAAATAATAAATGTATTCCTAACAATTGTTGCAATTAAAAACTCAAACCTGAATTGGTTTGACTTTCATATATGATATGATATCCTTATATCAAATTCAAATTAAATAAAATTCTTTTTCTAAAAGTCCAAGAACAGGAATAGGAGGTTAAAATACATTTTTTAACAGCTCATAGCTTTCATGTACTAAATCATGAACATCAATTGCAAACATAAAAACACATCAATTCCATTACTAGTGTTCTGATACATTTGACTCATGAACATGGAATTTGAAGACACAAAAAATACTGAATGTTAGAAAAGTTAGAAAAACATGTTATACTTAGAAAGTCAGATCTTCTTTAATATTGATTTTAAAATGAAATCTCAACTGGCTGTTTACCAGGTTGTGAAACAGAGGGAAGGAATCAAGTTCCTCTAGACTTGCTTGGAAAATCTTGAATCTTCAGTAGTGCCAAATAGGGTTCAGGAGAAACAGTGCCTGGAATGTCCTCATATTTAAACATTACATTTAGATGAGAATGAGCTGAGTCAAGAAGAGAAAAGAAGAAAAAACATGAGCACATAAGCAAGGAGTAACACAGTCAAGTGTTGCTCAGTTGTGCATACTCTACCGCTCTTGTACTCTCAGGCACTTAAACCAGCTAGGAAAGATTTCTGTGTGTTGGATGATTTTAACAATTTCAATGTAAGAAAATTAAGTTACTTCTGATATACTGACTTTAGACCTGTTAACTTGAGCTACACTTATGACCCTACTCAGAAAATCTCTCTAGTGCACAGAGGAGGGCACAAACTGCAGAGAATGAAAAGGTTTCTCCTAGCTCTTTAAAAGGGCACTGGAAAAGAGCCTGGGAGAAAAAGAAAGGAACTGTAATGGAAGAAGCAAAGTAGCAGGGGGAAAAACCAACAAACTCAAGGGGGGAAAAAAAAAGAGGTCAAAAATAATATATTTTTTAAGAAAAGCAGTATTTTCTACCTTCCACTTGAGAGAGAAGCAGTAGGCCAATAAGGACATACAGATTGTAAATAAAAAAACCTCATGTTGCACATTTGGCGGCTCACAACATTTTCCTCTTCTGCTATTCCCAAGGTTCACCAATACCTGAGCTTATAAGGAAGAGATTAGTAAATGAAAGGCAGGAAAGAAAAATATGCCTTGATAACCATCATCCTTATCAACACTAACCAACTCCCAGAATCACAGGACAACCATTTTTTGCCAGTCTGTACAAAACTTTATCTCAGAGATGGTGCAAAAAGTAGAATTTGAAAGAAGTCAATTTTATCTGCATATTACCATTGTTTCAAACATTTTTTGAAAGCCTATATTTGCACTATGTGAAGAATGAATAATATTAGAAAACATCTACAGCAAAGTGGTAGTGACTATGGTTAGGTGAATTTTCCAGCTTAGTCTATTTAATTTCAGTTTTACACATTTGCTTTAAAATTTTGTTTCATTGAGTCACAAATAGAATCAAAGGCCATTCTAGAAAGCTTTGTAATTTTAAGATTATTTCATATTAATTTAATTTTATTATCAATCAAAGGCTGTAGCATGTGGCAAGCTTTGAGTGCCAGAGAAAATAGTCCTTTATTGCTGTTGTTTCATCAACAAGAAGGTTACATAGTGCATTACTTCTGTAGGTCAAGCCTACTGTGCATGCTGGGAGCCTTTCTTCTCCCCTCTAAGTGCACTGGCTACAAACATTCACATCTCCTGTAATTTGCCAGCTCTTTGCAGCTCTTTGAGTTCCTTATTTCACTCTAGAGTTTCTAGATATATTCCTTGCTTTTCTCCCAGAATAGGATACCCTCTTGTCTTACCCTCCTGCCAAAGTGTCTTGAAAACCATTCATTCAGGGATTTTCATATCTTAAAAAGCTGAAAACAGGTGCACAGGTGAAAGTGTGTAGGCTGATGCAGAGGCACTTTTAGGTTCTGGATGTGGTAATCAGAGTTCCAGCCATTTTGATTTCCCCTGTTAAACCCAATGATTCACAGAAATTCATTAAATATAAAATTCCAGACATGGCACAGTAGAAGTAGACAGAAATGCCATTAAGCTGCATGTTGAATCTCCCTTCAATGTGGCAATTATGCTGCTGCTACTTCTTTGTACCACCTCTCTGTTAACCTATGGATAGCAAGGCAAAGCTCTTTTCCCTAGAATAGTTTAAATACACAATTAAAATACAAAGCCTTCTTAAAATGAAATCACTGCTTATTGCAGCTGTGAGAACTATTCTTTTTCAGTGGTCAATAGCCCCAGTAGTGTGTACCAAGTTAGCTGAGTAGCCATGTTTTTTGCTTCTCTCAAGCTTTTGTTAGTCTGGATAGGGACAATTCTTTGTCTTTTTTTTCATAATTTTGTTTCTACAATACCATGTCAAAACTGACTAATGCGGAGCAATTTCTCTAGGAATACTACATATTCCTATTCAATATTAAAATGACTATTGATACATATGGAATACCAAAATCACACTATATTTTTTAAAGAGAAATGTGAGTACCTAAAACTTTTAATATGTCATTGTTATGCCTAATAATGATAATATGCATTTTTCTTATAAATTGGTATTTTATACTTAGTATAAGACAGATAACAACGTTACATAGCGCACTAACTGAAAAGGAAGTATTCTATGGTAGAATACAGTTAGAAATATTTAATACAATATTTTTTTTTTCCAAGGGCTTTCTACTGAGTAAAGTTAAAGGCTTCCTTGAACTGCATGGACTCTGTAGGTGTTACATATCTGGGCAGTATATAGATGATGAGAGCCACTGGACTTAATATATGCATTGAATTATAAAAAGGCATGATAGCTTTTGATTTGCATACTCTATCTTTCTTATGTGCAGTTTTCTGTGCACATACTGATGTTTTTCTATGTCTAAGACACCTTGGCTGAAACCAAATAGCTGGAAAACCAGCTAGAGGTCTTTTCAAAATATACTTCATAATCTTGAAGGAAGGGTATTCTTATTTTTCTGGCCAGCAGTAAATTTTCTACCTCAGTAGCATGGCTTATGGTACAGTATTAAAGATCCAAGCTTTCACAGCAGGTTGTATTGGCTATGTAAGCTTACACTGATTAAGGTTCTAGGAAGAAACAGTCAAATATAAACACAGAAAACAACACCACAAATTCTCAATTGAACTTAGCTAAATCAATGAAACGTGAATTGTGAATTTATCTCACTTTAATGTACATTATACAACTAAACCAAATTTAAGAAATGGTCAAATCCATGGCCTATAGATTAATTCATATTGATATTTTTTGTGCAGTGTTATTTCAAATTTCCACAAGATATCCAATACTACAACTCTGTCTGTTGACAGTTACATTGGTTTCCTTTAATAAAATCCATTATTGGGTTGCTGCTAGACTGAACAAGAAGTGAATTTCCACATGGGAAATTTTGGAAGAAAAGCAGATGCAGGTCTTACTATTACTACATCCAAAGGCAGTAATACATACTCTCTTTTTGGCACATCAAGTCTATTGATATGTACTACAGAAATGAATACAAAAATCATCACTAATTACTGGAGGATCACACTTGGAGAATGTGACCTGGAGCTTGGACTCTTCCTCACCTGCTTGACTGTAAATTCCCCTCTAGTGGCTCTTAGGAGCATACAACCTTTGCACGTATCACTGCTTCTTTTGTAAACAAGGTGAGGTGACAACATCTTGCTGACATTCATTGCTTATAAAATAATTATTATATGAAGATTATGAAGGCTGTAATAATACTGCTAGGCTCCATCCACCCCTGTCATGCACACCACAGAATTCTGTCACTGCACACCTGTGTGCAACTCCGAGCTGGAGCTGGAGCTATACTGCAAAATCCAGCCCTTTGGCTTATTTTCTCTCATGCCTTTGAAAACTGATTAAGATTCCCTAAAGGTGCTAGGTTTTCCTTAAAATAAAAAGAATCAGCATTTCAAAATGGCTCCTCTTTTTGGCAGACAGGTTTCCTATGAAAGTCATGAAGATTTTCTTGGCAGTCTACATGGCATTTTACTTTGCCATCTGCTGGTGGTCCCCAGCTTCCAGGTTCCTCTGTTTTAGCTTACTCTTTCTGTGAAAATCTTCCAAAACTGGGAGCTCAAATCCACAAATAGTCCATGTGGACTTTGCTCAGTGGCTTGACTTTGATGTCTGGTAAGACCTCACCACATAATGAGCATGAGGGCCTCAGTGCTCCCATTTTCCCTGGATCAGAGCTGGATCATCTTGCTTTCAATGCTCCCATCCCTCAGTGCTGTCTTAGCTGCCTGGAAGGTCTGGCTCAGGCTGTGACTTTGAGTTTCCAGTTTCTCTGCTGGGAAGAGCCAAGAACAGGCAGAGGTTGGTTGATTTACCTTCTCATTTTCATTTAGGAGAACATAGATACAAGGCAAAATGTAAAAAGCCAGAAGGCTCAGAACTTGTGTTCTTGTTCAGTTTCCCATGGAATTTTTGAAATTGTCTTGAATGGAAATAAAAATCTTCTGCTTTGGTTTTGAACAGAAATTTCCAGTTTCTGCTAAAACTGAGAGAAAGTAAAAAAAAAAAAAAAAATCTTCAAAAAAATTAACATATCAAATATCACATATATTTGGAGTCAAATGACCTGGACATAAGAGCAATGTTTTCCNATTGTTTTGAAAGGAAATAAAAATCTTTTGTTTTGGTTTTGAAAAGAAATTTCCCGTTTCTGCTAAAACTGAGAGAAAGTAAAAAAAAAAAAAAAATCTTCAGAGAAATTAACATATCAAATATCACATATATTTGGAGTCAAATGACCTGGACATAAGAGCAATGTTTTCCTTTTTTGCTTCCCCTTAAATGTTCCCATGCAGTCTCCTCAGTGTCATCAGTGTGCTGAAATATGCTGTAATCACTGTTTTCCACTGTCTAATGGTCAGCATGCACATGAGCTTTTCCCATAGCACAGAGAATAATACAGTCACTGTCTGGTAACCTTGGAAAATTGAACCTCATTTTCCCTGAAAAAAGTAAAACTGACTACACTTTACTATATGCACAAAACAAATTACCAAAGGAAGACAAATATTTTTGTTTCTTTTCTAATCTTGTTCAGGTTTATTTATTTTAAAGGGTGCTTGCAATTTTAGAGTGAAAATGGGCTTTTGAAATTGTTTTACTTTCCAGTGCTGTATGCCAATAGGTTGCCTTTTCACCTTTCTCTCAGCTTGGGAGCTGTATGAAGAGGCAAAATATAGAAAAGCACAAAATCAGACTACAAATCAATCTCCAGAAAATGAAAATATTCAATTATTGTAATTTGAGATAGGTGGTATTTGTAAAGAAAACAACCCATTCTCATTAAGAATGAGATGTAGTTTTACTTTTTCACACTGAAATAGAACCTTAACCCTTGAGCAATCCCACAGAGATAGTTTTATATTGTTAATGTTCAATGTGAGACCCTGATCCCACTGAAGTAAATGGCAGAGATTCCATTAACTTCAGAAGAGTCAGATTAATTCCTGATCTCCTTGGCTGTTGGATTCGGTCCTGGCATCTACCTAGCAGCACACGAAAGTGAAGTACCATCACAGAAAAGGATTATGTACCTTTGATGAACATCATGTAAATTGGTAATACAGAAAATTTAAATCATATAGTACAGATTTTCAATCATTATCATATACCAGATTCTTGTCTTTGTACTCACCTTTATTGACCTTCACATGTGTGGCATCTTTCTAGAATATAATTTCCAGCAAATTCTAAGGTTTAGCTCATGCCTGTTTAAATTTACCTTGTTAGCAGCTGTGGTATTGTTTAATGATAGGGTTAGCATTACAGGAGAAAAGTTGATTAGGGATGCATGTGTTTGGAAAAGAAATTCAGTGGAAGGGAATACTCCTCTTCAGGAACTGTTTACTGTTCTCTTTTATGAAGGGTACTTTCTATTGCAGTGGGAATGATGGATTAGTTTTGTTTGCAGAAACTTGTGAACTTCCATTGTTCAGGGGTCTGCAGTGCAGGACATGCAGACAAGTGCAGGCAGTTGGCTGGAAGACAAAGGAAAGTTTTGCTGGAGGACTCACTTGGAAATGATGATTCCAGGAAGTGAAAGTTTGGCTTAGTTCAATTTGTGATGAGCTTAAGATTTACATTAATTCAAATTCCTTTGCAAGTTGTGGATAGGCAAGTGAGTTTAACCACTGATAACTTACAAGTGGACTTTCAGCAAATCTCAAACTGCTGTTAGGGCACCTTCCTTGGTGGCAAAAATTTATTATAATGTAGGGGGGAAAAGAATAAAGTTTGTTGGTGCTGTATAGGCTTAAACATGAGGCTTAAATATAAAGCAGCATTTAACTCATCATTCTCTATTTTTTTTTCTCCTGTGAGACAATAAAAAATAGCCAGGCAATATTTATAGATATTAAACTCTTTAAGGAAATTAATATGTCTCTTTACGTGCACTTTGAAGTACCTCCAACACCTTTGTTCTTTATAAACTGTAGTAATAATAATAATCATTTATTGCTATGCAGTGTGGTCTGGTTTCCAGTTTACATCCAGTATGATTGGTTGTGCTGTGTTGCTGTCCTGTTCATCACTTCTCACCTTGCACTTACATGCAACTTCTATTATGGTTATTTTTAGAATACATAAGGCACTCAAATTACATGATTACAAGTGTGGAACAACAGCTCAGGAAATAGATAGGAGGATAGTTCACAGAAAGAAGCAACATACAGCACCTTAGCTGTGCAAGATCAAACTTGACACTGTAAAATCAAAGAGAGGGTTTAATAGGAAAATAATGTCAAGAGATTACAATGAATCCTCCTTTTTAAAAGTTGAGTTACCATAATTTAATGAGTTTGTGGATGCATTAAAAAATTCTATATGTATGTATCCACATGTGTGTCTATCTATATAGGCAATAAATGCGTGTAAATATGTGCATGTACACCTGGGATATGTGTGTTTATATGTGTGTGTGTGTTTTACAAAATACTCAGAAAATAGAGTGCTGCAGGAAACAAAACAGCCAACTGTAAGGTCCTATAATACTGTTTTACATTTCTGGAGAGAATAAAAATGACCATAAGTTTCCCCTTCATGGAATCAGAGTAATTTTCATAGAAAGCCTCATTTTCTGTCAGCTTCAGGAATGACATATATTTACATGCATTCAGACAGTTTGTGATGCCTGGAGGCAATGAGTATCGAGGAGAGGAGCAGTGTGGAATGCTCTCCCAGCTCTGGCTGACAGAGGGTACTGAGTGTTTTGTTCCAGTTGTCAGTCGTTAGGGCACCCCTGTGATTTCTCCAGCTTCGTGCTGAAGGCTGTCTTGGGTCCTTATCACCAGGATGGTGCTGAGATGGTGGAGGCATAAAAGAAGCTTTATCTCTCCTCTTTATTTCAGTGTAGCAGAGGAATGAGCCCAGGATACTATAACCACTACAGGTAAAGTTTGTAATTCTGTGTTCTTCAAGGTATTAACTTTTTGTGGTGTCTACCAAGTAGTGGAGAAATTTTGCACCAGATATAACTATTACCCCAAATTACATTTTTCTGTTGAATCAAATACTGTAATGGGTCTGTTAATAATGCTACAATAATATTTTGTTTGAAAAATAACATACATTTTGCATATAACTGAAGCAGACTTTAAAATTATTATAACACTTCTTGACTATAATCCTTCTCTGAAAATCCTTGTTTGCTCTAAACCTGTTAGATTATCTATATTTACTTCTGCTGATGGCTTCTTACAGCTGGAAACTTTACTCTAGTCTTGGGTCAATTTTGCTTACAGTCAATATAGTCTTATTTTTGGTTTCATCATTTAGGTTTAACATTCCTTTTGATGCTTCTTCTCTTGGCTCAAATTTCTCTGATCATATTAGGTCAAGGTGTGTCTACAACTCACTAACATCCAATGGGACTCTGCATAAAGCAATGGCTGGCGGTTTTACAATTTGCCAAAGAGCATAAATTTATTATTACACTTCTGTATTGATGTTACATTACTTTACGTCTCTCAGAGTAAGAAAATATAGTAAGACATTATTCTAAATAAAGAAATTATACCCCTGTAGATTTTAATTGATTTTGAATCGTTAAGGCTTGATATTTAAGTCAACGTATGCATCTTAAATAATTTTAATATCTTGAAGCAATGTAATTTTCACCTAAATCTACTTTTAATTTCAATTTTACTTCAAGAGGGATTGCTACAGGTCTTAAATACTTGTCAGAGATGTCCACGATGAGGTAACATCAGGATGAAATTTAATATTTTAAGACAATAACTAATTTTAAATAAAATAACGCAGCCTGAAACAGATGAAGATCCAGCCTTTCATATAATCTTTAATTTTAATAATTATTTTGGAGAATTTGTAGTTATTGAGGGCAGAGAACTTGGAATTGTGTGTATGCATTCCAGCTCTACTGCTTAGAAGCCCATAGAATAATGTAGTCAGTAAAGAGGTGTCTGGGGACATTGGTTGACAAGGTCAAGTGGTTGGATTTAATCAAATTCATTTTGTAGCTGCAGATTTAGTCATGGTTATAAGACAGAGAAGTCATCTTAAATAAGGAAGCCTAACAAGAAAGCAATGTATCATCTGTATGAAGTGAAATATATTGCTCTCAGCCATTTAGCTTCACGTCAGAATTAAAGGAAGGTTTTGGAAATACAATTGTAGCATGGGCTACTAAAATACAAGTAAGTGATAATGTAAATCAGTTGTGCTTTTTTATAGTGATGCTGTGGATTTCTGGTAACAGTTAAACATTACTGCTACTGGGACACACTGATGTCATGAACTGGTTCAGGACAAAGATCTGTATTTCATTACCAGTTTCAAAGTTTGTATAGTTTTAACATAAGGAACTGGTTTTCAACACCTTCTACGGCCATCATGGAAGTTTAAGGCATCAGTTTCACACGGAACTGCTCTTTGACTTTCTTATGCTGTTTGAAAATGCAAGAGACTGCAGGAGCTCAGCTGCAGAAAAAGAAACTGAGCTGTCTCATACAGCATTGCTCATTACCTCAATTCAAGGTTCAGATCATGTGAAATGTTTGAAGTTTAGAGCTTTGTATGAGCTACCAAATTTTGGAACAGATGGCCTGAAATTGTGATGCTGTCAAGATCTGCAGTCCTCTCAGAAAACAGGGGGATTTGTTATGAATTGCTAATCAATAATTGTTCCTGGTCTAAAACTGGAACCAGCATTGCTGTGTGTCATAAAGGACATCCTCTGGTGTTTTAGACTTTTCTAGGCTCATTTAGTATATGCATGTCTTTGTGTTCTAACCAACTAACTTGTTCTAACTTGTTTCAACCAACTTGTTATAAATGCCTTGCTCTGAATTTTAAAAATCAGAATTAGTTGAATTTATTTCAACTTGTTTTCTTGCATTCAATTCAAGACACTATTTTCAATACATAGGTATTTAAAAAAAACCTGAAATGAAATAATAAAAGTAAAGAAAATAGATTAAAGCTGTGTATTTTTATAGAATGGAAATTTCTTGGAATTAAAGGCTCTAGGAATAGATCCATCCAATTATATCACTCCTTCCAAAGGCAGGTAATTTAGGTCAAATGTTCCTTTTTTTTTTTTTTTATGTATTTAAATGAAAGTGATTCACCTTTTAAAAATTTATTTTCATAATGTAAAATCTACCATGACAGGCATTCAGGCATTTTCTTGGTTAGAAGACTAAACCTCCCATTCTAGAAGTCTATGCCACTAGTCCTTAAATATTATCTGTAACTGAATACTTTTCCCGAGTGTGATCTCGCAGCACTATCTTGGTCATAATAAAATATACTTGCTTCTCATCAGCATTACTCATAAGCCATTCCTCAGGTTACCCATCTTTCTTTCATTTCCTGGAATTTTTTTGTCATACTGCAGTGCACAGGACCAAGGTTAAAATCCTAGGAAAGGAGTTAGGAGTAAGAACAAGAGGGATAGATTGACAAATATGGAAGAGAATATGAAAGGTAGATGACAGAACCATGTAAGTGAGTGAATACGAATTGAAAATAATGTACAACATAATTAATAGGCAAAATAAGGCATACTCATCAATATTATTCTGTCTTTCAAATGATCAAAGCTTTGTTTTCGTGAGGTAGAAACTGAGGTCCCAGATCGTGCATCCAGAGCCTTTTTCCCAACCCCCCAGGCAGAATAATGGGTTGGAGGACAATTAAATAGGACCATTGCTCTTTGTGGTGCTAAATTGCATGTTGCAGGTCCACAGCTCTTCTGGCAGCATGATTAGAGTTATAAGGTGTTAAAAGTCACCAATTAGGGGTGATTTAAGAGTAAGAGAAATGTTAATTTCATGTAAGTATTGGCTGGTAATCTTCTACACAGCAAACATGTATGGGGAAAGATTCACAACCCGCATTTTGGCCAAGATAATCAAAGCTGATTTGAGCTCGCCTGCAACAGGGCTGCTAAAGACAACTAATGACAGATCTGAGTAGGACTTACATTTTTAAATTATTTGGTAGTTACACTACTGGTTTTTTTTCTAAACATTTTTAAATATTTCATATTTTAAGAGACATGGGTCAGCAATTTAGATGTTGGTATATCCACATTATGAAGAAGAGCAAAATAAAAACTGTGTGCTTCAAACACTTACCACCAAGCTCCAAACTTTACAAACTTTTTGTTGGGATATTCTCTATGGCTCAAAACGCCCAAAAACCATAAGTAGTCACAAAGCCATTATGTGTCCTACTGACACATAGATTTTATTAAATAATTTAATTTGTGCTACAAGTGTTATAGCACAAATATAAATCAATACTTGTGGTACTAATTCGTTGAGATTGTCTTAGAAAATTAATTCATAATATTATACTTTTTTCAGTTGATCTATGCATGGTAATCATACCAAA
Organism: Urocynchramus pylzowi; assembly: GCA_013397555.1. Lineage (NCBI taxonomy): Eukaryota > Metazoa > Chordata > Aves > Passeriformes > Fringillidae > Urocynchramus > Urocynchramus pylzowi. Next base: position 1,109,200 of record VZRH01005335.1, read on the forward strand.
TCCACATCCACTTTTGTGTTCAGGTATTGTAATGAAAATTTAATGTAATATTTAGATTAATAACTACTAAAAATTGTCAATCAGTCTCTAATTTTGAAGAAATTTTGTACTTTGCACAACTGATAGATACTAGAAAAAAGTACATCTTCGGAAATTTTATTATTATTTAAGTAGTCTATCTCTACTTAAGAATGACTCAAACAATATTTTTCACTTTAAAGGACAAAATAAAAACTTAAGAACCCTTTAGAATAGCAATTATCTTGTTTTATCATCACAAGATGCATTCTGGGAAGCAGAAAATACAGCCTATAAACCAGATGTCCAAGCACCACACACATTAGGAGAACAGAAAATATCATGGAAATATCCATGAGTATAATGACAGAAATAATGACAAGAAACTAAAAAAAAGTTTTATTTATTAATTATTTTGAAAGAGATAAATTTTCCATTCTGTCATCCCAAAATTCTTAGGCCAGAAATAACATGGATCCTCCCATAGTTGATATACAAATTAAAATTATGGATTAAGGAATTGGCGCTATTTGGAAGCAATATGGTGATAAAGCAAAGGAGGCAGTGCTGTTAATGATGTAACACAAGTAAGAATGTGAAGTCTTCAAAATAATACAAAAATTCTTCATCAATAATTCCAGTCTGTAATTCAGGAATTGGATGAGCATGAGCAACATATACAAAACTTTGCTTTTTTTGTTTGCACCAGTCCTACACAGTGAGTGAAAGGGAATTTCAAGTAAGTGCAAAACCACATTGAAAAAATAAGCTCATCTGTGGCTATTTGATTCCATTTGATATAATCCACCATTTCATAGCCTGAAAGTGGCCACAGGAACAACCTCCAGGGAAAGGATCATTTAAACATTGAAAAAAATCTCTCTAGGATTTTGTTGTCCATAAAACAGGAAAATACAAGCAGGAATATATGATCCATATATTAGATTGTTTTGTGTTATAGAAATACTTTCAAATAAAGGGAAGCTGATTTGGATAAAACAAGCTCTATACACAAATAAACTCATAGATCTGACAGTTTTACTTAGTTGCTTCCATCAAAGTGTAATGTGTGCAAAGTAATTTGTTTTTATGATTGGAGAACACTACTCAGTTGTATTGATGAAAATGATTTTATGAAATTAAGGGCAACTTTCTCCTTTGGCTTCTTGATTGGAAAAGGCTAGGGAGTGATTATTCTTCAGGACTTTTATTTGGAGAGCTTCCACCTTAATCCTTTTAAAATCAGTGGTTGGGAAACAATCATGAACTCTGATTTTCTCCTTTTTATGCTGGTATATTTCCTAACTATCAGTATCAGTCAAAGGATTGTCTCTAGAGCAACATTTTTGGAAGCAGCTTGATTCAAAATTTAATTTTAATTTTCAAGAGGGATTAAAAGGGAAAACTGAAAAGAATTCTAAATTACGGAGGTACTTTAGAAAACATGCAACCCTACTTTTACATTTTAAAGTGCTATGTGAATTTTTGGATGTTACTTGTGGATTTTAGACGGAGAGGGGAATTTGAACTAAATTTTGTTGTGAGCAGATATAAAGGAGATAAACACCACATACACTGCCAATATCTTCAAAGACAATGATGCACTTAAATCAACCAACTTTGAGAATAATTCAGCTTTACTGTGTTGTTACATGGGCTACTAAAAATCCTGTAAGTTTTCTCAAAAAGAATAGGAGGCTACAAACTACTGAGGGAAGCTGTGCTTTCCCTTTGTTGTTCAGTCCACTGGACTATTATATCTCACTTATTTTCTAAGTTTGCTGTGCAAAGTATCTGGTTCTGAATGTAGAAAACCTTGGTGCGGGGGGTGGTCACACTTTCAAAAGCCTGTATAGGAAGATTTTCTTTCTAACACAGTCAATTCTGTTTATAGGATAAAGGCAAAAATTGAAGAGTAGCATAAATTATGAACACCCCCTTAATAACCCAAAACATGTCCATGCTGCTGAGAGGAACCTAAAATATCAAAAAGAGAGTCTATGCTGGCATAGACTTTGAAGTTTTAATATATATTCCTATTCATGATGATGATGCATAGTTTTATATATATACCTCAAAGTGGTAAACAATACCAGTTCTGATACATACAGAGGACAATTTATGCAACTGCTCTGGGGGGGGGAAGTTTCATTTGCACAATATGAAGAACAGATAGGACACAAGTACAGATGATACCATATTCTCTACCAGCTATCACTGTGAATTTGATGAAGAACATCCATTCAATGGATATATAGCAGAATAAAAACCTGTTAAAAAAGTTGAAGGATGAATGCCATTATAATGGGGTAATGGTGAACTGGTACAGTGATACTTATAGAAGAATTAACATACATGTTTCCAGTTTACTATTTTTAATGTCTCATCATGCTTTTATTAATATTGTTGAGATGCTGGTGTGTATGCAACCTGCTTCACTGAAACTGGGCAAACTGAGATGCCCATAATATCTAATTTGGCAAGAGCAGAGACACTACTAATAGTTTCCAAAACAAGTGTTACACAATAATTATGGAAGACCAAGGAGAAGAGAAAATGCCATTTTACTTCAAACTCTGTATCTAGGATTGTACTTTATATTCATGTCACTACTTTATGAGACTTGCACTCTCAAGTCATAAACAGTAATTTGACAATATTAATGTTATCTTTTCAGTGTTAAGCTATGTCTACATGAAGTACTACTATTGGCTTATCTAAAAAGAAATTAAGATAGAAATAAAGATTTTTAAAGCACTAAAGCTGTTCATTCCCTTTTTCCTGTTTCTTCTATTCTACTACCCCTTAACTTTCCTTCATTTTTCTCGTATTTTATTCTGAACTCCTCCCTCTTTGGGCTTATAAGCTTCAAGAAAGCTCATGCTACATTATTGTTTGATTGTCTGAGCAAGGTGCCTCTCTCAGAAGCCCAGACTGTACAGTGTTAAGACTGTGCTTAAGGTAGTATGTTCCTGGGGAGGGTAAGGTCATGGAAAGCAGAGAAGTTCTCTGAGTTGTAACAAAACTGGCCTCTGAAGGCCACTCACATGCCAAAACAGTAAGTTACTGCTGCTGTGGGCTGCAGCATTGCTACTGGCAGAAATCTGCAATGTGGTGTGGGATTATATATGTTTCAGTACATTTCTAAGTTATCAGCAGCCATCTGTAAGCAGTGGGGTGAATGGGCTGCATTTCAGACATCCAAGGCATCCAGGAATATTTCCTCATAGGACACTGTTCCTTCCATGCCATACTCCAGATGCTGCCGTATGTGTGATAAAATATCTTGTTGTGAGCATGCATCCATATTTTCAGCTTTGTTCAAAAAGATTTCTCTAGCTATGCCACACCTACTGAATTTTCTTTTCCAGCTGAAGGCACAGCACATGACAGGTTAGCTTGTGCAAGTCAGTTTTGCAGTAGAATTTTGCTGATATTGAGATATATTTTTCCTATAAGGAGAGCATGGATGTCAAAATTAGGAGCTGAGTTGTATGTATAATTTTTCAGAAAGAAATGAAATGTTTTTCCAGGCATTACTACAATCCTGTGCAATGAAAAAGAGTATTTTCTATTATTATGAAGATCATGGCTATTCTATGATTCTGATGTAAAGTTGCCCAAAATGTCTAAGCAGTTTGGTAGACTATAATTTTGTTATCTATAAGATTACCTGAGCAGTATCAGAGAGCATCCAGTCAGGAAATGAAGAATAATCTTTGCCACTATTTTTGGATAACAAATAAGATATAAATTTTAATGTGAGATGAAAAGTATCTTGCATAACTGAACTATCAAAAGAGATCAGTGATTTCTGCTCCAAATAAATACATGAAAAGAGACAGCAAACTGACACCACGAAAATGCTAAGCTTTGCACCAACCAAAAATTAACTCAAATTCAGAGAATACCCTTTTCAGGAAAAGTCTGCTTAGGAATCCAGAAAGTTTCTGAGGTCACAATTTATTTCTATGCTATTTTTCCCTCTCCATATGTAGTGGACATGGGTTTTGGCCTCTAAAAACTGGCAGATCTCCCAGAATGGATGCAAAGGTCTGGACTATCAACGTGAAGTCTGACTCAGCACTGATTCCAGCACTCTGTGAGTCTGGTTTCCCACATTGCTGCATCCATTGAAATTCTGTGGCCAGGAACTTCACTGTAGGGTTGTGATCATTCCTAGGGAGCAGAACATTCACAAAAAATACAGTAGCAATACAGTTCTAACTTGTCTACAGGACTGGTTGTGAAAGGGCAGTTCATATCCACTGGTCTCACCTGTTCTCTTTGGATATCCTCAGATCTTCTGTAGGTTCCTTTGTGTTTGAGGAATCTGCCTTGCAGCATTTTTTTCTTATATGTCATCTAGAAACACATTGGCAGAGTTTTTTCTTCTTTATTTCAAAAGCCAGAGGAAGCTTTACTTCTAAATTCAAAGCTCAGACTGATCATCCATCAGCTGCCCAGAGATAGACTTAGGTCTATTTTCTTGCTCTCTTAGAATATACGTATGTCTGGCATGACCACACAGAAAATCTACACATTGTGAAATATGAACAAACTGTAGATTTTTCCAAGAACTGGGAAAAGTGTGAATTGCCCCATATTCATGCTAGAGGGGTATTCAGAACCTATGCAATTATATTTTTAACATTACACATTCCTATTTGGTGTTATGAATAGTAAGAACTTGGTTACATACACAACACAAAAATTAAGCATATTTTCTTCCAAAATAAATTGCTGCCTAAACTTCATGGTATCTTCATTATACAGTAGTGTCTTTGCATACAATCTGTATCCAGATTTATGACAGAATTCTGAAGTTAATTTCCTCAGTGTACATTCTTTTATTAAAAAAAAAAAAAAAAGAGAGAGAAATGCATGATTGCTAGTCAAGAGGTTAATTCTGCTTCCAAGAAAATATTGCAAAATTTTAGTATTTCCACCTTTCAATGAGAGAAGGGAAAGATTGTTCAAAGAATCATTAAGTTTTCTCTAGTGAAGGACACCATTTTGAAAATGATGCATATTATCTATGTGTAAGAAAGTTGCTAACACTTGAAGATCATGAAATCTAAGCCGCACCTTTCCTGGTTTCTTTGCCAGAAAACAGGCATTTCAAGAATTTAAGTTTTAAACTGTGATATCCATTCAGTTAGAGAGTTTCTATAAAGCTTTGTAGAATCTTAGCAAGTATAGAGAGCTGGAAGTGATGAAGTTCAAGATGATTAAGAAGTGAGCCTCTGTGGAGCTTATTTTCTTCTTATTATTATTGTAATTAACCAAGAACATATATCTTCTGGACTGGTCCTATGCCACCACTGTTCTCATCCAGTTACCATCTTGGTTGAATAGTTTTTAAACTATTCTTACTGCATCATTTCCTAATTATCTGTCTGTACCCTCAGCTTGTGGACAGATGGCCACCATTCCCTCGGTACAAAATTTTTCCCCTGCCCCCTGCTCAGATGCTGCAGTTGCCTCTCAGGTAGCATTACTGATCCCTGGCCATGCTCTGAGACACTGTCAGGTTGCTACAGGCAACATTCAACAGGTGAAGCACCAGGAGCCAATGAATGCTACAGGCACTGCAGCCTTGGTACGGACAACATTGTAACTCCACAGCAGTTTCTATAGCAGTTCAGAAAATTATGCAATTAGGGAGAGAGAGGTAATTTGTAAGATTTGAAGATCTACTCTGAATGACTCTCTCGGCAGGTTAACAGAAAATACTGGGCCTATTCTTGAGCCCTGAGGGAAGGCTCTGCTGCTTGACTTGTGCTCATGCGACTCAAGCCCCTGCCACAGCAAAAGAAAGTGGCCTTGCCCACACAGCTTATCGGAAACAGCTCCTGGTGAGCAGCACCGGAGACTGGCTGAACAATAACACAGCGTCAGTGATCACGAGCTGCTCCCTGGCCCAGCCTCAGCAACTACACTCAGCCTGATACAGACTTTTTTCATCTGGGATATACTACAGGCTACTTGTTCTGACAAAGAAAACGGGCAATTTCCACGAAGTATTAAAATGTACTAAATAAGAGTTGCTCTATAAATGAGAGAAAATGGCTCATTAATTTACACCATTAATTACATTATTGTAGCAGGCATATATATGTTTCTTTTTTGGCATTTCGCAAACAGCTGTTTTAACTTTAGGTGAATAGGTCAAAAATAACCTGCAATACATTGAAATGACTAAGCGTAATAATCCTTTAAGAGATCAAACATGTCTCTGAATGGCCATAGAAATAATACAACTTTATATGAACTCTTTTGAGCTGATGAAGCAGAAAACAGCCTTAATGCCTCAGAATAGACAAAATATGTAACTAACATTACTATTTAAACATTAAAAAAAGCAGGAGTCAGCACAAAAATTATGTCATGCAATTTACCCTAAACAGTATTTAAGAATAAACACTTAGGGATTATTTGCAACTGGTTTGTACCACATAAAGTGTACTAACTTTTAAGTTACAGTGACAGTTTAACAAGTTACAGTTCATATATTGTTCAAATGTTGGCAACAGATTACTCAACTTCATTCTTTAACACTTAAACAACAGTAGGTTTAAAGGCAATATCTGTCAAATTGCCTGTGCAGACTAAAAACTGTGTGAGAGCCTGGCAACAAAATAGAAACAGAAATAAATGGTCAACCCATATGAAGGAAAAGACATTGCTATTTCTAATTAGGAAACCAGGCTGCAATTTAAGAGTTTAGAATGTTGAGAAAGAATAAGACAAAATATTAACTTAAATTTGAAAGATGGGTATCTCATCCCTGTAAGTTTCCTTTTGAGCCTTGTTCTGTAACAAAACCATAGCAGAGCATTTCACTTGGTGCATTCTTATCACACTTATCTACTGCCATAGAATACCTTCCTGCAAACACTACCACTGTTACACTGGCAGTTAACCAGGAACCTACACCTCTAGGAAAGAAATTGAAATACAAATTTGGTACACCACAATCACTCCAGCTAAATGGAAAACACTTATTACATAATCAGATTCTTAAAAGTATCTGAACAACAATGAATGTTAAATCTTGTCCACAGATTCCATCACATTATTTTTTTTAATTCAAAAAGTGGTTTTGTAAATTCAGTTATCATTTACAAACATTATTTCCAACCAAAGATGATGGAAAATTTTAGTACATCTTCATGTTAGAATTCCTGCTGCTTATATGAAGACTTCTGCAATATTGTCCCAAAAAAGAAGCACTGAATGTGTCAAGACATCAAGTTGAAAAACTGCTTCTGTTGAGAGTATTTTGACCACAGAGGTAAGACTGAAAGCAATGCTTAACAGTTTACCTGAACATAAGTCCTGAAAGTGAAGTTCTAAGAACACTTCCTGTTATATTACATTCATGTGTCAGATCTGAAATTTCTGGAAGCACAGTAATAAAGACATTTCAGTATCATATATCCTTCCTTAGCATCCATGAAAACAGGCTGTTTCTCTTTTGTTTGTGTGGATAGTTTTTTTCCAGAATTTTTTACGAGTTACTGTTTGATAACACTGAGAAGGTGGTAATGGGTGTGCAAGGCTTGGCAGTGCACTGAGATCCAGAGTACATAGTCTGTTCAGAGTGGGCCACTTACAACTCTCTATATAAATGAGATTATTCAAGAACGTTCAAGAGAAATTCTGTCCAAAGACACAGACTGTAAACATGAACATTGCTAATAGTTTTAGCTTTGTCCAAATACTTAACCGATGTCAGTAACAGGAACGTCAAATGTTGGCTTCTAACGTGTAAGAAAAAAATGTTCACTATTATCACTGTTTAGAAAGGCGAAACTAACGAAGCCGAGGGAGTCAGCCGGCCGGCTTGTCTCCCCGCTCACCTACGAGCCAAAACCCGAGCACTCGGGGGCGGGCAAACAGCGACGGCCGCACAGCCAGGACTCCTCAGGCTACCGCAGCTGAGTGCAAGCGGCCACAGGACCGCAAGGGAAGGACGCTGGCAGCCCGCCCGCCCGTCCGTCCGTCCGTCCGTCGGCGCAGGCAGCGCCCCGGGCTCCGGGCCGGCTCCGGCGGCGGCACCTGTGAGGCGCAGCGGGACCGCTCCGTGCGGAGGGGCGGTGGGAAACCTGCCCTGGGCGAGCAGCCTTGGGCCGAGCGGGACCGCCCGGCCCGGGGCCAGCGCGGCGGGAGGCGCTTGCTCCCGCAGCGGGCAGCGCTGAGGCCGAGGCTGCGGGCGGAACGTGGGGGCAGCGGCTGTGCCGGGACACCCCGGGGGATCCCTGTGCGAGGCGGGGGGACTCGTGCCGCCTGCCTGCTGTCACCGAGTTTCTTCGCCCGTTCGCCCGCCGTGCCTCTTTCAGGAAAGTTGCGGCTCTCCCCGCCACCAGAAGCCGCGGCAGCGCCGGGACGATTGAAGGCTCCCGCCTCGACAGCCCGTGCCCCAGAGGCAGGAGGCGATTTGCATGCGGACTTGTCGCTGGTAGTAGCCACTGCCCGTCAAGCCTGACGGACAAACGCCCCCCTCTTTCCGCCCCCCCGTCCCGGAAAGCCCCTCCCTCGCCCCCTCCCTCGCCGGCACCTCCTGCCGCCTGTCAGTCGGAGCGGAGCGCGGCGCGGGCAGCGGAGGCGGCGCGGCAACGGCAGAGAGCGGGCGGGAGAGGGAGAGAGAGAGCGAGCGAGGAGCCAAGCTCTCCCCTCCCTCTCTCCCTCCCTCCCTCTCTTCCTTCCTCCTCTCTCCCTCCCTCCCTCGCTCCTTCCCCTGCTCCCTCCCTCCGCTCTTTCTGCTTCTCTCTCCCTTCGTTCTCGCTTTCCGTCTCACCCACCCCGATCTCCGTTTCTCTTCCCCTCTTCCTCCGTCACGCGCGCACACACTCTTTCCCTTCTCCTTGTTTTTCTGTCATTTGACTGCATCTCAAGGCGGCCACCGGCTTCTCTATGAATCCCGTCTGTTGATCTGTCACCCTCCCTCCACCCCCGTCCCCTCCCAGCTCCACTCCTGTACCTGGAGCAAGGCAGGAGCGGCAGCCGAGCAGCATGTCCCGAAGGAAACAGAGCAAACCCAGGCAGATCAAACGTAAGTTTCCTGAGGGGGGCTCCCTCTAACAGACTTTTATTTATCTCATTCTTGGGAGACGCGAGAGAGGTGGGTGTGGGGAGCGGTAGGGGGGTCCGGAGTGCGGACCGGTGATGAAACTTTGCCAGAGAGGCTGAGGATGGGGAGAGAGAAGGGGGGACGTGAGCGAAAGCCGGGAGCTGCTCCGATGCGGCTTGGGCAGGCTCCTCACTGTCTCGGTTTTATTCGCTCCTTTGGAGCTCACGCTGCCGCCCCGTAGTCTGTTCAAACTACTGCTCCGTGTTTCGGAGTGGGATCGCTCATGTGTTTTCAAGTTGAACTAGCGCCGGGAGAGCACACAAACCGGCCTGCGAACACCGTCCCTACCACTCAGCAACTTTCTGCGCCTAGCGCGTGTGAACAGACCCATGCCGAGCCTGGGCTGCAGTAAGTACCAGAGGATCGCAGAAACTGTGTGCGAGAAAGGACGAGCAAGTTCCCGCGGGGAGCCCGTGGGCAGCGCCGCGCCGGCCGCNACGCTCGCCTTGGCCGTTTTAGGGGGTTTAACACTTTTGAGCTATTTTCTGTGTTGAGAAACAGGTGTGCTGAAGGCTTTTAGTTGAAGATACGCTGCCTAGTAGTGCTCA
>VZRH01005335.1:1121327-1133712 GCA_013397555.1 Urocynchramus pylzowi
TTTTTTTTTTTTTTTTTTTTACCAGGGCATTCTTTATGATTAGCAACTGTGTTTTGTGTGCAGTTTTATTGCTATTTTCTTGTTGTTTGTGCAGTTGTCTGTGGTCTGGTAATTTGGTTACTGACCTGCATGTCCCCAACTTCAGTCCCACTTAACTGCTGTGTTTTATAGATGGGGGACATCTGAATTGCTAAAACATTTTTGTTCATTAATTTTTAAAATGTTACCTAAATACTTGGAGAAATTCTTAAAGACCTTTTTCTTTCTTTTTTTTTTTTCTACCTCTACCCCTTGGGGGTCACGTTCTACAAAGTGAATTTTTTGGAGGTATTAATGCAATAGTTTCTTATACAACTTTGGGATTAATACGTAATTTATGTAGTATAGTGTGAAGAATATTCAGTACAAAGTGGTCTTGAATCCTATGTTAGGAAGGGAGAGAATAACGATGAATGTTGTAACTTCAAATTGCATGTGCTATATACATGTTTTGTAAGCAAAATGTTGAACAAGGAGGAGTCGGGCTACAGGTCATCATGTTAGCCTCTTGAGAAGTTTGTATTAATTTTCAATGAAAAAATGGTCTGTCCAGCATTTAAGTAATATTCCAACCTGTTTTGCACAGTTTGTGATGTAGAAAGAATGATAAAGAAAAATCTGTATATCTGAATGCTTAAGTTCTCACATTTTATGAGACTGCTTTTTTTCATATTTACGATTTCTTCCAGTTTTACCTCTCTTTTGGTGTGTATTTTTTTAAAATGTGAATGATGTTTTAAAAGTTACATTTGTCTTTAACTTAACATCAATAGCAGAGTAACATTAGGCAATGACATTCTTTATATACTATCTTGAGTTTCAGTTATTATGGCAGCAGAATAAATTTCAAGTATATAGTCAAAATACCTATTTTTTCTTTCCTAGTCTTACATGCCAGCGGTCTTTCTAAGTAATGAAGCTGTTTAATATGGTGCTGTCTTCTGTAGAATGCCAGGTCACATAAACCCTTTGGGTATTTTGCATGCCACATATGAAAAAAAAATGTCTTTTTAAAAGCCAATACATGTTTATTACCCTGGGAATATTGTTCTTCTACTTGTTGCCTTTAAAATAATACTGCTTGGCTGAAAATATTTCTTGACCTTTTTTTTTTTTTTCCTTTATGATATTTTTTGTACTTTTGCCTAATAAGGGATGTATTGGCAAAGTTTATTTCTACATGTTGTTTAGATTTTTTTTTTTCCTCTCAGAGTCCATGACTATTCTGCAATTAAAAGTATTTGCAATTACATCAGTGATGGAGTACTGCAAAATAAAATTCACTGCTTAGCAAAGTTTAGCAGTTACTATTAATAATAAAGAAAGGTATACAATAACATTTTTCTGTGATGATGTACAATATTGCTTTTGCTCATTTTTGTTTTTATTCAAGAGTTAAATCCCTGTGAAAGAACAGAAAAAATATTTTAAATTATTGAACATGTGCAGGAAAATCTACCGATCTACCAATTAGAGACTCATAAGTCATTCAGTGAATTTTGTAAGTTAATAGAGGCACTTGTACAGGCACACTGATCCATTGCCATTGAGATCCAGTAGGCTTATATGTAGGTGTTTGGTTTAGAAGCAGAATTAAGAGGTGAGAATCTTTCTGTTTTTGTGTTTTGCCCTCTCGTATAAAATTCCAAAGTAACAAAATGCAACCCACATATAGCTGTAACATGTGTCATTGCTGAAGTAGGCTAGGAAATTAAGTATTTTCTATCTTTATCTTTTTTTTTTTTTTTTTAATAGACATTTTTCTTCCCTGACAGAGTTTCACTTTGTACTCTCCTTTAAATTGCACTGTAGCCCATTAAAGGCACTTACAATGGTTTCAGTTTAATCAAAGCAGAGGAGTAGGTAAGCAGCTGCCTTGTGTATGAATCATGAATGATGATTTTGTAGTTTTTTGAGACTGAGTATTAATTTGTTGCAAACAACTGATATTTATGGTGCAGGATACTTGCACTGTATATTTGCAGTCATGCATTATTAGAAATTAAAATATTTTTAAGACATTCGGCTGAGATGGAAAATAATCCAATTACCTTTTTTTTTTCTTTCTGGTATCTACTAATTCCTGTTTTTGTTAGCTGTACAATAACAAATGTAAGGATTCATATAGGGCTCTGTTCAGTGAAGGAAGGAGGAAACCAAACTGTCCGTCCGTACTGCCAATTATTTCCATTAAACATAACATATACTTCTTGAGTACTACAGGGGTGACTTACCAATATGAAAACTTGCTGCACGGTCATACAGCACTCTGGTAAAAGCCGTTTTTTGGTCAAAACACCATTTCTTAAGCCAGAAGAAAATTATCTACTTTGCATGATAAGATGACTAGAGCAAATTACAAGATGGACAAGATTTTTGTTTTTTAAAAAAGGAGCTTTTTTTCTTTCTTATTATATGATTTTTATGAAACTTTTAAAATATGTCCCTAAAGAGGGCAAAGGAATCCCAGAGACTCTTGATGAGGTATTTTGACAGTATGTATGTCCCAGCTTTATGTTGTGGCCAAGCACTCAAACACAAAGATATAACTGCAGTTAATTTAAATATATCCTGTAAATTAAATGTTAGGTAAAGCCAGTATTTGTCCTCGATTTGCATGGATATGCTTTCAAGGTTGTTATCTTCCCAGTGAAGCTTTCACCTGTGGGTTTTTTTCTTTTCAAATGAAGGACAAAACAGACTTCCTATTTACTAGATAAATACATGTTTGGCATTTCTAGTCAAAATCATATGATTTGTATATTATAGATTTTCTAGAAAAGTCGGCTTTAGCTTTCTTTGCGCTATATTCTGTAAGAACGCTTTTAGTCCTTCGTGTTACACGTATTCAGTTGTACCAGTTTGTGTAGCTTCTGTTAGAAATTCTGAAGTTCATTTATCTCTTTTGGATGCAGATGAAAAGGTTTAACTAAAATAATAGGTTTGAGTTGTGAAGTTACTGTGGTTGAAAAAGCGATGTACTCCTTTAAAGGTATTAGCATAAAGATAGCACATTTGTTTATTATGTTTCAAAATCAGCTTCTAGTATCTCTGCCACAGGTAACAATTGACTTTTCAGGCTTCAAGTTAATAGCCTTGTCTCTTGCTTGTAGAGATCAATATTAGTATTAATTAATCACCATTATCAGCCCTAGGATCTGGTTCTATTTGTTGTTACATCAGCAAAATATCAATATAGAAAGTGGACTCTCTGATCGTCATGGCAACTTCATCTCTTGGGTCAAAGAAAGTTTATCTTATCTGTGCATGGAGAGTGGCAAACTGTTTAGGGATCTAGTTTGAACTCTAAGAACATTGATTTAGTTTTTGTTTGTGAATAGAGGCTGAATTCCAATCACAAGGGATAGGTAAGATTTAAATATTAATGCCCACAGGCTTGTCTGAGAGGGTGTCATTACCGTTACTGTCGGATTGTCTTTTTGAGATGACACAATGGTGGAGGAGAATCGTGTAGTCAAGGTATTTACAGTTTAGTAATTTGTGCATTGGACAAATGGGATTTAAAGTGAAAGTATGGAAATTCTATAGCATCCATGCAGTAATACTACTTTTCCCAATCAATGTATGGTTAGGGTTTCTTCCACTTAGTAACTGTAGAAATAGCACAGAAACATAGATTATGAATTGGTAGAAGGAACAGATTTTATTATGCATTCTCCCTTCAGAGATTTTTTTAAGAAAGTCTTTGAGAAGTGTGGAGAAAGAATATTGATATTACATTCACTCTGGAATTAATGGCAAATAGCCATTGTGGAAAATCTGAACGCTACTGTCTGGTTAGTTTTTTTTTTTTTTTTTTATAAGTTGATACAATTATCTAATGAGTTTGTGATAATAGAATATTGATAATGCTATTTTATCATGTCAAAGATCCCTTTTTTATTTTAAGTGCTTCTTAAAAGTTCTCATCTTAGACATTTTTATTATATATGCTCAGAGTGTGGTTAAATCTCACTTGGAGGGATTTAAAGACTTAATGATTGCAAGCACAAGGATTACTTTGAGACACAAGTGCACTTTCTTTACCCAGTTGTTTGCAAGTATATGTGTGTATTTATTTGTCTGATAGTTCCTCAGGACGTGTTTTATTGAAGATAAATACAGATCAAGATGTATATAGATGAAGAGTATCATCTATACTCAATATTCTTGCCTTCTAGATAATATTTATTTATTCTTTTTCATTCCTAGCATGTGAAGTAACAAAAAGTCTGTGTTTTTCTGATGAAGCTAAATATTGTTTTAGGAAATCCCAAATGCAATAAGATCAATTCAGTTCATTTCCAATATTGAAGAAGAGTTCTTATAAAAATGGCAAAATAAGCCAACCAACCAAAACTCAAACACTTGCATAAAACTTACACTGCAGAAGGAATCACTTTTCGGTATTGACATTTCTCATTGATTATTCAGTTTTATCTAATGCTTTGAAAGGGTAGTGTGATCATGAGTTGGTAGCAGATGCAGGCAGTTGTCACAGCAGCCTTTTCTTTTTTGAAAAAGAAAAAGGGATCTTGTTTGGTATAAATGTTATATAATCATCTGTGTATTTTAATAGCTCCTGATATTGTTTGTGTAATCATAACATTGCAATTAGTTTGTGTAAGTTAAAAAACTGTAATAAACAAAAAATGTTCCCATTTCCCTGTTACAGATACTGAATAAATTTTATCCTCATTATTTTCCATCTATTTTTTAATTTTTCATATCTCATGTTTCCTGTGTTGAGGAAGGGTGTTATGTAACACTGTCACCCTTTGTAAATGCTAGTATTTTTTTTATATTTTTAAGAACTAGTAAGGATTTGAAAACGTGTTTAGTAAGTGTGGTGATATATTTATCATCAGAAACCTTTCATATTTATTGAGCTAATTGGGTGCAAGACTTAGTTGTCTCTTCAATCTTTTTTTTGTATTCATTCAATTTCTTAACTGCGGATGTGTAAATAAAGCTGGAGTAGGACCTTTAACTTCTTATTTTTTTGATTACCACCATATTGTTTTGTAAAACTTTTATAATCAAGGTTTGTTCAATTGCAATAATTTTATAGTATGAATATAATTTAGTAACAGTATAAAAAATAACAATGCTTTAGTAATTAGTGAGTTACTCTAACATATCTTTATAAACTCTTCTTATCCATTACTCTTTGCACTGACATAAGTGAATTAGAGTGATGTTGCTTTATTCTTCCAGAAACTGAAACTTTCAGATTGTGATTAGCTGATACAATTGCATGTCACACGCTGTTTTTACTGTACTCGGTCCTTTTACCTTAGATTCAGTATAGCAGAGGACAGTAAAAATCTTGATTTTTACACTTTTCCATTTTTCCTCTCCAAATAATAAAGATCTGATGCTAACTGCAGTAAAATACTACAGCATTTCCCGTGTTACTGGGTTTCCTATCCACCTAACACTTTTTTGGAAGGTACAAATATATGAGAAACTTACAATCTTTAACTTCATTCATAGAAGCAGTCCCGCTGATAATACTTAAAATAAATGTGAAATGTTTATAGGATAGGAGCTTAAAAATACCCACAACCACAAATGTTATCTAACAGTTTGGTGCATGTAAAATTAGAATGTACAGTAGAATAGAGACTAAGTTTAAATGAAGTGTTTTCTTTATGTTCAAAGGAATTCCATGATTTGTGTTTTGTCTCCTGTGCTATACATGTTCCTTTTCATGTTATCTGAGAAGTAGAAGTCAACTATTGTGGCAAAAGTTATATAGAAAAATATAATTACTTTCTAAATATACTTGCAATTAATATTGAAAAGTGATTTTTAATGAGAATAGAATGAATTTTACTGTAAAACAAGAAATTCCTTATAGACTCAAATATGATGAGAGAAGTCTTTCTGTGTGTCTGTTGTAAAGATTTTGTCTGCTGAAACGGAATAATCTTGAAAATGATTTTTATGGTGATACATGGAGGTGTTCATTAGGCTAAAAAGAAATTCTGTACAGGGTGCTATTATTTTTACTTTTGTAGTTGCAGCATGAGCCTCAAAGGAGTGGTGTGTTTTACTCATGTAATTGGGATCATCATTAGAAACCTTCTATTTCTAGATTTTATTTTATTTTTATTATCGAAGGTTTAAGTTAACATTTATAAGATATTGTGGAAAAAATTGCAAGGACGTTGTCAAGTTGACTTAAAATTTTGTATATGTTCTATAGATAACTATAGATACCTTCACTTTTCATTTTCAAATTCAGGCTTCCCATTAGAATGCAATAAAGATCCCTTCTCTGAAGTTTTGAAAAAGTGCAGCAAGGATTTTCATCAAACATTTTATACAACTTTATGCAAAGAAAATGAACCATCTGTAACTGATGTGTCAAAGTAGGACACAATTGTTAAGCCAATGAAGACAGTGGTAAAATTATGAAAGCTGAAGTAGCAGTAGTTTTTCTAAAAAAAACCCTCAAAAAACCTGTCTCCACTCCCTCCCACCCTCTCATGATACAGAATTCACTAATAAATATGTATGAAAAGGCTTTTGGAAGCAGTAACAGATCATTTTTGGAAGCTTTCAATCATATTGGTTTTTGAGTATTGTATCTGCTAATTGTACTTCATCCATTTCAGAACAAGTGTAGACAAAATGCTCTAGTTTTGTTGAATGCAGAAGAGAAAATCTGTATGTCCATAGAAGTACTGATTTTTGGGGCAGTTTAAATGTGTCAATAATCTATATTCACATGGAAAATACTGAAGTACAATTGAAAAGCAGTGTGTATGTGAATAGGATGCAGTACCTCTGAGAGACCCTTGGCTCCCAACTAGTTTAAGTTAGTATGCCTAATTTTTCAAATAAAAATGCATCTATATTTCTATTTAAAAAACCCCAAAAAACAAACCCTGAACTTGCTTGATGGTTGTTCCAAAAATGCTTTGTGGTATTTCAGTGAACACTAGGAAACTTAAGAACTGAGTAAAAAATCTCAAATATTTGACAGTTTATCTGGAAAAAATATTAGCTAGTTGCTAAAAATACAAGCGCGCTCCTTAACAATGTGCATCTTGGACAAACAGACGCATATTTTGTCATCAAGTTACTTAAGCTTCTGAAGTCAGGGCTACAACTGGGTCAGATGATAAGATGAGCACAACAGAAAAACGAAGAGTGGCTCTGATAAAAACTGATTGATTGATGTCTGGCTTCCCCACCATCACAAGCAGTTGACAGTTAGTTTGGGATCAGATGATTTGGCTTTTGCGATAGAAGATGGGGCCTGGTAGGCAAGTCTGAAGGACAAAAAGGTCAGTTTCTGTACTGTGTCAGGCAGTGCTGGGTTCCCACAAGGTGGGGTATTGCATTAAGATTTTCTTTAGTTACAAGACGTAACTTTCCATGGTCCATTGAAAGGCCAAGTAATCGGGTCAGTATTAATACAAAAATACAAAAGACTTTAGGTTGTGAGAGAAAGGAATGAAAACTGAAGTAGTATACTTGTTGGACCAGTGAATTGGAGAAAAAAACATTTTTGCTGTTCAATTTCTGTGTTTACTTTATGCATCATAGTTTATAGCATTAAATGATTTATAAAGTCTGACTTTGAAAATGTGGTTTCCACAGTAGATTTTTCACTGCAGCTGCAATGAGTTTTATGTTACTTATATTTTGAGAGATTGTGATGAAAAATTGTGGATAAATTAATTTCAGTTTGTGAAATACTGTGGTTCTGTGACCCATTATGTAGAGGGTAGCACATTGTACCTTAATAATACAAGTATGTATTTTTCACTGGATTAAGAACAATTAGCATTTTATACTTAAATATCATTAAATTAAATTTCTGTGAAGTGTGTTTTTGTGAACTGGAGATGATTTATCAATCTGTGACCATACCATGACGGTCTGAGTGTTTATGAGGGTTTCTGTGGTTGTGTGTATTTCTTTCAGAACACATTTACAATTAGCACTCTGTTATAGTCACAGAAGGAGAGAAAATGTGCAAATGAAAATCAAGACATAATATCTTTGGAATGAAAAAGATTTTCAAGACGGCCATGAAAATGTGTACAACTGCCACAGAATTGGAATTTGGACAGCTTGGATTTGAATTTAGGTTTTTGGATGGTTTGATACTCTCTAGAAATCCTTTATAATGTATCACTTTTCTATGAGTTTTAAGGGTCACATCTCCAAAGGACAGTTGGGTCTCAGCTAATGCTGCTGACTTAATATCAGTAAGATGAATTCTGCAAGGTGCTGTATTGCTGATAGTATAGCTGGAATGCAGTATGAAAGAACCTGTAGTGTAACCTGGAGTGTTACCAGTAATAAGTGATCAGTGCAGGTGAGCTGGTGGTCATTTGAACAGTGATTAGTTATATTTCAAGAAAGGATGTTTTCTTTGTGTCTATTCTCTAGTGACTTGCTTCATTTAAGAAATAATAATTAAACTAACGGTCTTTTCCAAGAAATACACTGTTTTATCCTGGCTATTTTTGTACACTTCTTTTGAGGTTTGTGTTAAAGACATGTTTTAAAACACAGAACTCAAGGCTTAGAGAATTATTTTGAATGCAGATTTATGACAAGACTGTGGGATTATTTAAGAGCTTCTCCAGTATTATTTATATTGTGGTGCATCCCTTTGGCGTCAGAGCTGTGTTGAGTTTTCTACATTATTATGCTGATCTCTCACAGCATTACTACAAATGGTCTGAAATAAGCTGTAAAAGCCTATGATAATTTAAACACAGGGTTTAGATTTTCAGGCGTGTTTCTCTGACAAATGTGTTGCATCACGGAATAAGTAGTTCTTTTTTGAACATCTTGTACTGAAATTTTTCAAGATATATGCTTAATAAAAATGAAGAGAGCTTTATTAGAGTTTTCTTCAAAGTATAATGCTTGGGTCTGACCAGGATGGTAGCCTGCTTTGTTGGCTCTTTGGGAATTTTATATCTCTAGGCTATACAACTGAGACCCATTTAGTTATACAAAGAGGAAAATTTGGGTTGGTAAATCAAAAAGGGGACACAAATTAATATTGCCAAAAGAATCAAGATCAGCAGTTCTTATAAATGAAGAGTAACAATTAGCTACTTAGACCAGCTAGACTGTGTAATTTTATGATTAGTCCTGCAGCTTAGAAAATCTCATTTTAGTGGGAGTGTGCTTTGGGGATGTTATGATTGGGCTGATCAGTCTGACATTCATTTTGAGGATCTTTGACTCTTGGTTCAGAAGTTTTCACTGTCAAGAAAGGTCAGCTTAAGTTAGGGCATTATTATGCCACAACTTCTGGCTAAATTTGTTTTCAACATCAATTGTCTGTCAAAGCATTGTATTTGAAGCTGTGGTCTTTACATTATAAAACAAATGAGAAAAAAACCATTTGGTGTGTTACTCTTGCTATGTGTAAATTCTTTCAAATCTTGAGAGTGATTTGTGCACCAGCAATACCAATGTAGGAGAAGAATAACACCCATTCTGCACAAATGTACTCATTTTTGAAATGGATGTGGTGCCATCAGGGAAATAATTGCAGTTTTGGCTTGTATTTTGTGTTTAACTTGGTATGATTTTATGTTAATCTAGTCCCACATTCTTCCAAAATACTTCTTGCTGGAGTCCTGAGTTGTGTATAGATACTAATTATGTTTGCAAGTATGTTATAAAACATAAGAAAATAATGGGTGAAGACTGATCACATTTATTATTAAAATATTGATTTGTTATATGAAAAACATTTTTAAATGCTTTGCAATCAGTTTGCTAGTCTTTATTCATTTCTTAGTGGGCAGATGTTCTTGTTACTAAAAGTACCAAGATGCAGATGGTATTATTTGGCATCTTTTTAGAGGCTTCACTGTTATGTGTGGTGAGCTGAACGCTAAACTAATACATGATTCTTCAATGGCATTTCATATTTGCAAGAAATTATTTAAATAACTGTCTTTGTAACAGTTCATGTAAGAAAAAAACCTGCTCTTAAAAATAATAATCACAACCTAAATAGAAAGTTTTGTGTTTCCGCATGTATGGAAGTGTTTTGACTAATTATTTGAACTTGAGAATTACTTCAAACAATATATTTTTAAAGAATCTGTTATAATCATCCTTATTTAAATATACTTATGTATATATGTATCTCAATTTATGTGAGAATTAATGTGAAGTGAGGCTGAAATTGATGTATAGCAACAATTTAGAATAAAATACATTTATTTTGTTTGAAGAGAATAACATACCATGGTAAAGATAATAGTAGTCATAAATAAGTAGCTTCAAATTAGGAAGTAATTATTTTAAAATTTTTTGAGTAATCTTGCATGCTGTATCTTAAACAAACCCCTGTAAACAGTCAAACTCTGGGAAATATTACCTCTATTTCTGTAATACAAAATGGCAGCTTATGCTTTAGGTTTCCTAATGTGGTCAGTCCTTTTCAATCCGTGGGCATTTTTGTTATTGTTGTTTGTTTGTGGGTTTTTTTTTGGAAATCTCAACACCTACAACTCTTGCTGACATCAGTTAAGATGCCCTAACTAGTGCTGTCAGGAGTAGCATGTAAATTCTTAGATTCTTTCATGCCTTTTTCTGTTGATAAGTTATGCTGTTCTCCTCCTTTTATTGGAAATTTCCATGTGTGTAATATAAATGCATTATATACCTTTCATGTTCATAAGTGTTACCATAGCAAGTATAGCTCTTGGAAGGTTTTCCTTTCTGTCTTCAGAAGACCTGCAGAAATATTTAATTTCTGATTAAATATTACTTTTTTTTTGTAACAAGATCGTGTAGGGGAAGCTGCCACGAAACTTCCAAAGTCAAAGAGTTTGGCATGCTTGTCTTATTAAGCTGCTGCTAATGCTGTGGACTTTTGTCCTGGAAATAAGTTCTGTGTCTTAGGTTTTAATGTTATTCAGTCATAGGCACAATAATACACGATTTATTTTCCCTAGGTTGTTATCCTAAGTTTTGAAGTTTTTAACTGCTGTACCAAAACCAGTTTTTCTTTTATTCATATCAGATATTTTACATTCTGAGTGATTTTAAGATAAGAGGCATTTTTGTACCGACTATTAAGCCCAGACAAATTTTTCTTAAAACAGCAAACAAAAATGTCCAGTGCCACGTCTTACGGGGTTTTTTTCACCTTGAGGGTCGTGAATCTTCAATTTATGCCTAAGTGCTTTTTTTATGTAGCTCTCATTTGTAACATACCAGAATCTATAACAGTATAACATTACAAAGAAACCAGGCATATTATGCAAAACTGAACTGCATTTATAGAGATCATGAATAATTTTGCTAATAGAAGTAATATAGAACAGGACTGTAAAAGAAGGATTTTGAATTTCTGTAAATTACCTTTATTAGGAAAAGATAGAGACTGGCAGAGGTAAAGTTTTGTATGGAAGTGAGTGATGATGTTTTCTCTCAGCCTTTTGAGAAACAAAATATGAGTGAGAATAAAATGTATTTATGGGAACTGAGCTATCACACACCACTTAGTTTAGCTCTGATTGAATTATTCATGGAACAGTATTTTGCCCCTATGTGATAATCTGTTTTTATTTTATTGATTTTAAGCTTTTCACAAAAAGTCCTGATTTTTATGCTTTAGCTTTTAGTTGTATGTCATGTAGCGTGTTGACTATTTGCTGTTGTATTCTTGCTTGTTTGTATTAGATTTCAGTATTGTGTGGATGACTTGAAAGCTGTTAAACATGGGAAAAGCCTCAAAAAATTGGTGTGAATTCGATCTCTTCCTAGAAGGGGAAGTATCAGGAAGAATGAAGTATTGTTTGTTTATTCGTGGGGAAAGAGAAATAAATCAGTGAATCCAGGGAATTTAGGACATCATAATACCTTTTTCCCCTCTTTCTTTTTCTTTCTTCTTTTGGGAGAGAAGAAAGAGTAAAAAAGAGCATAGAAGTTGTTTGTACTATGTACAGGAACACTGAAAATCTGTATGGTGTAATTATTGATAACTTGGATAGGTTATACATTCAAATATATTTTGATACTTGAATTATGTGATTGCATTTGTATGTAAAATGTTAAGAAAAACTGTGGGCACCTCTGATGTCTGTTTTGTTGCCTAATTAATCATCTTGTTAGAGGAAATTCAGGAGAGTGTGTTAAGTGTTCTGCATTTTGTATAAAGTAGTACTTTATTAGTGAAGTATATGGAATAAATGTTTGAATTCCATTTTGTGTTGCACATTAATGATGCACTGCTTGTTCTAATTGTGAGTTCATGTAATGGCAAGGTGTTATGTGTGTGATAACCTGCATATAGCAGAAAATATGTATTTAGATTATTATGCCATTCCTTTTTTTTTTTTTT
>VZRH01005335.1:1133750-1197409 GCA_013397555.1 Urocynchramus pylzowi
TTTTTTTGCATTGTGATTGTCTGTCTGAGTGGTTCATCCCTTATATCTGATGGAAGTTACTTATCTGCTTATCTGATAATAATTACTTAATCTCTGGTGGAGTAAAAGAGTGGTTAGTGAGTGATGGACTCACTTTTGAAATACAGCCCTTGTAACCTTGCTATAGGAATTATATTTTCTCAGAGTAACAGAGGATACATTCCATAGTCTGTAGACCAAAAATTTCTTTAGAACACATGTATCATATTTCCATTTTTCCTGGGTCCTTTTTGGTGTTAAAAGAAAACTACCAAGCGGCAGTGTCAAAGCCAGATATCCTCTACTAATGGAGACTCATTTACAGGTTATTGTTTGTGCTCTTGGCTAGTAATAGAGAGTAACTTGTAGATAGAATTTGTAGACAGAGTTTGTTACATCTCAGTATGGGATTTCTTTGTATTTCTGTCATGTTCTCTTAAAATTTGGTAAGTAATAGTTTGCTCCTTTTGGATTTTTCCTGTTGGAAGAACAATGAGTATCATTACTCAGTTTTTGGCAAAACTTTAAATCAGAGGCTGGAAATTATTTTTCAGGCAGGTATTGGTAAAGCCTGGAATAGAACCCAGGGCATTTGTGACCTGTTTTCGTGATGAAGTACAGTTTTTTCTTTAACCTTACTCACCTCTGCAGTACAGCTTGCTAATGTTGGAAATACCTCTTAGTAAAAAGGAAGACAGAATCTCTTGCCTCGATCACATGATTCTAATAATGAAAAAACCAGACCCAATAAGAGGTTGGTAAGTCTTTGACATTTACATTCTCATAAATATATACATACATAAGAAACAAATAGATATTATATATATATATATGTGTGTATGTATAGCTGGTCTGCCTATATAGCAGTCTGCCTGTTGATTCCAAAGGCCAATAGTTTGCTGGGTTAACAGAAATTAAATAAAAGTAGTGCCATGTGGCCCTTCATAGATTCACTATATGGAGTGATCAGGCTCGACCTTATACACATATTTCTTGCACCAGTGAAATGGGGAGAAGTTAGTGATTGTCATGGGTAAGTGGTGTAAATTTGGAAATGGTAAATTTGGGAAAAGACACTATTTCTCAGTATTCCCACTAGAGCTCCAAAGCACTTTCCAAAGTTGCCAGTAAATAGAAATGAATATAAAATGGGGATCTCAGTGTTCTGCTGGCTACTGCCGAAGGAATAAGTGCTGTTTCATATTTATACATCTTAGCTTGGATGAAATACTTCCTTAAAAATTGAGTATCAGTGTTTTGTTGGATTTTTTTCATTAGTGGTAAGCGGTAAGACATAAATTTGTTTCATTGTCTGCGAGGTAGTTATTATTTTCCTTTTTTGAAAAATATACCCAGAGTGAAAAACAATCCCTTTACAAAATATTAAAGGTAACTTAGCTGTTTTTTAAGTGGGGTTTGTTTTGTTTTGTAAATTTTTTTAAGGTTAGCTATAGTACCGCTGTCTCATAACAGCTGGGAAATGACAACTTTAGAGTCACCATTTCTATAAATAATTTAAGAATACTTTTCTAAATGAGTGACTAAATTTTTTCAGCAAAAATGTGAAGTTATGCCATACTGAAAATGGTGGCAAATTTTCAAGAAATTGAGGATTCTCCATCATTGTTGTGTTATATCTAGCTTTCTGTGGTTGTGTTGTGTGACCAGTCACTGAAGAATGAATATAGGAAGAGCAAGTAAACTGAATAGTAAAAGGCTTTTTGACCACCCTGTTTATGACTTTGATGGCGTTGGGTTTTGCACTTTTTGCTTGATGGTGTTCTGTGAAAAGATGTGAAGTGTGACTAAGAAGCAAAACCAAAACCACAACATTTATTTTCCTCCTTTCTTGATTTGTGTCCTCATTGAAGGCCTTATCACTGCTATAAATGAATATGAGGACAGTGCAGGGAACTCCTGGAGTGTGTTAAAGATAGGTACTCTAAAGATGGAATCAAATCAGCTTAAATAGGGATTTCTTAGAACTAAATTTTATATCCAGTGCTTAATAATTGATGTAAGGAGAAAACAATAATTTTTTTATGTTAGAGATTTAGAAAGCTTTTAAATTGCATCAGTGAACCAAGACATACTTCATCAAAAGAACAGAGATCAAATATGACAGTATAGGCAATTTTAAGATACCAAAAAAGGAGAAAAACAATGAGCAAAAATTCTTTCAGGAGTCACTTGCGTGTTGCAGGTGAAAATGACATAATTAAAACACAGTTAGATGGAAGCAGGTCATAGGTTTCATTGAAATCAAAGTGAATTTTTCAAGTACGATTTCGTATTAAATGTTAATTTAATAAATTAGTGGAGATCAGTGAAAGGTCAGTCTGGAATGCAAAGGGTTAAAATGCTGAACAGTGACCTGAACAGGGAGTTGTTGTGTCTCTGAATCCCAGACATACTTTATTAGGACAATCCAGCTGGTTTTCTATTTCTATCTCCTCATTATCAACACGCTTATGGTATGGCCTCTTCCCCCTCACTTCCAATGCCAAGAATTTGGCAGGGACACCATGTGAGGAGGTCAGAGACTGATTGAGAGGAAAAATGAAGTTCAGACTGCAGCAGAGATGCAGAAAAAGTGAGTCCAGTCGGTGAAGAGCTGTGTTTTTTTGTTTGCTGTATGGTGACTACCAGCAGAGGTGGTTTTTTTTTCCCTTGTGAGCGGTGATTGCAGCTCTGTGTGAAATTAAACTACTGACAGGAGGTTTCGTTTCCGTCTTACTGAAAATGCTGTAAAATAACAGTCAAGCTCAAGGAATTGCATATGTAAAATCAGGAGAAAAATGAACAAAAGTGAATCTTTGCTTTCTTCGTAATGTTTGGCGTCTTTTGTATATTTTAAGAAGAAAAAAAGCTGAAACTGTACTGTATTTCTTTGAAAAAGGAAAGATTTATAAATAGAAGCCTCATAGTGTTAAATTTCTTCATGTGTTGGATCGAGCTTTCTCTGCTGAGAGAAAAAAATCAACCTCCAGCAAATGTGCAAAGGAAGGAAGTGGGAGGAAAAAGTCTTTCTCACACATTTCTATAGTTTCCATTCAAATGTATATATAAAAATATTACTGCCTTATGACACATAGTTTACATCAACAGGTATATCAGTTTAGTATTCATATTGGTGAAACCCTTTGCATGATTTGTATTGATTAAACAGAAAATAAATTTGATATACCTTTTTGTGTCCAAAACCATGGATCAAAGCAGATGGAGAAAATATAGAAAGATTTTCTATAGTAGATCAGTTTCAGTTGGTAACAGACTGATTTGTGTGTCTTCAAGACAATATTCAGTGCTTCATTTCAGCGTGATATGAATTATCTCAGAATTGATTTGTGGTAATACTGTATTAAAAAAACCCCCTAGTTTTTATTGTTTTCCTGCAGTTCCCCTTTAACTTAATGGAAAAATGTCTGAATAGAAAAGTGAGTTAATTTCTTGAGTGTACAGGGAGATACTGATTTTGTAGTTCTTACATTCCTATAATTCCTGTTGAAACAGACAGATATTGTGTGCATAAGGAGTGGTAGGATTTAGTCTTTGTCAGATGTTTGATTTCTGGTGTTTTGCACAACTATTGTACACTTATTACAAACTGATGTTACTGGTGGTCTCTGCATTTACGCTGTGGGGCTAATGCTGATGTTTGATCATGTGTTGCAGTTTCAACTCTTAAGACCAAATGATTTCTCAGTATCAGTTTTCAAATCCCAATTTACTCCTGTGACATGAGCCATGTGGTTTAGGGTGATGTGACCCTTAAAGGATGTCCAAAGATGTTAAGTGTGTTAAAAGAAGTATGCAACATTCCTAGAAGACCTTGATGCTTAGAAGTTCTAAATTTCTTGTAAAACTACAGTGGAAGAATATTGTCCTGGCTAGCATACTGTCCTGAATTTCTTACAGTTGTTAGTGATGGTGGTGTTTTTAGTGCATGGGAAAACCTAGCCCTGAAAGGAAGCAAAAAAAGGAAGACTTAGAAATGGAGACTCGTGGGGTATGGGGTGGGAGGGAATGAGAGAGTGAGAGAGAGAGCAAGAAAGACTTATTTTGCTGAAAGGATGAACGAAAAGTAACAAAATTACTCTCACTGGTAAATTCAGGTACCTCCTTAATTGAACAACATGAGCACACAAGCGGGGTGCAGATAATAGACAAAGGAAAAAGAAAGGAATTCACTCAGGGCTGGGATTAGAACCTGGGGCTTTCCATATGGGAAGAATAATTTACGCTTAAAGAGCCTATTCTCCTAAAGGAAGGAAAAACAGTGTAGTTGAGTTATGCCAGTAAAAATATTTATTTTTTGTATTAATTAGTAATTTTTAAAGTGCTATTTTTACTTTTATTTTTATACTATTCACAATAAACTCCTGACACTTCTGCCCCCTCATAACAGACACCTAACAATGAAGCAGCTTCAATTAAGAAGCAGAACATCAGCCTCTGGCATCTTACTCTGTTGTTCCATCTTTTTTGCTAGGGAGAATTCATTTGTTTCTTAATTAAGAAAAACACCAATAGCATGAAAAATCTGCTTATGGTACCTGAATGGTAATTAGGTGAAAGGTAAAAAAGAAACACACACATACATTCCAGTAGCAGCCAAAATGAACTTGAGCTGATAAAAATGAACTAAACTACCCTTGCATAAATCGAGGCTGAGAGAAGTGTACAGTCATTATGGCTAAGACAATATGCAAACTATCTTCAAAGAAATCAAATTGCTAGAGTGTTTTCATTTGCATGTATTAACTATTAACATAATGAGGAGAAGTGACATTGGACCCGGATTGTGTGTCTGCTTGGATTGATAACTCTACCGCATCTGCAAACAGGCGCCCAAAAATCAGACTAGTAGTCAGATCAGTGTTGAACTCTGAAGTGTGTATGCGTTTTGGGGGGCTTTTTTTTGTTTGTTTGTTTGTTTCATTTCATTTATTGTTTGTTTTTTGTGGTTTTTTTGTTTGTTTTGTTGTTGTCTTTTATTTTTTTTTTTTGGGTTTTTTTGTGAGTGTGGTGGATTTTTTTTAGTCTCTGAACTCCAGAATAACATACTGGGACATGGAGCACAGTCTATCCATTTATTTTTGTTCTTTTTAAATGTGATTCTTCTGCTACAAGCACTTCATGCTTTCGAGGTAGATACCAGTTTTGAACTTTTTTCCCCACTATGTATTCCCACTTATGTGGAAGGATGACTGGTTACTGCATGTAAGTTTGGAGTTACTGAGTGTTTGTGTAATTACTTAGTGATTTTTTTTTTTTTGTCTTTCAACACTGTTCTTACATATTAAAATGTCCTACTTCAGCTGTCAGTTACTGTGCTCATGAAGATAGAGAAAGCTTAGAGAACTCAGACTTTGGAGAAGTCAGTTACATTCTATTTTATGTCATTATGTAGAAAAATAGCAGGCAATGTTTGTGATTGCAATTGTTCCCTGCTTACATATTGGGAATAGATTTAAATAGTTGCTCAATGTAGTACATAGGAACTTACATAAATCTAGCAACTGCTTGTGTTAGAAGAAAAAATATAAATAATTACAAAACCTGAAGATTTTTTCTAAATTAATCATAAAAGGAAGAAACTTATAAACTAACTGCAATTTTTGTCCTGATTTTCTTTGCCTAAAATCTTTCTAAAGGGAAGTTACTTGTTGATATTTACAGATCAAAATTTCTAAAGGAATTTAGTTTTGGAAGAAGGTGAAATGGGATGGGAAGCAGCCTCATGCATTCTTAAAAACTCACAATTTATGTCATTTGCATAATCTGGGAAAAAATAATGATTTTTTATGTTGTATTTGTGTATTCACACACACTGTGTATTGGTGTAATTTATATAATTTCATATTCTTGTTCTTGAAGATTGTGACAAAACAGTAAGTACTTTTGCATTGCTAGAAGGAGTACATAAAGTTTTGTCTGTGAATGTAAACCCTTCTTCCAAGAGGGGGGAAGTTCCCATGTGGTTGTTTGGGTGCTGGATGCATCTGTTTGTTCGCATAGCCCAGGAGTCATACTCCAGTCTGAGAGGTGAATTATGTGAAAACTTCTGTTTTTTGAAAAGAATATTCTCAAGGCAGTCCATCTGTGTGAGCAAAGGTATGAGGAGTATCTGACTAAATAGTGGTTTACGTGTTTAAACTTGATACCATAAATAACAGACACTGATCTTTAATAAAGGTATTAGGATAACACAAACTTTCTGAAGTTAGTTGTAGCTCAGGAAGCATGTGTAACACAAATACTTTTTTTTAAATGTGCTTGAATGCTCAATAAATTCCAGAGGTATTGCAAAACTGACATTGAAGAATTCTGATCAAGTTTTTTTATTTTGGATGGCTAAGTTTTTATTTTTACTTTGTAACTAAGAGGTATGATCAAGGAAGAAACACTGAAAACAAATATTTTATTTTTGGCAATTTGTGAATGTTAGAGTAGGATCCCTTGCAGCTCATGTGGGGCATATGCTAGTCCTTCAGCCTCAAGTTTGAGAATTAGTAAATAACTAGCCATACTGCAGCTTGTTACTCCTTTTGTCCTTGGAAGATAGATATAGGAAAATCTCTATAGTGTAGGAGTAGATGCAAAAATGCAAGAATTTTTCGGGTACAAATCTCTTGTAATGGCTTATTCCAGGTTTCTGTAGAGTAGAAGACTTTGTTAAGGATAATGTGAATTTCAGATTATCTCTACCCATCCAATTGAAGATTCCTTTTAATACTGTCTTAAAATTCATTATGCTTTTACAGAGACTATCCTGATATCATGGATCATGTTAAAAAAACCCAAACCAAGCAACCGGAACATATGAAAAATAAAAAATGTAGCTATATTTTATTTGATATTAATATGTTTTTATTTACTGAAGATCTTACTTGAGGGCTTTTGCTTTCTTCTGTAGCAAAGATCATCACTTACCAAACAAGTCAGTAGTTTGTGCTATGTTGTTGCATTGTGTTGGGCACCTAATAATAATAATATAAATTATGTAATGATATAAATATCAGGATGCAGATAAGAATTAGCTATCTTAGGTGCTAGAATATGACATGACTGCCTTTCAGTTTATAAAGAAAAGTGGAATTTTAAGTATTGAAATGTATGTAAGGAGTCTATTATTTCTCTGTATCTATCTCATGCATAAAAGTCAGATGAAAAATGTTATTTAAAAATAATTGAAGAGATAGGTATTTCAGGATAAAAAAAGTTTACTGATCTTTCCATATGTAAAGCTTGAATATATTTAATAATTCTAACTAACGTAAGATTTTTCTCAAATATTCAAATTCTCCTTTGCATGAAGTCCCACAGGGGGACATCTTCACATGAATTCCCATAGGATAAGAAGTTCATCCTTGTGTATGAGCAATTTTATCTCCCCTTTTTCAAATCAAAAAATTAGACATTTCAGAAATAGTGTGAATGTATGTGTATGTGCCTTCATGGAGGATTAATAGGAGGATTCCAGAGACCCTACTCTGAAAAAACTGAGAGAAGTTTTAGGATTTTGTATGTCTTAATTGCATTTTGAGATTGATTCGTTTTTTTGAGATTGATTGATTGATTTTGAGATTGATTCCCCCTCTACTACAGAATCTTGAGTAATTTTGTTTGTTAGTATTTATATCCTAGTTACATGTAGGATGCCAAATTTCAGTAGACATGCCCTAATTTGAAGGCTTCATTTTAGTTCAGAAGTAGAATTGTGTGTGGAATTGTTTATCAGTGCATTTTTGGATATGATACAGGGGTTTCAATGACCTGGCTTTAATGAAAAGAGGTGTTTAAGGCTTACTCATTCCTTAGTGCTGTACTAGTGTCTTAGGCAGGATTGATATACCAGAAATATTGTCTGAAAGACCAGATCCACAGAACCCAAGAAAGTTCTTGGGTTTATTCTCTAGCTTTTGTTTATGAAAACTACTACATTCGTTGAAATTAACTGCTTCACATTTTGGAAGGTCTACGTTGCTTCTACTTGTGGTTTCTAGCTTTTTGATGTCTGGACAGGAGGAACTGTGGAAAATATTTAAAGTCTGCCTTTTTAAAATCTGGTGCTTTTTGCAGAGATCAAAGGCCTTAATTGTTTCTTTAAAAAAACAAATGGGAGCAGTGGATAGAGCTGTATGGCCAAGTCTGTTGTACCTCCTAGGTCAGTCCTGGAGCTTGGCTTAAAGGACCTGTGACATGTTCAAGCTGGTTACCCACTCATGTCTAATGATATTGTTCTTCCTCACAGTGACATCACTCTGGAATACTGCAATGTCATAAAGAATCTGTTTCCATTTAATGAAAGAAGAAAAATAATTTTATGATTTTATAAGTCTGTTAATGTTCTTAAAACAGCATTGTAATTCAAGTAATGTATAAGAATTATAATGACTTTAATGATAGTAATAGAATTATTAATATTTTTATAGTTGGATTTATAGCCACACTAAAGAATCCCCTGTGGAAAGGGAAGAAATAACCATAAATTTGTCATCTTCAGTGAGAAGGAAGGGTCAGTTCTAGGGAGGTAGATCTGTAGGTTTTACCTGCTCCTTATTCCTGCACTGAATAAGCATCCATGTGTGAAAAATGAGGCTATACTATGCGATTTACTGTTGGCCCTGAATGTAATAAAAAAGTAAACAAATTTTCCATAGTGGATATAATTTACTTGTAGACAAACTGTCATGTGAGTCTAAAATATAAAGTTTGAATTTAATTTAAAATATTTTTATTTAAAATACTTTAAATTTTGTATTTCCATTTTTCCATGATGGAAGAGGGATAGTGTGCCCGTTGGGAAAATTTTGCATAGTGGTGGTAAAATGCATTGTGCTTATCACAGAGAAATGAAATTTGAATCTTGTGTTAATTGTGTTTTTTGCAAGAAAACTCCTCAAGGATTTTGAGGGCACATTTGGCTATGGTTATGTACACCATTTGGCACCATTTATATACCAATTTGCTGTGCTACTTTGAATGATGGTACATGTTTGGAGAGTCTTCTGTTAATACCTCTCCTCCTCCACAATGTTTGAATGATTTGTCAATTTTTTTTTGTTTATTTTTAAATATATTAAATCCCTTTTTTTTCCAGGAGTACCTGAGATTCAGTGATAGGCATGTTCATATAGCTTCTCTTAAGAAACTATACTTCACCTGAGGTCCTAGTGGGACTTCCAATGAACTTTCTGAGAACCTTTAATGTGCACTATCAGTTTCCTCTCTTCTCTTCATGATAGATGCCAGAACAAAAGTAAATGCCAGCAGTCTTGCAGAAGGATTATGTGGAACATTACTGTAGAAACAAACAAGACATTTATAAATTAAAACATAAAAAAAAGTTGGTTGTTAAAGTCACAAAGTTAAGCTTCTGCTTTCCCCTATCTGCCCTGTTGGTCTACTGCACTGGATATCACATTGAGAAAGGAAGGAAAGAAATGAAACGTTGAAGGAGGAATGTCAGAAGGGTGTATTAAGTTGAGGTGATCTTTTCAGGAATATTTTTAGGAGAGTAATGATCTTTAATTCTTCATAGGCTCAGCTTCAGTACTCTCTTCTGCATATATTTGAGTAACCTGCAGAGCAGTCTGTTGGCACAGTTCATAGACAGTATTGATGAGGCTGCTGAGGTTGCACATGTGTTTGTCTCCAGATATCAGAAGCAATAAGGAGCCTCAATAATTAATCCATGTCACAATAAACTCGCCCAGTGTTGTAATTTCACGGAAGTATTAAATGCATTACTTGCACAAATTTTTAATGGTTTCCATTTCTAGTGTTCTTTAGAATCGCTACTAATCTATTTTGCTGTGTCATAAATTTTGGAATTTAATATCAAAGAACAAATAGTTGACGGTTCTTTGTCTTGTAGTAGATGACTACTGCCGAGCTTACAGCGTGTAATGTTTGTGAGGACATTAGCTGCATTCTTTGAGCTGACACCAGCTGCTGATCATGTGGGATGTTCAAGTGCAACCTGCAGATGAGGTTGAAAACCACTGCTTGTGAGCAGGGGATGTTCTTTATGTCCTAGGGATGTCAAATAATTTTATGCAGAATATTGTATAACCTTTCTAATTTTACTTCCACAATACATAAGAATAACTGTGCATTTCATTTCCTTTAAGACAGTAATGCAAGATAATTTTCTTTCCCATATCATTCTTGCTTAAAGTGGGAGAAAATAAATACCACATGAAATTTGGGGAATAGAAACCAAAAAACAGTAAAAATTTGCCTGCCTGGTTTTTACTTTTTTAAAATAGTTTTTACTAAGTTGTTCAGATACCTGATAGCCTGATAGGAAACCAAAGATACCGAATTCAAAAAGAGTTAAGATCTTATTAAAATCATGCTTTAAAATTATTCTTATTATCTTAGATTAATATTTACAACTTCATACTAAATAAGAGAAGTAAGTAATTTCTCCCCAATCCAGTGATGACTTAGCATCTTTATAAATACCTTTCTAGTGTGTCAAACATTAACTTTGAGGCACACATGAGTCTGCATTTGTCTGAGAGCCACAATGCATTTGCCATACATTCTGGAGATTAAAAGAGGAAAGGAAGCATTGTGAAGGGTTCCCAAACAGTAGTTTCCCAGGGATACCACTATTTCCTTACAGAATGGCTAAGCTGTATGTGCAGTTAGTTCTGAGGAAAAAAAAGATGGTACCCTGAGCAGTCACTTCAGCTCACCCTCTCCCTTGTCCCGTGTGATTCAAGCCCACCATCAGCTGTGTGCTGGTGAGCTGCCCAGTTGGGCACGTCACAGCTCTAATATGCAAACGTGCTTGCTGTCTAAAACAAATGTGTCCAAACACATTGCTTTCTTAAACCACCTCTCAGCTGTAGTTATGTTTTTCAAACCTAATGCTGTGAAAGCACTACTTTTTGATAAGAAAAGTTTTAAGCATCTAGTTTCACTGCTGCAGAGAAGTGTGTAAATTCAGAGGCTGGGAGAAGATAAAGCTTGTAAAAACTGAAGGGTCACTCTAGAAATGCCCAGTGGTGTGGTAATTTTTTGTAGAAATGTGAAATTCATCTCTGTTTATTTTTGGCTTTATGACTGTAGAATAAAATTACCTTTTTCTGGAGTAGAAGGAGAAGGCTGAAACCTAATCGATCCAAATGAAATCTTGCCATTTTAAGGAACATCTAATAAAAGGCAGTAACAGTTTTTTGGGTTGAGGTTACAGTTCTAAGTGGAATGATAAAGCACATTTAAGTGGTTTATCAAAGTGATTGAATATATTTGATAAACTTATATTATTGTATCATAGTTTTATCTTGCTATTTGATAATGTTCTTTTATGAAACTATATAAAATACGGTCCCAAGAATTTGTAAATAGCTGAAAGAAAAAGATTGTGAACTTTCAATCTGCATTTGATACAGTAAAACTACTTGAAGTTGCTTCAAATATTTAAGATGTTTTTGCTAATGCATTGGCTCCTGAATGGGAGGTATGAATGGTTCAGGTAGCAGGCTACTAGCCAGTTACCCATGCCATATGCTAATCAGAGATGAACCAATGAGCTTCAAAATAAAAGTTGGAGAGAGATGACTTTAGGATATTTGGTACAAAAAGGTAGCTAATATTTCTTCTGATTTTTGGAGACAAGAATGTGATTAAGATACTCTAAATGGAAATCCATACAAAACCAGTTCCGATTTTTGGAGGAGGGAATGTAATTAAGATATACTAAATGGAAATCCATACAAAACCAGTTCCGATTTTTGGAGGAGGGAATGTAATTAAGATATACTAAATGGAAATCCATACAAAACCAGTTCCGATTTTTGGAGGAGGGAATGTAATTAAGATATACTAAATGGAAATCCATACAAAACCAGTCAAATTGTTAAAATATTCAAATATGCCTTACTGTAACAAGAAAGCACTGTAATGTACTGAAATCAGCAATAGAACAGCTGTGTTTTAAAGGACAGTACTTTGAATGTCACTTGACAATTTGCTTTCAATTAGAAGTAATTTACAGGAAGATGCCCACAAGCTAATCTTTACAGGATAATTAAGTTCCATTTTCTTTACTTTTAATTAAAAAGCAGAAAAGATTTAGCTGATCCATAAAAAATGTTCTGTTTAAACATTCATCAGACTTCACACTCTTTTTTTTTTCTGTTATTTGTTGTAGCAGATGTTATCAAAACTGCAGTCTGCTCTGTTTTAAACCCAGTACATTTGGGAAGTGAAACACGAGTTGCAATAGGCGTGTACAGCTGAGGTATGATCATTTAGCTTCTCTGTATATGAATAGCTCTAAAATGATATCCATACCCTGGGCTTTAATCTGGCTCCTTCCATTGCTTGCCGTTGTGGTGAGAGAAAGCAAAGCAGATGAACAGCTCTGGGGATGCTAATATTCCTCTTGCTTTCCTAATGCCATTAAAACCTGAAGTCTTAATGTAAAATGAAACAAGTATCTTTGTCATTAAATTTGCATATTAGCAAAGTTGTTTGCATGCCTGTAAAATCGGTGAAAACAAGACTTCCTTTGCTGATTTCACATTGAATGGAAAAAAAAAAATAAAGTGCAGTTTATGCCCAAATATCTGGACACACAGATACTTATACTGCAGTGAGTGCTGCCCTTAAGGAGGAAAGATATATCTGTTTTCCCCAGATATTCCCTCATCATCTTTGCAGATTTTAAGAAGTGAAAGGAAATTTAGTTCTAGATTTTAGATTTGCCCTGTGTGCTGTGAGAAATTCTACATATGAAACTGAATCTCCAATACTTTTTAAAGTGTGAGATCTAATTATTTTTTGGTTTACAGCCTATTTACTCCAGTGAACCTGTGAAACGGTATGTAGCTGGGCCATGTTCTTAACAAAAATATCTGAATGCTTCTTTTGGGTCTGAAGCTTATTCTTTATAAATGTTTAACTCAGAATTGACCAAGTTTCCATGATCACTTTAGAACTGAGAACAAAACTGCAGAATCGTTATGCTTTATGTTGAAAGGGACCTCCAGAGATTATTTAATTCAACCTCCTGCTCAAACCAGAGCCTATTTCGGTAAGGTTCTCAGTCAAATTTTTTATTGTCTTCAAGGTTGGAGATTCCACAATCTCCTTTAACAACTAGTTCTACGGTTTTACGGTCACCATTATAATCTCTTATTCTTTAACATTTACTCAAAATTTCCTTTGCTGTGTTTTGTGTCTTTTGCCTCTTATCCTATCTCTGTGGACCTCCAGGGAAAGTGTGGCTTTGCTCCTCTGGAACCTCCCATTAGGTATTTGAAGACAGCAAGAAGAATTCTTCCTAAACCTGAACATCCCAGCTGTCTTGATTTTCCCTTGCCCTGGTCCTATGGCTCCTCTACCAGACTCACTCCAAAACTGTCATGTACTGCAAAACCCCAGACTAGACATGACACTTAAGATGTGGTCTCAGAATTGCTGAGTAGAGGGGAATAATCATCTCAGCCTGATGTCCAGACTTGCTTACAATCCATAGACATGGTTGGCATTTGCTGCTGCAAGGGCTCACTTCTGCTTCATGGTCATACAGCAAAGCTGTTTTTCATTATGTTCATCCCCAGCTTCTGCTGGTATCTTGAGATTTATCTGTCCTAAAAGTAGAGTTTAGAATTTGCTTGTGCTGAACTTCATGCTGACAACCCAGGTCTCTTTTGTAGAGCCTTGTCTTCTAGTGTGTCTTGGTAGCTCCTATGAATTTGTACAATTTCAAACTTGCTGAGGGCACTCTGTTTTGTTGTTCAAGCCATTAGTGAAGATTTTAAGCCATTTTGACCACTGAGGGATGCCTTTAAGTGAGGAACTCATTAGATTTTGTATTTAAAACATTTAAGGCTGGTGATCTAGCTAGTTTTCACTTTACAAGACTAAAAGTGCAACCCATGCAGTATGAAGTAAATATTCTTAAAACGTTTGACAGCTTTTGAAAATAAAGGTGTTTTATGTACGGTTTTATATATGTTTGGGTTTTTTCCATAAATTATTACTAGAATTACAGTATCCAAATACACTGAATTGTTCTGCGTTGCAATTATTGAACTCTTTTATTGAAATAAAAGTTTATACATATTTCAAGGTCTAGATTTGCTCTTTAAGTTAGCAGACAGATTAACAAGAACTTTCTAAGAGGTCACGCTAAATAGACCTTGGTGCAATTAAACAAACCATAAAGTGGTCTGTAAAAAACTATAGAACCAATTTCCCGGAAATCATTCTCAAATTGAACTTTCTGAGAATTCTGTATTCAGAACTGTCTTGCTTGGAAAAAAATCTTTTATTTTTTAATCTGTGCTAATGCACAGGGACTTGTTTGTACATAGACACATATTTAGGAAACATTTAATATAAGCTATTCAAATTACTTCAGCTATCACTTCTGTCAATTTTAACAATTTTTTACAATTACAACTTAAAATTTCACTGTATGAAATTCTTTCCAGTACTTTTAGGAGACAGAAGGAAATAAGAAAGCAATTTGTTGTTGTAATTGGCATTCTTGTGGATTTTTAAATAAAAATTTTTCTAAGCATATTTACTTTCTTCAAAAGGCTTATGGAAAAATGAAGATACATTTATAAGTCACATTTTAAAAAGGCTAGAGGACTGTATGGAAATAAATTTGAGCATGTGCTTGTTTGCAGAAGAATCACTTCATATGCAGTTAAATAGATGATTTATGGTCACTTGTAGTGCAAAAGTCTTCAACTATCTAATTGTTTGGCATCCAAAATAAGCCAGTTAGTGAGATTCCTCTGTGGGATAGAAAATAAAGTTTTACAGGGTAATTTTTTTTTTCCAGTTTTGCACCCTGCTTCAAGATTTGCTTTAAATCAGCATGCTACTGAGAAAGACAGTGATGGCCTCTTCCTTTTGCCTGTTAGTTCATACAGTGTTCACATATGGCTCAAATGTTAGTCTGTCTGTAGAGCAAACTGGGGGAAGAAACTGCTCCAAGTGAAAACCACCTTCTCTCCCCATTCCTCATGGTTCAGTTTTAATTCCAATCAATTTCTATATCTAATTCACCTGATGGTCACAGATGTACTTTTGCTAATCCAACAAGGAGGACAGCATGACTTTTAAGAGCAAGCAGAAGGGGTAGGGCAGCCTCTTTTGGGAATGCAGTCTGCTGGTGTCAGCATAAGGAGATAATAACACTGCATTGCTGGACAGCTGGTTTAGGATGGAATCACTCTGGGATGCTCAAAAAATATGCTCTGCTTTGTTTAAAATAGTAGGTAGTGATATGTAATTAGTGTAGCAGATACATTGGTTGCTCATTGCTTACACTAATTTTGCAAAAGGCAGAATACTGTCTGTCTTGAATGAGAATTTTCTTTAAGAGACAGCTGCAATTTTTTTTCCTTAAATGCCTTAGAGCCTCTATACTTATGTATATGCTTTTATAAGTAAACTTCCTGTGGACACTTGTCTTAAAGATGTTCGGATTCTTTCCTCATGAGTAAAGAAGAGAGGCATGAACTCAGATTAGTGTAAGAAATTACATCCTTTAAATCTTTGCTTTAGAAAGATAGAACTAGATAGAACTGAACTGTTAAGTCTTTGTGATACCAGTTCCCTTTGATTGTAAAAACTAATAAATACAATACCATAGCTTTTCTGTGACTGTACAGAAAACTTAGCTATGCTTAGCAATGTATAATTGAATAATGTTTTCATCCAGTGTTTGGTTATTTTTTGGTAACTGGATAATCAGTGAAGCTTAACACTTCAGGGGATTCAGTCATAGTCCTGAGATGGGAGTCTTGATGAATAATTTGAGGTCTAGTCTGGTCCATGAATGGTGCAAATACAATTTGGGTTGAAGTGTTCCCAGTTACTTTATTAGTGGAATTCAGATGATTTGCTTTGATGGACATGGAAAGCATGATAATTTGCAAAACTGTAAACAAAATAGTAAAAATTTTTCCTGGTTCAAATCCAGAAAGGTGAAGATAGTCTATTTTATATTCTAAACATAAAAGATGTTAAAATTTCGATGATGTGTCACTCTAATGTCATTTCAGGATGACATTTTAGCATCATGACTGTAGCATAGTTGCCTGAATTTCTATGCAAAGCAACTTTTCAATTTCAAAATTATTTTGCTTAGCTTCAGTGGTTTGCACTTAGTCTTGTAAATCCAAAAGCATTGTCAAATTGAGAAACAAAATATTATTTGAATTATTTTCAATAAATGTTAACTGAGCTATTTTTCTTGTTTCTACTGCTTTTCTTTTCACAATTTTAGATAAGAATTTTAAGGGTTTTGATGATACATATGTCTCTCCTGTGTTTTGTTATGAAGGCGATGTGTGCTGAGAAAAAAGCCAGTAAAATTATTACTCATAAAATAACTTTCCATCCTTTTGTTAAATGTAATTTTTACAATATTTTAAAATTATTGTAAAAATTGTCTGAAAACATCACTTGCATACTTTAGAGACAAGGGAGGAAAGGGTACTAATGGCATTCAGACAAGCAGTAATTAGCTATGCCAATAAATAGGACAATTTAATAAATGAGTTCTAGCAAGAAGGAGTAAGTTGCGAAGTCCCATAAGGAATAATTATGGGACTTTGTCACTTAAATTGTGAACAGAGGAACAAGGTGTAGGAAGGTGTCTCAGAAGAAATCTTGTATGTGGTTTCATATTTACTAAAATATGACATTAAATGATATTACAATAACTTATTTAGTAATATTATTCTAATATTGAAATATTAAACCCATGTGTCTGAGAATATTACAGTATTATAAAAATCATATTTCTCAACCCCAAATATAGTTAATCTTAACCACTGAGAAGTGTGCAGATTTGACTTGAGCAGACATTTAGTGAGTTTGTGAGAATCCGAAAGCTGAGGAGGGACTGGAAAGATTTTACAGTAATAGTTCTCTCTTGTGTAATATTCAGCCATTTCACCTCAGATTTGCTTTGCTTTAGAAATTTTCCTGAATGCACAAAAGCAGTCAGAAAAATTTTGTATGTGTATGGAGAATGGGGAAATGATATGAGGAAAGGGGAAAAAAGAAGCTGTCTGGGGAAGTGAAGTTATCTACATGTAGCTTAAGGAAATGCAGTGTCAAGTAATGGAAAGATGGGACAATTGTTTGGGAAGTTGGAGTTCATTTTTACTTGGTCTACAAACTGTTGCTGTTGCTTCTCAAATTTCATTATTCAGTTGCTGCTAGAAATAGAAACCAGAATAATTTATTTATTACTGTAGTTACTGCAGTATTAATACACAAGGGAGGGTAGAGATGCTTCCACACAGTGTAATGTATACCTGGATGTGCTGTGGTCATTTTGTTCAAATCTCTTCTAATGGATTAGTCTCTGATCTATTAAATCTTCTACTGAAAGAGTGTCAATCCGGTGCCTACTCTGAAAACTGTAGCATTTTTGGGAAATGAGTCAACTTACCTAGTGTTAGCCATGTAAAAGGTAAGCAGCGAGCTAGTTCTCTATGTTTTCCTTAGTGGGCACTTCCTGGGCACTGAATTTTACCATGATAATATAGAAAACCAAGAATTAACATGGCATATGTAAATATAATGCATATGTGCATATATACACGCTGTAAAGGAAAAGTTGTACTGAGGAATGAATATCCAACCTGAAAGCAGCAATACTCCTGGTCTCTTTTTGAATGTGAGTACTAAGAGGAATTTATTTTATTTATGTAGCACCTTTCATTGTCATCAAAACCCTGAGACCCCATATAAGACAATGAAATCAATGTGATAAATAAATAAATATTAAATGTAAAACAGAGTCACCGGCATTTTTAAATGGAAATAAAGTGCAAAGGAACGGCAATATATCCATGCTTTGAAACTCCAAAAAGAAAAAAAAAAAAAAGTGAAATGAAATAGATTTTAGGAGAGAGGGTACTCAGTATTCCTTCCTG
Source organism: Urocynchramus pylzowi (assembly GCA_013397555.1). NCBI lineage: Eukaryota > Metazoa > Chordata > Aves > Passeriformes > Fringillidae > Urocynchramus > Urocynchramus pylzowi. The sequence continues at coordinate 1,151,705 of VZRH01005335.1, forward strand.
TGGAGATACAAAATTTATAAATACTGAGTGGTACCTAAATTCTGATATCCATCTGTTGAACTCAAGTTAGTCTACCTGAAGGCTTTAAAATTCATCAGAAGGAAATATCTGAAGTCACTGTTACTTGTAGGCTTACAAGGTGAACATAATGTGATGGCAGTACAATTGGGGGACTGAAGTCCAGATCCCCCAAGATGTATACTGCACTTGGAGAATAGTTATTTTAAAGTGAAACTGAGGTCCTGTGTCTCCAGTTCTCAGTTAAAGCTTTCAGTGGGGTAGGCACTAAATAGGAGTATATCTTTTAGACCCATAACAGGGTGACTGCTGTCTAAACCCACCTAAGCTGTTTTCAAAGACATGAAGAGATTTGTTTTGATCAGCATAGCTTATTGTGTATGTCCTTTAAGATGAGGAAAAAGTCAGGAAAAATGGCAAATGGTCAAAATTTAGAACATTTATGGTACTATACTTTAGAGACCACAGGAATTCTTTTATGACCAGTATTACAGGATGCCCTCTTGATTCACTAAGTATGTTAGATTTGAAATGAAAGTTAAGAAAATAGGTAAAAGGAACCCATCCTCCTTCTCCCTCAGGAAGTCTCAGTTTGATATCTTTGTGCCCATGAGAGAAGAATACTACTTTTAATTTTTTTTTACTACAGATAGCTTATTCAAAGCTCAAACAGTCTTTAAAGTATGGTTGCCTATTAGCTAACAGGGCCAGTACATGTAATGTTTGATGCTAATAGTTACTGTTGTGTCACAGCATTAGGCTCTCAGCCTGTCTGTGGGAGATCATAGATCCAGTACTCTTGGAACACTTGCTGCCTACTTTATGTTTACTAGAATAGCTGTAGTTTTGATTTGGGTTCCACTTTTACAGGTAGCTGAAGATCTAAGATGATTCTTAAAGGTAAAACCATACCTGCCAACCAGTTTATGAAGGTACTTTTCTTTTGACAACAGTCAAGCTTGACTATAGAAGTTTTCACTTGAGGTCATCTCTTCTGTCTTTAACTTGTGAACTGAGCTGGTATGCCTTTCACACTGGCCTACTGGGTAGACGAGTGCTGTCTTCAGTGATCTGGTCAGAGACCTCAATAATAGTTTCTACCTTCTTTTCCTGGTGTCATTCTGATGCAGATTTTTTTGTTCTCTGTACCATGCAGTTAGGAAGATCTGCTGCTCCACAGAAGCTCTGTTTTATTCTCAGTAACGCATTCTGGTATACTTTGCTACTCTAAAGTTAAAATTAAAACTTTGATCACTTTTTTTCCTAAAGTCAAGCTTCATGAAAAAGCCCAGCAGTTCAGCTTATGTTTTTAATTGTGCTTAATTGTACCACAGTTGATCAGCAAGTACTTGTGACAAGCAGTAAATTTCCATAGATAGATTTTTTAGGGCTTACCTATCAGATGCATTGACCTAGAGGGCTAGAACCTGACTGCTTCCTCTTACAGTGTTTATAGACAAGCTTTATTGTAGAGTAGGACTCTTACTTTCAGAGTTTAGCAAGCACCTCTGGGCCTAATTGTGAAACTGAGTACAGACCAGGGACAAGCATTTGTAGTTGTCAGCAGTAGCTCCTGTCCTTTCATGAACAGTGGCCAAAATACAATTTTTTCACTGGTCTTGAAAACTGTGTCCAGTTCTCATGGTATTTGATGCACTTCTGACTTTCATGAATGAATTGGAATTTTCTCTAGGATGTTCGAAGAGTACTCTGTTCTGTCAGAAGAGATAATGAAGAGCTTTAATATTAATGGTGAGACAATGATTCTGACAAACTTGCTTTTATACTTTGCAGAAGAAAAATGATAAAATGATTGTATCTGCAAATTGAGTAGACTCCGATGAACAAAATTTTAAACAGGTAAAAGCTTGCTGATCTCTTATATGGGCTCTCAGCTGAACAATCAGATATGTGTGATGCATCATCTTGCGACCTTATTATTGGTTTGGATTATTATCATGGCCATTGTGGTTTATTCTTACTCTGATATAAACACAAAGTTTTTGAATGGCATTTGAAGTAAATGAAAATACTTTCTCTGTTTCAGCTACTGTTAAGTCTGGTTGTAATAAATATGAGTATTTACAATTGTGTGATTCAGCGCACTTGTTAAAACTTTCAGCATGTCACTCAAGCAATAAACACTCTACCTGTTGTTTCTGAGGTTGGTGAATGAACATATAGTTGGAAAATGTCATACTTTTTACTTAACTGTACTTTATGGATTTTTGTGTACCCTGTTCCTACTAGGTGATATTTTCTAGCACTAAGTGGAAAGTAATAATAGGTCTTTGAATTTCTGTAATATCCAGTGTCAAAGTGCTTAAAAGCATTAATTGATCAAAGTTGCTCTGTGGCTGCGGGATTGGTAAGGATTCCGTTTCTGAAGCAAAACCATCACTTAGTAAAAGAGCTGTTTACAGGGAAGTTGCAAGCACAGATATCACTCCAGATGTGTTCCTTCTATGAAGCCTTCTCTCATTCAGTGTTATGTGCCTGCCAAGTTTTTGACAGATTGGCAGCTCTTTCTTTTTCATCTTTTTAAAAATAATTTTCAGCATTTACAATGTAGTACAAATATTATCAGTAGATGGTTCCTTTTAAGGACTGAAGCACTGTAGATGCCAAGTACAGGTTTCAGAGTTCTAAAAATGCAGGTATCTGCCTTAGCAGGTTACTCTGAGTCCCTGTGTGAAATATTTTGGGCCACATTCTCCCTGTAGTCTGCAGGAGACTTGTGTTTCTTCAGAGAATGAGGAATTACTCTCACACTGAGTTTGAAGAAAGACAGGGTACTTGGTGAGTACTGCAAAACTACTTCTGAGCTCCATGGAGGTGTCATGAAGCTTGAGGCAGGTGCCCCACACTATGTCTTTACTCCGTGGAGGACCCGGCTGAGATTAGTGACTTAGCTGAACATATCTGCCCTGGGTCAAGTGACTACACTAATTAGGAGGTAAGAACAGTTTTTGCTAGGTTTCTTTGGGTCCCATTACTGTTGCAATTGTGGCTAAAATTTGGTCACACAAGAAGCTGGAATCATTTTACTTTTGGTAACAGCCTTTTTGTTACATTCTTGAAATAAAGATCTGTGAAACTGAGGCATTGTTTTACATTAGTTGACTTTCTACAGTTCTGCAACAGCAACTGTGTTATATTGGGTTTTACACTTCATGCTTTGTTTATCTGCCTTCAGTAAATGATTTCCCTGGGCAATATCTTATCCTTACATCATATTTCTGGTATCTCAGTAGCATATGTTGTACCCACTGGTGCGCACTTGGTAGTAATGTCTTCATGATGCTTTCTAATGTCTTGTCATCAAATTGTACATCCATCTTGTGCTTAAAGATAAACAGATAGCATTGCTGTAATCCAAAGAGCACAGCCACAGCTCTCCTTCTGTGTGAGAGTAGCTCTGAGAACACTGGCTTCTGTGTCTCTCAAGACCCCATTATTAAATCCTATGAGCTTTGGCTCAATCCTGCTTATTACTATACCAAGAATTCTGCTTTAGCTCTGTAAGGTTATGTAGAACTGAGAGTAAGTTAGAGTTGATTTTTCAAAAGTGTAACAAGCTGTATTCCTCTGTCCAGGTCTAGTGAGCTTAATGGAGGGAGGACTTGCTGTTCAAAGGAAGGTGAATTATAACCAAAGTATTTCAACAAACAGATAATTCTATGATTTAGAAATCCAAGTAGGTGTCCTGTCTCCAGAAGATCTCTCCTAAAACAGAGTGCAATAAACAGTGAGTAAAAGAGCAGAATTGGCCGCCGATGTCTGTAAGAAGTTACTTCCTTTCCTTTGCTTTTCTTTAAACTTCTATAGTCCTGAAAAATGTCATGTGACTGAAAGTGAAAAATAGCCTACTCCAGTATTCCTTTGTAAGCAACAGATGAATAAATAATACAGAGTACATTTAACAATTAGAATTAAATAGAATTTTAATGGAAAATTTTATATGTAATGTTTTCATGTAGTGGAGCCAGGTATAAGTGGCTGAATCCCTGCAGCTGCAGAGCATCAGGCAATAATACAAGCCAAGAAAAATGTAAAGATGAACTCCTAGTGTCACTGGATACCTCTGCCATGTTAGATTTCCAGAAGTGAGACCTGTCCTTTGAAGTCGAGCCTCGAAGGATAGAAGCTTGGCTCAAAGCATAGATTTAAATATAGGTGAATGTCATTTCTGTGTATCCTAGCTTCAGTCTGGAATTACAAGCTGCAGTTTGGCTGAAGAGGTGGCAAAACTTGTATTAAATTGTCGTGTTTTGACCAACACGGTTCCATAGGCAAGATTTTGTATGCATGTTTCCAAGAGATGAACAGCATGCTGTGCTTTTAACTATAATATTTGGTTAAATATTTATGTTGTAGCAAATAAAATAAACCAAAGTCAGTTCAAACAGTGGTAATTGCATGCCAGTGTATGTAAAAAATATACATATGGGTTCATTAATATTAATACACCAGTTCTGTGTGGGTAGCAGTACCTAAAACTGTATTGTAGAACTGAATTACAACATTTCATCTTGGGTCCTGAGGAAGTTCTGGCTTTCGTTTCTGTGAATATCTTTTGATAATTATTTTATTACTCCTAATGTAATGATGAAGCATTAAAGATTAAAGTTTCCTGTGGAAAGCCCAGTCAGGGAAGTCAGATTATAAGAGGATATTGTGTGAGTTGCACTTTTTATTATTTGCGAGTTAAAGCAGATTGATAATTGATCAGTAATTTGAACATTAATTTGATTCTGGTTTTATCTTTTATATTTTAAAGTTATGGCTTAATATTATTAAATACAATAGGAAAGCACATAGGAATTAAATGTTGTGAAGCTTATGGTTTTTTGATAGAGTAGGCATTATTATTCTGATCTTAAAAAAAACCCACCTCAAGACTACAGCTAATACTATACCAAAAGTCAGATTTCTGTGGAAACAGAAGACACCATAGATGCACAGTCTTTAAATTGCAGGGGTGTTTTTCTTTTCACCTGAATTCAACCTCTTGCACAGTCTGGATTGTCATTCCCTGGCATAATGGTTGTAAACATAAATATTTCAAGGGATATAGTGAATATACTTCCAACAGAATTAATAGGGATGGTTTGCATTTGTTCAGAGCAGACTGTCCTCTTCAGCAATGGTTGTGGTTATGTTGAACAGAAGAGACGCTGCTAGAAACTACAAGCTGATATGAGATTCTTAAATAGCATCTTGGGAAAATAGAAGATTTATTTAGTAAGGTAGATAATTCAAAGCAGTGGTTTCTTCAGCAGAAAGTGACTTATTGGATATTTCAGGAGTGGTGCAACTCTTGTGCAGAACTGTGTGTGCCCTCCCTTAGAAAGTGCCTGATGTTCCCTCAAAACACAGATTATAGTTTGTTTTCCTTTTCTTGGCTTCTTGTTCTTGATCACCAGTGAAATCACACCGCATGCAGGAATTTTCCCCATAAAATTCTAAGATACTTGTTTGCATTAGAATGTTTTGTGATTCAGAGGTTAGAAGAAGACTTAAATTACAGTTTGTAAAATTACTGCAGATTATAGATTTTACTGTCTTAAGTAGAAATAAGTAAATAAACTATTGGTGTTTCCAGGTAGAGAACTAACTTTTTATACAAAATTTTAATTTTCAAATAAAATTTTTAGTCTTCATTGGCCTAAGTTTTACTGGATAGGTTTCACAACTTTGAAAAACTTTTTCCCTGTGAAACATCAAATAAGAATTCCCTTTCATAACACCTGCCAGCATGTAGTGTCTGGGCACCACCGAAGAAAAACACTTGCAGTGGTGCGTAGGATAGAGCTAGAAATTTGGCTACAGTGCTGTTGCTTCATTTCTGCTGGGAAAAATCTTACATAGTTCAGTGCCCAAATGGTGCTGTAAGGTAAAGTGGTTCAGTTTATCCACCTTTGAAGATTAAAAGATTTGAATTATTTTGGGGGAGGGGAGGAGAGGAGGGGCTGGGTTTTTTTTTGGTTTTTTTTTTGTTTGTTTTTGGTTTTTAACCCTGTGATCCCAAAGAATTCACATGTGGCTCAGAACAGTTAGGAACTAAAATCAGTGCTTAAAACCCACACTTCCTCTGTTGACAATGAAGAATATTATACTTTTCACCTTTGAGATGAGTTAGAAGTTTTAGTACTGTATCTTAGGATTTATTTTCATGTTTCCAGAGATTTTTAAATTACTCCAAATTTGTATTTATGAATCTAACAATGTACAAACCTTCCCAGAATCAGTTTAGTCTCTTCTCTTGGGTAATGCTTTCCCATGACTTCTTAATAAAACATTCCACAGAAGTCAGTATGGCATGAAACAATATAGTTTATGTCATATAGACATGGGCATTTAATAAAAAAATTCTGCTAAAGAATCAGTACAAAATGAAAAACAAAAAAAAAAAAAAAAAAAAAGCAAGGAACATGAGGGAAAGAAAATTTGTGAATCTTCTGCGAAATGAGAGAAGCCCCTATCAAGGGGCTTTACAAGGCTTTATCTATCATAGTTTCCAGTGGCTATTCAACAGATATTTTATTTACTTCAGAGATCTGCTTTTGTTCACTGCAGCACAGGGACCTTCATCATAATTATACTTGTCATTGTTGGAGTGGGTAGAAACACTAGTGTAGGTATGCACTGATCTATCTTTGAACTTCTTGGGTGTGATTTTGGTGACTGTCAAGTACAGTCATCAATGAGAGGATGTTATTGTCCATCTTCAGACTAAAACCTTGACTGGCAAGAAGCTTATCTGTACTTATGTACTCAAAAAGAAACCACCTGAATGTTAGTCCTGTTTATATTCCCATTACTCGTGTCTTAAACCAAGCTTTTGTTGCATTGAAAGGTCTTGTATTCTTGACAAGAAGATAATTTCAGTCTGAAGTTAGCAGGTTAATTAGTAGTCATCTTGATGACCCTGCAGTTTTCTCTTAAAAAGATGTTTAGACTGGCAGCAGATCTCTCTCTTGGATGATTCTGAGTCCAGAATGGACTCTTGATGCCAGTCTGAGTACATCAGTGTGTATTTTGAATTTGCCTGCATTACAAATAGCCATGCTCAACACTGATCAGATCGAAAAGTGCAAAATGTTCTCTTCCAGCCTTTTACAAAGAGAAGGAATTTTGATACTTAGGGTGAACATCAGATATTTTTTTTTTGTTCCAGTGATAATTTTCACTGGAAGTGAGATATGACTGTATCTTATATACTCACTAGTTTCCATATTTTTAATAGCTTCTAGATTGGGTGTAGAAATTACTTAAATTGCTGACATTAGTGTTTCCAGTAGTAGACCTCTAATTTTGTATTAGATTCTGTTGAAAGCCATCAAAACCTTTTTGAAAAGTTTCATTATTGTGATGTCCCCATCCCTGCTACCCCCAGGAATCAGTCTTTTATAAAGATTTTGTAGAAAACAATTTTTTAAAGCACAGAAGTGGTTTGCTTTAGAGTAAGTCTTGTGTAAGAACATGATACTACTTAGCTACACAATTTTCCACGATATTTAAAAACCAATCTGATCTCCTTTTGACATTTAGTTAAAAAAAGATATTTCTGAGGATTTCTCATGTTGCAATTCCCATTCTGTAGTTTTGTTTCAGTCAGATAATAGGGCTTAATTTCAAAATGCTTGTCCCTGATGCATTTTTCTCAAAATATATCTGAAGTCAACCTTTTTTTGTTCTGCTAGTATTATTCATTTCATCTTACCTTTAATATAATTCATGTGATGAAGTAATTCATAAAAACTTCTTGGTGTTGCATGTGTTTTTGTACATCAGGAATTTACAGACAAATATAAAAGTTTTGAGTCTTCTAGAGTACATATGTAATAGTCAGAGCAAAGAAGTAACCAACAATAGAAACATTAAAAGAGAAGTTTGCTAAAAAATATAAATTAACTTAATAAAAATGATTAATCAAAGTATTTACAACACAGAATAGCTTAGTTCTATACTGCGTGAACCTTGTTCCAAAACAGTTTTCTATGTATTTGACTCTAACAAATGATATTTTGTTGGTGCTGCAGTCTCACATGTTATATGGCCATAAATCGGCTGTATGGGTCTTGTCCAGCGTGCCCCCTTGAGTGTCAAGCAGCAGTAGGCTCTTCTGACTTACTGTAGATTTGATTCTGGGGCTTAAACCAAATGTGGCATATTTCTTTTTGTATCTTATAAGTGGAAGGCTGTTCCCCATGAAGTGTGGGATTTGAAAAGTATTTGGTTCTAGGCACAATGGTTTGTGAATGTCGTGAGGACAGCTGCAAAGGACATGAGGAAGAGAGCACCATGAGAGAGTCTGGCAACAGGGTAGAAAGTGTGTTTATTTTTTTGAAGACTGCTTCAAATTTCTCATCAAAACTTTCCCTCTCACCCTATTGCTTTCTTTTCTAAGTTAAAAACCAAAGCCATTCCCTTCATCTGGTATTACCTGTTTTGGTGAAGGCACAAATACTTTGGTTTGCATTGTGTGCAACTCCCTGAAATTTGATATTGCTTGCCAGAGAAAACTGGAAGGACATCTGAGGACAATAACTGGCAACAGAATAACCCTTAAGGATATTTCAAGCCTGGATATTGATGATGAGAAAAAAAATGCTGTTCTGAGTGTTTCTTTTGCTGGGACATCAAGAAAATCCTCAAAAGGGTGCATAAAAAGAAAAAACATATCCAGCAGCCTTGTGCTAAATAACTAGTGATTACATGTTGGAAGTGGCATGATAACAATAGTTTCTGCAGTAGTATTGACATAATAATCTAATATAATTGATAGTCCTAATGTATGAATTGGCTGTAAAATGTTCTAAATTAAAGTATATTGAACCACTGTATTTGATAGCAGTTGAGTGGCAATGATGCCAGAGGAGGAGGAGGAGGAAAACAAAGCATAGAAGAAAATTATTAACCTGTAAAAATTTTTCTGCTTCAGCCTGCCATGCCATTGTCTGGTTTTCTTATGTTGCAAGCCTTTAAATATTTTCAAGTTCTCTGGCATGAAATGGGAAGAGATTCCACAATTCCTCTCAATCTTCATCCACAGAGGTAGCAATATAATGTAATGCAATGCATGGTGGCATTCCATGTTATTGCAGGCTGTAGACATTTTAGTAATGTCTCTTCTATAAACATGTCCATCTTGAAAATCTAATTATTTTTGGAACAATTTTTGTTACTGTATGGCATGACAGTGCTATGCAGCCTGTGACAGGCAGTGCAGCAAACTGCTTTTTGGTGTTTCCTTCTGCATTATTGACCATGTCTAGCCATTTTCATCAATATTGCTATTGTATTTTAAACTTTGCATTTAAACCTCATATTATAAAAGCAGTTTTCAAATTGACACTGTTTAACAGTAAAACTCAATTGAGTTGGTTGTCTGTTTGTCTGTGATGAGTAACATCCACTTTAACCCCTCCCTTAGTCCTGGATACTTCTTGTATTCTGAAGCATCGTGGATTCCTGCTTTTTTTTCAGAGCTCTCTGAGGCTTGACAGTCTTGTGTAATATTTGCTGTCATTTGCCTTTTTGATCCCTACAAAGCAAAAACTTTATGCCGAATTCATGCTATATTCAGTTCTACTCACCTTAGTACTGGAAGATGTAAGGAAGAACAGAGAAGGGTGCTCAGAGGATCAAGAAGTGAGATAGCTGAGTAACTCTTGGACTGTTGTGTGTGAGGAAGATTAAATTTTAAGAACACTTGCCTTGTAGTAAGGTGATAATTTAAAGGGTCATGACAAAAGGCTGTTAGTATTTGAAGGTATAAACATCTGAAAAAATGTGTCTTTAGAAGAGTTATAATGAAGAGGGATAAATTGAAAGTGAAAAATTTTCCTATGCACATTAGCCAAAATGCTCTAAGTGACTTCTGTTCCATTAAAAAACAGTTGTTCTGAGAAAGATGTGTAAAAACAGCATCTTGAGCTTTAAAACTGAAACAGGCAAAGTATGATAATATCAGAGGATCACTTCTGTGTTTCCAGGGCAGAAGTGGCATGGTATGATTTGCTTTCCTACAGGCCAAGTTAAGTGGTACTAACTTTGATTAACTAAGCATTATTCTGCTATGAATACAGTGTGAGACATTAAACAAAATACTGCATTGGATTTTTTGTGATGGCTAAACATACTGTGCCATGTGCTTCTGCATGCATGAAGAATGGGAAGAGTGCAATTTTTCACAAGCTTAGGGTAGAACAGCAGCAGACAGGAGATATGAAATTATGGTATAAAACTAAGGGGAAGATGGAGTGAAGAGCTTGTCTAACATACAGTGAAACCCCCCAAGACCCAGATGCAGGAGTGTTGATTGCATTCGTGGATCCTTGCAACTGTTGCCTCAGTGGTGTGAATGGTGCTAAGGCCTGCAGCTGATTAAAATCTCACTAGAGCTCTTGTTCTTGGTTTGATAGTTTTGGAGGAATTCAAGGATGTTCTTCTTATGTTTGCTTCCTTTAAGTCTATTTGATGTTGGGGTTGGAAGCCTAGACTATACTAGAGTACTCCAGAGAGATCTACTGGTTTTAGATCCTGGTAAAATAGTATGAGAAAATGTGCAGCATCTGATATTAACAGTGAATCACAGAATGTTTGAGGTTGGAAGAGACCTCTGGAAGTCATCTTCTCCAACTTCCCATTCACACAAGGTCACTCAGATTGGAGAGATGTGGTAGTAACTATGACAAGAGATTATTTTTAGAAGGGAAATTATTTACTGGAAGATACTTTGAAAAATACGATTTTCTTTTTCATTAAGGGGAACTACATTAGTCAATAAGTCTTTTGGGGAAAAGAGCTTATTTTGTGAATTAATTCTTTAGTCATATTTTGACTCTATTTCATGATAAACCAATAGAAATTTTACATAATTGTAACTACTCTTTTTTTGCATCATAAAATGACAAAACCTTACGGTAGCTAGAAATGTTTTAGCATGTTAATACAGACAGAAAACATTATGTTGTAAGAATACTGAAATGTTTTCATAAGTTGTGCTCTGTATAAGGATTTAAAATAGAAAATTATGACATTCAGTACTTAAATCTACTAGCAGTGAATGTGTCAAGGATTGATAAAAACACAAGAATGAAAAATAGAACTAACACATACAGAATAATGTTCCAACCTTTTTTCTTTTTTCTTTTTTTTTTTTTTTTTAACCATGTCTTCCTGTACCAGACCTTTTCAAAGTATTTAGCTCCATGGGAATTTTTTTTATAAGTGTGTGTTTCATCAGTTAAAGTACTTCTAAATATTTAGAAGCCTGTTTACTTTGGAAACCAATATTTCATATTCAGTTTCCTAGTTTTCTTTTTGGTCAGCATTAGAAATTTAAGATTTTTCAGAATATTCTGCAAATTTTGTAGAATAAAATGCTGCAAAGTGATGCAGCTCTATTAATTGAACTTTGAAAATCTTCTTCGAAGTGTAGAGTTTTAGTTGTAGAGTGGAGCTGGCACTTTCATGAGCATGCAGGTGTTTATGCCTTTAAGTGATAAAAAATAACAAATAACTCTTCTGGATTTCATTCCTAACAGGAAAAAATGGGCTAATCCAAAACATAAGCCAGTCAAGGATTTTTTGATAATCAAATTATATTAGTAGTAAAGCCAGTAAACTTTGCAAGTGAGTAAGTTTACTGAGAAGACTTAGCCTGGAATAAGATTACCTCATTTGAATTTGGCATGGAGAACAAGATATTAGGAAGGTTAAAAGTCTAGGCAAAAAATGTTTTCAGAACTATTTGCTATAAAAAAAGAAAGAGGAGATGGGTTATCAACTCATCCTTGCCAAAGCATCCAATTGTATTATTCCATAAGTTGGTTCAGCAAAACAACAATCATGATAAGAGGAGAGAAGAATGAATTCTTGTTTTGATTTCATGCTTATTGCTTTGAGATTTACATAGTCTCATAATAACACTTACCAACCATCTGGTTTCCAGAGGAAAAAACTTTTCCTTACTGAAAAGGCTAGGACATAACATGCACCATTTAAAAGCTCATTGTCTGGAAATGACATAATGACTTTCTGTTTTCAAATTATTAATTAGTGATTAACTCAGAAAACCAGCAGGTTATGCCAACTCTAGGGGACATACAATGTATTTTGTGCAACCTTGCAATTCCTACCAGTGAGGAATCAAATTAAAATAGTAAAAAAGTGAACAAGGATATTAAAGAACTCAAGTACATTATAACATGCACTTCTAGTTTATTTTAAAGTATTTAGTTTGCTTATTTGTATTGTGGGGTTTATATACATGAATGTATAAAGATAAATAATTTAAAATGACCTATAAATGTTGTCATTCAATAAATCCCACTCTATATGTGATCTAGACTGTGGTGTCATTAAATTACATATTCCTGAGATGTGATGATGAAAGTCAAGGTTTTTTCATGGTATTTGTAAGATGTATATGATGGTGAAGATTAATAGTCCATTATATTTTTTGTTTACTTAATAAGTGCTGTTATACTGTAATTCTTTGATGAACCTAAAAAAAAAAAAACAACCACACAAAATGCACCCTTAAAATTTCACCCTTAGGGTACATTATAGTAAATTACACCAACTGTTATTGTAACTAACTATAAATGACCACTTAGTGGGAAAAATGAGATCTGAATATCCACAGGAAAAAAAAAAAAATTGAGCATTTATATTTCTTTGCTGTGGGTCCTCAGGTAGGGATTGTTGTACATGGGACAGACTCTGCTAGTACGGAATTTTTGGCTTGTTGTGGCCAAATACAGCATAGAATAAATAAATGCCAATAGAATAATTTTATTCTACCTGACTTTTTTTCCAGATAATTTGCTTTTTGTTAAAATATACTCAATTAGTTTAATTTACAATCTGATCTAAGGATTTATTTCTAATTTGAGACCCTTCAGTTTTGTTCTGCATATCAATAAACTCCCATGATGGGATTAAAAACAGCAAATCCTCTGTAGGTATTTAAAATTCAAGGCTCTAAGAAATCTAAGTGTACCCTCAGCAAGTTTGCTGACAATACAAAACTGGGAGGAGTGACTGATAAATCTGAAGTCTGTGCTGCCATTCAGTGAGACTGGGGCAGGCTGGAGCTGGGTGGAGAGACACTTAATGCAGTTCAGCAAGGACAGGTACAGGGTCCTACACCTGAGGAGGATGGGGGCTGACCAGTACAGGATGGGGGCTGACCTGCTGGAAGGCGGCTGTGTGGGAAAAGGACCTGGGGGTCCTGGTGAAGAACAAGCTGTCCATGAGCCAGCAGTGCCCAAGAAGGCCAAGGGTGTCCTGGGGTACATGAGGAAGAGCATTGCCAGCAGGTTGAGGGAGGTGATCCTGCCCCTCTGCTCGGCCCTAGCGAGGCACATCTGGAGTGCTGGGTCCAGTTCTGGACTCACTGTTCAGGAAAGACAAAGAGCAAGTAGAGGGGGTCCACTGGGAGGGCTATGGAGATGGTGAGGGAACTGGAGCATGGGAAAGGCTGAGTGAGCTGGGCCTGTTACTCTGGAGAAGGGAAGGCTGAGAGGGCAATCTTTTCAAAGCATACAGGTATCTTAAGAGTGGGTGTCGAGAGGATGGGGCCTTACTGTTCAGTGGTCCCCAGTGGCAGGATAAAGAGCAAAAAGGGCACCGACTGAAATGCAGGAAGTTTCATCTAAATGTGAAGAAAAACATTTTTACTTTGTGGATGACTGAGCACTGAAACAGGCTGCCAGAGAGGCTGTGGAGTCCCCTTCTTTGTAGGTAGTCAAAACCCACCTGGACACAACCCTGAGCAAGTGAACCTGCTTTAACAGGTCACATTATTGTCAGATTAAAAGAACCTCTGTAAACTAGATTACCATGCATTCTCATACATGTCTGAGAGTAAAAGATCAAGAAGTTTGTGGTTTAGTTAATTCCTAACTTCTCAGCTTCTCTTTCTAATTTCTAATTCTTTAGAACTGGGACCCACATTAAGCATGGCGTTTTTCGTGTATGTCTGTTATATCACCTGTTGTATTTCCAAGTTTTTCCTTTAACTGTGTTGTTGTGTTATGAATCAGTTTAGATGTGCTGACTTTTTATTGAGGTCTAACCCAAACTGGCACTGAATTCTGCATACAATCTTTGTAACTTTGGTTACATGTTACTAGAGATTGAATTTGGGCTGTCTTCAGGGGCTTCTTTTTCTGGAGTATTCTGCTTCACTTATATAAGCAAAAGACATGGGGGGAAAAAAGCAATAGTAATTTGAAGAGAAATAGTAACTGGAGCGAGAAGTCATGGGTTCACTACTGATTTCTGGACCTAAAAAGTCCAGATTCCTTTTTTCTGCTTTTTTGATTTAATTGCATGATGATGTACGGAGATGAGAGACCAGTTTTCATCTGAGGAAATGCAGCTAGAAACAAAAGATGAACAGGAATAATCTGCAGCTACATAGAAACTTAGAAAATATTAAATAAACAGAAGAAAAAAGACCCCCTTTATTTTCTACAGTAGTAGTGTGTATTTGCTGGATGAGAAAAAATGTGAGTATTTTGTCTTGAAACTGGGGATGTAAAATTACAGCGAGTAATGAGTATGTATTCCTCTGATCCCTTAATGTACTTGATGTGAGGTTCCTCTTTCATCGTAGCTAACATGCTGGCCATTAAATACACTGCAGCAGCATCATTAGTGGCTTCAAAGTGCTCCTACTTGCATCACATTTTTCCCTCCAGCAGGTGAGGAAGAACAGTGATTAGCAAATACCAGTATGTGTCACTCACTACACATGTGAGTGCCAGTGAAGTCCTGTCTGTGGGGTAAGGGCAGCACTGGCATTGAAAGCAGAGTGAGCTTTTGCTGTCCTCATGGCTCTGAAAAGCTTTCAGCTCCAAATATCACTTGTCTGTGTGTAAGATAAAATTCATCCTATTTGGGGTATGATGTTTGAAACTGCTTTGCTACAGCAGTGTGTGGTGAAGGAGATGGGCTGTAGAGGAAGGTGTCCTGAGTAGTGGGCAGTGTGTTATCTACATGGCTGAAATTCTGAACGGGGAGATGGAGACATGGAAAGAAAGTCCTCTTATGTTCCAGGATCACAGTTTGCTATGACTGGAGGAAAGGATTTACTGAAAATTTCTGGGTCCTGAATTCTCAGAGGATTTCTCTGGACTGTTTGGAGCAGCATACCATAGATATTATATGACAGATATTGGGGTAGGTTGGTTGGTTTAGATGTGTCTATTCCCTGCTCTCTTAGGTGGAGTTTAAAAAAAAACCCTACAGTAGTGCAACAAACTGAAAAGTGAGTCTGGATATTGTTCTGAAATGGCACCTTTAATTTTTATCTTTGTTGTAAGATGCAAAATGAGGGATTCTTCTTTATTAGAAAGGTGAATACCAATTTTTTACCTGTAGAAAACAATATGAACATGTTAAGAAAAAAGTTACAACTTATATCCTTTTTTACTTTTTGCATTTAATTTTAAGAAAGGACACAGAATCAACAAGCCATCTTCTTACACAAGTTGTGCTTTCTTTTTCTATTTTTTTTAAGCCTGAAAGTTTAAAAATTGTCATCATACTTATCTATCTAAAACAATACACTGGAACTGGATAGCATTTTCATCGAAAGGAGCTGTGTATCATGGGGCAAATTATATTGCCAGTGTTTTGAAACAGATTGCCAGTAGTTTCAAAATTTGTTTTGTAAAATTTAGCAGATGGGAATCATACAGAAATAAATGATGGGTTTAAAATGGCAAAATATATCATAATTCAGGGGAAAATACTTCAGGGATAATATTTCTTTGTAAGGAAGCAGGAAATCTTCCTTTTTTACTCTGTTAAATTTAAGAAAACCACTCATAAACTACCATTGTAAAATTATTCCTAACATGAAAAGTTATCTAAAAAGACCACTAATGCATCTCTGAGAACTTTATGTCCAGCTTGCTGTTTGCTTCAGTTAAAAATTCCCTTCAGGAAAATTGGAAATTGGTGCACTCTGGTACTGTGGTAGTTCTGTGTTGCTGCTGTGATTTTTGTAGGGTGCTGAGTCACAGTACTTGTCTTGTCCCCTTTGTTCTTCCCTTTCTCCTCTTGTATCGCCAGAAACACACGGAGCAGCATCTGCTGTGGAGCATCTGCTGTGCAGCTGTTACAAGTGGAGGTAGAATTAAGACATGTATTTTGGCATGAGCCCCTGCTTGAAAACGGAGGTCTGATATTTAACTGCAGAGGTCTTGCAGTTCATGTTCTCTGTGCACTTGCACGCTATTTTTTGAAATTAATGTCTCTCTAAGCATATTTTCAGTGGTTTCTTTTTCATCATTTCACTTTTATTGATTGGAAATATTCTGGCCTTGGCTCTAAGAGCAAACTGACCATGGGCACTGTCAATTTTGTTGTGGCCTCTTGAATAATGGTAAGAGAAAAGAAGACAAGAGGATAAATGAAAGTGAAGTTCCAAATTACTGGAACATTTAAAGGTCTTTTAAAAGTTCACATACAAGCACAGTTAATGCTGTCATGCACCGAAGTGCCAAAAGACGTAGCAGTGAAGAATATTAATCTACTTTAATAAAATCAAAGGGTTCATTTTTTTTTTTGTAAAGAAATAATTTGAATAAAATTTGACCCTTTCTACAATAGTCTGTGGGTCAAATTGAACCTACTATTAAAATTCTCTAATATCTTTCTTGTATTACCATTTCAAAACTCAATTTAAATATTCACAGAGCTCCTTTTTTAATAAACTTAACAAAATTCAGGTAATTTCCTTCAACTTTCTTGATTGAAGGAAAGCAGTAGGTACAGATATAAAAAGATGTACAGCTACAAGCAAAACCTGAAATCAATTATATATAAGAAATAACATAACACATGGAAAGAAATTAATCAAAAGGAAAAAATTCTGCTATATGATTTTCTTGGTCTGCTACCTGCAGGCAAGGAACGTAAATGAAAAAAAAAAAATCAGCATTCTTCTTACAGATAAGGGGAAAATTAATAAAAATGTTTCCTTCCTACCAGATCCCCTGATGCAACTTATGTTAAAAGTGAGAGGCTGCAGGAAGAACTTACGTGTTTAAAAATAATTTTTTTTTCCCTACAGAAATACACTTTTATACCTTTTTCTTGCTGTTAAGCTCAATTACATCAGGTTGGTATAGATTTACAGTGTCCAAAAAACATTTCTTTTCCTTTCCCTCTATTAAATTTGTCACTGAATCATGGTCATATAGTTTCTCCCAGTTTGAAAGTGAGAAATGGTTCATTCTGCTTAGATGCCCCAATGAAGACATAAGGAATTGCTTACAAATTGGAGCAATCTTCCAATCTGGACAAAAGTTCTGAAGTTCAGCCAATTTGCTAAACAGACTGGAGAGGTTCAATGTGCACAGGCAGCACACTGCATTTCTTAAGTATAGTTCAAAATGTAATAGGAATGACAGAAATAACTTAGTTAAGATAAATAACTAATAAACTCAATAGAACGAAGAGGATGGAGAAGTCTTTAAGAAAGTCCTTTACAGAAAACTTCCCAAGAGGAGGAGAATCTGAATTATCATATGGTGTCTTCACTTCCATTGCCATATTTAAAATAAAATAAATGGAACCCTCTCTTTTATTTTTAGTATTCCAGACTGAATTTTTAGAAAAAAAAAAAATTCCCTACAATGTGAATTAATAGGAAGTGTTTGCCTGCTGCTTGTCTTATGTAATCGTTTCTACTTAGAAGGAAATGTTCATGTTGAAAGAGGAGATAAATGGATTGATTTTTTCTGAAGCTTTTCCCTCTGTAATCAGAGAGCATCACGTACCTAGGTCTTACCATAAGCTAAGGATAATCTGTATGTGGCAGCATGTTTTCCTAGGAAATACTGAATGGATCCCACAGAACATGCAAAATGTCTGATGTTGATCCAGTGAATTTCAGGCTTCTGATTTATTGAAGTTGTTGCTATTAAATGCTGCTACTACTAATTATACTCATTAACCTCTCCCCAGCCACTCACCGTCAAGTATTGTAGGCTTTCTGAGGCATTCTTAATTTGCTAAGAGCACTGATTTATGTTGCTGCTGTGGGAATGTAGGAGAATATTGGTAGGTGAGAAGGAAGCTAACCACTTCACATTTTCATGAGATAATTATTTCAACAATACTTTTCTACTGTAGGATACATGCATGTTAAGTGCAAAACACGGGACAGGAAAGCATATTAAGCACGTGCTTAATTTGAGCATGCATTTAAGTGGTTTCATTAGGGCGAAGTCTGATGAATTTGACTATGAGAAATTATTACAGAACTCTACCCAGTTTAGTGTTATTGAATTTCAATTATTTCATTACAGTTATAGTACCATAAAACTGGAGTCAAGCATTGATGTATCAGGACTAATGTGCTCAAAGAGTTCAATGCTCAAATTTGTGTTGAGAGGAGTGTTTATTGTAGCAAAAGTGTCTTTTGTTAAGTGAGTGTAATTCCTTTTCTGATGGTTTATTCTTATGCTTTATTAAAATTCTTGCAGTGCTGGTTTTGTTTTGTTAAATGTGGCCTGTCCTTTTAAGTGCTGAGCTAGCATCTGTTACTCCCTGTGTTGGGATTGCCACTTAGCTAGCTATCTTTGTGTGCTTGCATCTGTATGTTTGCATTTACATTACAGTATATGATATTTTAGGAATATTTATTTATTTAGTATTTAATAATAGTGCTAAAAAATATGTCCTTGAGTGCCTGTAAATCTGGTACAAATTAGGGAGCACAGCTCAGATTTCCCCACACTGTGCTGGCAAGTGGCCTCAATCAGAAGTAATTTTCTCCATGAAGGCACATGCAGCTCACTCGTCAGCCTCTCCTCAGTGGATACTGTTATTTGTATCAAATTATATGTGGTGGTTTCTCAAAGTGGACTACTGTGTCCACTAAGCCATACAGATTTCTACCACATTGACTATTTCGTTGCTGTCACGAGTTGTTCTGTTTTCTACTGTGTCTTATTTATCTCCTCTGTTTGCAAAAAGAGTTGAGATTTGTGTTGGTATCAATAAATATTCATGAATTGGAGTAAGTACCAAGTGAGTAAGTAAACTGCTCAACCCCTCTAAATCCTCTGTTGTGTACAACATGATTAGTTGCTTATTTTGTAAAGGAAAAAGTTTGTTTCAGGGCTTCATGCAAAATACAGAATGAGTTAATAGAGACTTAATTTGCCTCAAATTAAAGTACACCCATTAAGATTAGAAATTGAGGTTTTACCTGGTGCAATTGGGAATTCTTAACTATTCATCATTATCTAGCTAATCTGAAGCATTTCAGAATCACCTCTCCTTATATTGCATCACATTCTTTTACAAACTGCTAATAGAAAAAGAGTTGCCGAAATGAGAAGACAAACATCTAGACTATCTCTGGAATTAACTATTCATCTAAATTCTTAAACTGCTTAAGTTTGAAATTTTACTGCTTTAATTATTAAAGAGTCTAATCATATGTCAGAGCTGTTTGTTGTCAGATCACTGTGACACTCAGATGAATTTCAGTAGTAGCAATTTTTGGATTTTCATTGCTCTGTCATTATAGCTACTGGCTTTAAAGTCACACTTAATCAGCAGTTATTGAAAAGGATTTTTTAGCAGAACAGGATGGGATCTTACCCCTGGTCCAATTGAAATAAAAGTAGACATAGTCAATGTTTTGCCACACAAGTACGTAACATGATTAGTTTAAGTAATGGGAGTAATACTATTAAATTAAATCAACAATTTAAAATAAATGCAGAAGGTAAAGCATGGTACTAAAGTACCTGATTAACCTATATTTGGCCTGTTGAAGATAATATATCAACATAATAATAACTGGGGGGAAAAAAACACTATCACAGAAAACAGTTGAAATGAACTCTGTTGTTTTAAAACCAATTTATTTTTGTCTATATGACCCAGTAGTTTTAAGTATTTTAATCAGGTAAAAAGTTGCAGAAGCTTTTGTGCAGGTTGTTCCCTAGATAGAGGAGCTAGACAATATTGATTACCTACCTATAAGTCTTTGAACCAGATAAATTTTTAGTTCTCTAGCTGATGTAATTTACTGGTACCAGCTAGAGGTTTTTGCTGACACCAAAATGACCAAATCAGACAAACATAAGCCTGCATAGTTGATGTTTTTGCATTTGTCAAGAATATTTAGTTCATATGCTCTTTATTGTGAGATTCTGAAAATGCATTTTTATTTATTGTCTGTTTATGTAAGTAATTAGATAAAGTAGTCAAGAATAGAGAATTTACTCTATTTATATTTCCTTTTAATGGCCTTGGATATTAGTATTTTCTTTAACCCAATGTATGTTTGAGTGATAATCAAAAATGTCCTCCGAAATCATCAATTTTGAGTTCCCATGAAACTAGCAACTGAGAAATACTTAATTTTGATGTTATTCTTGGGAATTGGTCTTATTCATGTTGTACAACGCCTTACTCTTCAGTTAAGTTATCAGTTACAATATACCAGCTGTGGGCATGAACTGAATGTATTTTGACATTTAAAAAATGACAGACAGCTCAACAGGCGTAAGACAGAATTTGTCCCAAAGATCAGGTTGTAGATGGGTGAATTAGACAAGGCAGCAGCTGCCTGAAACCTAGAAAAATATTTATGCATGAAGTTGGATCCTCCAACTTCAGTGGTTGTAATTGCTGGTGTTTGGGGCACAGGCTCTGATGCCAGCCCCTGTTAGGTAGAGCTCTGATGTGTGCCCGTATGCGCCTGGATGAACTTGGCTGGATTTTGTACGTGGGCTGCACGTGCAAGGCAAAGCCTGGTGTAGAGGTAGTCACACCTCTGATCTCCTTGGGATGTGACAACGTTCACATTTATGCTTTCAAATGCTTGGACATGGAGCTTTAGGAAATGTTACATACCTATTTGTACGTAGGATATATCTATAGTAGCATTAGTCAGTATTTTTTCTAGTCTCAGATTGGTTTAAAAAATAAAGTTCTGGTCCACAAAATGACAGGGGTTTGAACCAGTGCTGTGGAGCTGGTGTGTACATTGTATTTCTTCTTTCCTGGAAAGAGTGTCAATGGAAATTATAAGGTGTGTTTCCATGACTGCTGCAAATGAAAACATAGCAACTGCATTTCTGTTCTTTTCCTAATTAACATACAGTGATGATTAGCTTGCTGATTACGTATTGGGGACCTGATCAAACAAACCGGTTTAACATCTAGAAACAGACCTAGATGTCATGTATACATGCCAATTGGATTACTTGCAGGTAAATTGCTTTTGCTGTATTTTGTAAGACATGTGAAAGTCAATAACAAAGAGCTAGTCATTCAGCAAGAAATTGACTTTCACTGAAAATGTTGGCTGAAGTTTAAATTTTTTCCTCAGATTTAAAATACTTGGAAAATTTATTAGGTTTATAGCTGCACTTGAAATTATGCAAAATATGGTATTAATACATTTTTATATGTGGCAAAAACTTACATTTCCCTAAAATAGCATATTTTTTCCTAGTTTGCCTATCCAGGCATTACTAGGAGTACACACCAGTAAATGGCTCTACAGACAATGTCACATATTAATAATAAAATGAAATTTGAGTAGTATTTCTGATAATTTTTGCAGAACCCATTGTGCTTTCATTTCTTGAACCTGGACACTCGTAAGGTGCCTGGAGTGCCCATGTTCAGCTGCAGCGCACTGCTCCAGCGTGTGCTCGTGCTTTGTTCTCTGCTCTGTACAGTGCCATAGCCTCTCTTCATTCCCTCTGCATATGCAGTTGCTGGATTTTTTCCCAGCATGGCTGGAAGGTGCAATTAACAGTAATGGATACTTTGATAGGGAGAATCTTTATTTCTTCAGCCATAATAATGGCCCCTTATTTTAGGAGCTATATTGTTGAATGACAGCTACTGTTGGCGAGTATGTGTCTACAAAAGTGGGCTCATTTGGTCAGATTCTCAGCTGGCACAGAGAGTCATATTTCCATGAAAGATAGTAAGCTATATTAATTTATGGAATCCCAGCTGGGAATCTCGATCAATTTCAATAAAAAGTAACCATCATATTCCTCTGAAGCAAGAATTACACAACCTAGCCTAAAGTGAATTTTGCTGTTTTAATAAATGTAGGTAGTCACCGGTTCGTAATAAATTACATAAAATTAGAGTGTAGTCAATATTTGATTTCTTTAAAAATTTATTCCTTCCTTTTCATTGAACACAACAGATTCATTTATGTATTGTATCTCAGAATGATAGATTGTATAGGAATTGTGCATTTAATACCATAAAACTACCATATAAATACAAATCACATTTTTTTTCATTAGCTAGCTCGCTTTCATTTTGAAGAAGAAATAGTCAATTATAAATGGGGCTGTGCTTTCATTGGAGAGTGAAATACGTAATTTTTTTCAAGCCTCAACCATGTATAATGAAATCTCTCTTTTGAAATCCATTCTTAAGATGGATTTTGAAACATACTGACATTTAATAAAATCTTCGTTAAATTAAAATATGTTCAGTTATTTCAAATCTCTATTTAAATCTAGGGTGAAATTCTACATCCTGCACAAGAGATGTCTTTAGCAAATAGTTACTATTAACCAATGATTTTGAAATGTGTGTATATAAGAAAGATTTTAATTTTTGAGTATATTTTAATTGGTAGCCTTGGTGTTATGTGTAATAATCTGTCTGGTGCTGTCTCTTCGAGGGGATCTGTAGCAGTGGTATCTCTAGGTAACTAGGAGTAAAGTTAAAGACCTCAGACTACCATTTCAAATTCAAGCTTATGCCGTATTTCTTTAACTAGTTGATGTTTTTGTAGCCCTGGGCTGGCAGTTTACCAGGACATTTGTTTGGCCTCTGTGAAATGAGTATATAGTCTCTTGAGTCCTGTCCATTGACTGGGAATCTGTTAAAGGGTCTGGCATGAATGATCATGGATACCATTAGGGGCTGGTTGAAGCAAAATAGCAGAAGAAGCTGAAGTTTGTGCTGTCAAAACCTTTGTAGTATTTCACTGTTGTCAGTACTTTTAATTTGATTAACAAAGCTTGTAAAGGAACATTTTTAGTGCTGTAATTCAGCATCAAAAACAATCACTAACAAACAAGAGAAAGCTCTTCACTGTTTATGTAATTTTACAAATACAGCTTTGATTTCAGCTGTTAAAACTGTCTGTGTTTAATACTAGAACCCAATGAATAATAAAAAACCCCCATGTGCGAGTATTATTAATACACATTATTAATGACACTTTGCATATTTTGATTTGAAGTAATCAGGAAAAGTCACTTTCAATTTCAATTTCCATAAAATGTTATTTGTCCAATTCTAATAAGTGCTGAACACAGCTGTGAAAGGAAAAACTAGCTAAAGAATGCCAGTTAAAAGTTCACTAAGGTTTTATTTCACATTGTCCTGTTAGATGGTTTTGCCACAGTGTCCCTGATTCTTTTTTAAGGGCCCCTTGAAGATGCTACTGAAGATGAAGAGGAAGAGTGCCTGTCTGAGGAAAATGATACTGTCTCAAAAGAAGACTTTCCATTGGAGGAAAGCTTTTCTGCAGAGTTTGAGCCTGAAAATCTGAGCTGTGAAGAAGTGGAATACTTTTGTAATAAAGGTAATCATTGTAGCCAACCTCTTGAGAGAATACTGGCCAAACTTTGTCCAATTGGTCAAAGAGATTTCTTGGTTTAAAGCATACAAAAAGCCCTATTAATGATACCTTGAAAACAAGAAAAAGAATCATTTGGGAAATTAAGTCTGGTGTGGAATAAATATTTCAGTATGTTGAAGGACGCTTTTCAGGGACATGAATCATCTTGCCTTAGTGTTTTCCTCCAAGTGTTATTTTCTACATATTTAACTGTAGAGAACAGGCCCCAGACGTCAATTATTATCAGATCTGAAGCTAGCAATGCAGCATGTCTGTTCATTGCTTCCTTGCCTAGGAAACATTGCTAGGAAAACAGATTGTGTCTGTAGATTCTAGGATTAAAATAGAGCTTATTATAGAATTTATTATGCACAGTAGAAAACTAGTGATTTGTGAAAGGATAACTTTTGAAGTTGCAAATACCTTTTTGGTGTACTTGTTACTTGCGAATCATTGAAGATTGAGGTATTTTAGCATAAGACACACCAATTCATTCTTACTAGTTCAGTCTGCAAGGTTGTGCTGCTTCCCAGTCAACTGGCAGAAAAACACACTATTGTTATGTAGAGCATTGAATTAACCTTCTTCCTGCCAGATATCCACTTGATTGCTTTATTGTTTGTCTTCTGCAGGTAAGGATGCCTATCAAATAGCTGAAGTTGTTGTGGTGGTGTTCTTCTGTTAGTCCACAAATCCCTCGGGCATTTGGATGTTGATGGTTTCTATGTCTTTCTGTTCTTTCCTGGATATTGGCATACATTTTCTTGTGATAACTTGATATGCTTCTCGTTTTGTATTATTTTCATCTGTCTTGGACAAAGTTGAATAAATCCATTTGATGAGTCAGGTGTTCTGACTGCAGAATGTTAGTCCTTCCTAGAGAGTCTTCAGTCATCAGTGCCAAAGGTATTACTGTGTATTTTCTATATATCCTCTATGCAGCTTCTACAGGTTCTTGATACTTAGTAAATCACCCTAAGAGATCAAAACATTCTAATCCATAGTTTGGAGTTCAGCTGCTACAGATCTTACTCTGAGGAGAGACTAGATTATGAAAGAATTCTTTACAAACAGGAAGAATTTGTTACTATTACAAGTAGCAGAATTACTTTGTGTTCACTGGTTCACAAATGCTTTTCAGACACCATTTTCCTTAGGTGGAAAAAAGTACTCCTCCTGTTATTGGTAGTACTAAGTAAATATTTAAACCACTATTTGCATA
The DNA here is from genome assembly GCA_013397555.1 of Urocynchramus pylzowi. Lineage (NCBI taxonomy): Eukaryota > Metazoa > Chordata > Aves > Passeriformes > Fringillidae > Urocynchramus > Urocynchramus pylzowi. The sequence continues at coordinate 1,176,607 of VZRH01005335.1, forward strand.
ATTGTTATGCTGGTGTCTCTTGAATTCCTCCTGTCAGCAGTGGAATACTATGTCCCACTGTTCAGTTTCATTTAGTACTCCTCTGTACTTCTTACTGCATTTCCAGAGCCTACCTGGAATATACTATGTTATTTGGTAAAATCAAGAAAAAAAAAAAATTTTTTTTTTTTTTTTTAAATAGCAATCAGTATTGCAAACTTACATTGAATTTCAATTTATCTTGGATCTTCCCTTTAAATAAGCACCTCTTTCAGGGAAATCACTGAATCACTCTATTAAAGAAGATCAGGCATCAAATGGGAATACATTTAAATCTGAATCTTGATTATATGTTTTATTAAGGACATCTGCTGATTCTTCAGGCTAAATACCTTCTGACTTCCCAGCAGTTTGTTTGTTGTAGTTGTAAAAGAATCTTAAGTCTCTTCAGTGCAACTGCGCAGAAGAAGAGTTGAAAAGAAGATTTCTAAGGATCGAGGGGCACATAAAATTTCTAATCACCTCCAGCTGAGGCAGTGTGACAAGAAGTCCCACTTTGAAGCAAATTGGGAATCTCTCTGGAAAATGATGGAATGGGAGACTGGAAATGGGCTGGGTTTTTATTAATGTCTCAACTTCTGTTGAATGTCCTACTTCTTCAGGGTCACATCTTAAGTGTCATTAGCATGAGACTGCCTGTGTTTTTCTGAAGATAAACCCTAAGAAGACAAAACTAATCTGTAAAGCAAATAAATTTCTTTTGTGTTCTTTTCTCAGTGGAAGAGTTTGTGACTCTATTATATAGTAAATACTAAAATTTAGACTAATTCTCATTTTTTTTCATGAATCTGTTAAGAATTCCTAGCCTTTTGTTTTTCTTTGTAGTGCTTCAGTTTTGAAATTAAAAGATAGTATGAGAAATAAGCTTTTCTTTTTTTCATAGAAATATTTTTTAACATCATGAATGAAAAGTCATTATGAAAATGAAAAAGAATGAAAATGAGATGTGTACCAAATAGTTTAGAGAACAAATAAAGGCAGTCTAATTTTGTTTTTGAGGGGCTGATTTTTGGTTTGTCTTCTTCTCTTTGATAGTATTGTCAGCCTTTGAATGACAAATATTTCTAAGTAAGGGAAAAGTGAGTGTAGATCTATGTTTTCTCATGCAACAGATTTCCTTTTCCCAGAAATATGTCAGAACTGGCATGGGAATCCATTATGCTATCTCTGAATTCTGCCCTTGCTAGCATGGACCATTAATGGTTTTAGAATTGAAAGGTGTTTTCTTGGATATAAATTTTATCTGTCCTGTCTCCCTATTTCCCTCCCCTGGGGTTTCTTCCCAGCTGACCCAGAACAAGAGGACAAATGAGTAGCGGGGCTTCCTGCGAGAATCAAGAGGCATGGGGAACAAGTGACACAGCTGTTGGGGAGGAGGTGTTTGTGAGGCTTCATTCATGGTATGTTTTTTATACTTACCCAGCTCTGTAAATTCAAGTGCCATCTAAAACCAGGGGCTTTTTGCTATACAAACTAGATACTGAAGGCAAAAAGTTACTGAAGTCTCAATTCATTTTGAGGAATGAGAGTAGAGGACTTATAGGTCCACAACTTCGTAACTTTGGCTTCTTGAAGAGATTTTCCTGTCAAACTGTGCCTGGTGATACTATAAGAGAGAGCAGTCCCTTACTGTCTAAATTGCAAACAGGAACCTTTATAAAGCCAGACTTTTCCCATATTATTTGGGTTTGTAAGATAGGTTCAGCAGAATAGTTGCCAGAATTAGAAGGTGAAGGCGAAAGCCTCTGCGAAGTGTGAAGCAAATTAATCACGTTGATTGAGCTACATGTCATTTTACAACTTCTGTTTCCAAAATTTTGACTCTCTGGTATTACTTTTCTGTTCTCCTTTTGCTTGCTAATGGCTTTTATGACAAGGAATCTGCTGGAAAATTCCTCCTCTCCCACGCTTTTGCAGTACCACAAAATTAACTTTGCTGCATGTGAATATTTATTCCTATGTGGTCTTCATTTGCACTCAAATGTGAAGAAGTGAACAACGGTTTTAGCATGTAAATATCCAAAGTTGAAATGGAAATTACCAACCTACTATTTGACAGTGATTGCTTTAAGCTTCCAACTCTGTTTTTTTTTAACCTTTTGGATGAAGAGCTTCATAATTGATGGCAGTTAATTTTGATTTGTTTGCAGTTTAGACAGTGAGATTAGGAGAAAGAGGGTATTTTGGAAACAGGATAATAGTGTCCTACTACAAATCTGCACTGATCTCTATGTTGGAAGTAGAAGCAAAAAACTTTGTAGAAGGTAGCCTTGATGATATTGCATTACATTTTGTCAGCTTGAAAACAGCCTTTGAAAATTGCTGTTTATGTTTAGTTACTATGAATTGCTGTACTACCAATAAAGCGGGTATCTGATGATGCTGTCCACACAAATACTTTTTTAGCCTGGAATCTCCCTTGCTGAATATTTTTTTAAACAGTGGGCATCTGGAATCAGAGTCTATATCAGATTAAGATTAATTCAGATTAAATTCAGATGTAGAAAATTTATTACTTAAATGCCAGTATTTCAACAGTCTGTGTAAGAAGAAAGTAGCCTGTCTCCCACGCAGAACAGGGATAGGCTGGATTTGGAAGCTAGGAGATAGGACATAGAGATTAAACTTTGTCTACTGTAGGTTGGAAAATAAGGTGATGTTAAAAGAGGTGAGAAGTGTCATAGGGCTAATAATTGCAGAAGGATAGATGGAAGGAGAGGAAAACAACAAAACAATACAAAGGCCAAGTTGAAGGTGATGGGGTGAAAATAAAATTTCTAAATCAAGATTATTTGTGAGGTAAAGTAGTTTATATTTGATTTTCTAGTCTCTGATTGCTGTCCTCCTACCTAGATACCCTCAGGAAATATAAAAATAAAGTTCTTGTCTGTTACTTAAAAAGTTTGCTATGCTCATCTGGTGTCATCTTTTATTCTCTTGAACAGGAAGGAGAATAGGAGCCTTGGTGATTTGATATTGGTGGTAACTCTAAACAAATCCTTGTGACCTTCCTAGCAGAAGTGTTCAATGAGGGTTTAACTTTCAAAGGAAAATTATCTTAAACAATAAAAGAGATCACTTGAGATTAGCAGATAGTTAAGTAGCCATGTTCACAGAAGGAAAGAGGCAATGGAGAAGAAAATGGAGGAGGTTTATAATCAGAAGAGCAAATGTTGGACTGTTTCCAGAAGAAAATGGAGGCAAATGAAGGAATGTCCGTATCTGATAATTAGTGAAAGAAGGCAGGTTCATTTCTTGTGCTGGCCAAGACAGTTGAAATTCTCCTGTTCATTGCTTGTAGTGTGACTATTGCTCTGTTCCTCGTGTTATAGGTTTTCCATGGTTACTTCATCACAAGGCAACATTGGCACCAGCCCTCAGTGGAAGGAGATTCAGTGGCCTTAAAACTCCTGGTGGCAGATGGGAAAGCAAATAGGTTCTGCTCCCCAGTGTTTACTTTACTTCAGTTGGTGACCTAGGGTGGTAGGGAGGATACATGAGGTGGGATGGAGAGTGATTGTTTCAGGAGGCAATGATTTTATGGTCTGTAGCACACACTGCTATGTATGTCTGCAATGTTTGTAGCTGGTTGAGTGGTTTGGGCTCCTGATACATTGGTTATCTTTATTTGTGGGGGAGGAGGAAAATGAAGAGAATCTGGTGCAATCTGAAACTCATATACAGTTCTAAGACAGCAAGTAGGAAACACAGGGAATATATGGCCTTGATACTGAGTGTATGCCTGGTTCTATATTCTCATATTCTACTTGGGCAGGAAGGGATGAGTTCAAACTTGAACTAAGTTTTCTGTTCATAAACACATAATCATGTTCATGTACGTTGTTACTACCGTGCCAGACCAGCTTGGGACTGGAATGTTTTATGTTAAACCATGTGACCTGATTGTGCAGGCAGGCTTGTGATTCAGAGAAACAGCTGTTGTGTGAGTCCTCATACAAGAAAGCATATACAAAGCTAAATTTGTCTTTGTATTATCCCTTCATACTTCATGTGCAAAGCTATCATGCTACCATCTATAATAACACCCTGAAAATGATTTCCATGTGTCCTCTTTTCCTCTGGAGTATGACTTTGTGCCTGTGTGTATGCCTGTGTGCTAGTGTGTAAATATTCCTTGCTTCTTTCATGTTAGGCATGTAGTGACTAACAATATGCTTGCTATTTTCTGCTTCTAGATCAAGCAGTAGATTTATGCTTTATTTTCTTTATTTTCTCCCTATTTGTTAACCAGGAACATTTTAATCAATTTTTTTTTCTTTTTCAGTAATGGATTTCATGACAAATTTCTACCGCTTTTGCTATAGCAAAAGTAGGATCAGCAGGAGACAGCTATACCATAATCACTTTGAGCTCAATAAGGAGATCTTTACAGGCAACTTTGTTCTTATTTCTTAACGGGATTAAGAAGCTCAGCTCTTTAAATTCTTGCATATAACACTGACATTTCGAGGGTGTGTTTGGACCAAGGAGTTCAAAGAGAAGGAATGAAAAAGAAAAGCCAATATGACTTTGTTTTTTACCTTGCTGCAGGAGCAGTTTGTGCAAATCGCCTATAAGCTTATTGACCTGAATCTTTGACTCCTTGTTTTCTCTGGATTTGGCTGGAGTGTAGACACTGATAGAGCACTGATAGAGGTGATTGCACAGCCCTCGGCTTTGCTGGCACCAGGCACCACCCCCCCTCCCTGCGCCTGACATTATCTTTCCCTGGCAGTACTTCTGTTCTGCTACAGCTCATATGCCTTTAAATTTTTTAGATTATTTTAATTCATTGCATTTTATTTATGTAGACTTTCTGACCAAATGAAGGATACATTCATTCTTTTTGGTAATCAGAGACAGAAGAAGGCATGTATCTATTTTCATCTCCTCGGATAACTAGAATATGCATAAGAACTCACAGCACTACTCCTTCCAAGAATGCAATAGTTACCTCTTACTGATTTGTCTGCATGTTTGTGACACTGTTGGAATCTCATATTCCCCAGAGTAAGGGTTCTCTTACATTTATCTGTATCACATTCAGCTGAAATAACTTTAGAAGATGAGGCCAGGGCACCTCTTCACTCTTTGCAAGTACCTAACAGGAGGCTGTAGTGAGGTGGGCTTCAGTCTCTTCTGCCATGCCTGCAGTGAGAAGATGAGAGAAAATGGCCTTTAATTGCGACAGGGGAGATTCAGATTAAGATTAGATGTTAGAAAAACATTTTTTACTGTTAGGCATTAGGGTGCTGAGACACTGGAATAGGTTGCCCAGGAAGATGGTGGAGTCACCAGCCCTGGAGGTGTTGAAGAGGTGTCTGGATCTGGCTCTGGATGGTGGGGTTTAGGGGTCACAGTGACAGTGCTGCGTGGACAGCTGGACCTGATGATTCTAATCTTCCATACTTTTTGTCAGATGCTGAATATGGACTTCTCTGATAATAGCCTTTGAACAAGGTTAAGTCAGAATTAGATTGGATCCTAACAGGGTGAAAGGGGATATTTTGCTTCTGAACATCAGCATTTGCCTTGTGCTTTACCTCTTGTGGTTTCTCATTCTTTCCTGCTACTGGAGCTCAGAGGACAACCTGTTTTCTTTCTAGAAGGGAAAAGAGATATCTGTAAAGGTTGAAGTGATTTTTTTTTTTTTTACCATTCACTAGAGAACATGAAGGGCTTCCAAAACAGAAAGTTCAAGATTTTCTGTTCTGTTCTTTTTTTTTTTTTATTTACTCCTAACTCATGTTTAAAACTGTCAGGCCATATTTTCAGTCCTGCTTAAACCTATGTAGGTATTAACATCATCTTTAGTTGGATAAAAATTTGGCCTAAGTTAAACAAGCAAACCCTTCTTCTAATCAAGACATTGACTAATTAGTCATCAAGTAGAAAATTATATCTCAAAAAGAAACTAGAAAGCTATTTTTCAAAAAATAACTACATAGATCCAAATAGAAAACATTATTTTAACTGTACAGAATTTAAAACTGCAAGGAACACTTAAACAGCTTACTCAACTTTAAGCAGTTTATCAAAGCAACTCCAGCCTTTTCAGTCAGCACATTTGGTTTTCTTAAGAACAATGAAATTCTGAATTCTATCTCAGCTAGGGATAGAATTCACGAGGGGATTATTTGGTTACAACAAGTAGTGTAATGTCCTCTTTCTAGAAAGTCACAGAACTTGAACTTGGATTGACTTAAATTTGAGGTCAAATTTGACAGAATATGAATTGCAAATTAATAGTGGTAATCTTCTTTAAAACATGGGATGCACAAATGACAAATTTGACCACATGTTCTTAGTTCAGGTGTACTGTACATGTATTCCTAATTTTGTTTATAATGAAGGTGCATTTTTTATCTTTCTTGTCTTATTTGGTGGCCCTGACACAAAAATTCTGAATACATTTGATGAGTTCTAAGACATGTCTGAAAAAAATTCTTGTCAACCCAGGCCTAAAAAGCAGACTTGCTCACAGGTTGTGTACTGTATGGGTATATTTGCAGTAATTTAACTCTGAAAGTATCTGTAAAAATAAATAAAGCAAATGCCACAATTATGTCATCATTGGATAAATATTGATAAGACAAATATTATTGCTGGATAGAGAAAAAGAAGCACGAATTTTTGACTGCTAAGTCTTTTTCTTGGGTTTGACTCACAGAAGCCTAGACTGGTTTTGAAACCATGTGTAATGCAACATGTATGTGGGAACACACCTGTGGTGATAGGGAATTGGTTGTTTTTGATATTGAACCACCTGAAACAACATCCAGTTGTTTTCAACGAAGTAAATTAAGATTTCACTTTGTAGGAACTGGTACCTATTGCTACTATTTATGTAGTCATACGTGGAAGTCACATAAAAACTGGATTTGTATATGATAATGATTCCAGCTGCAAAGTACAAAATGAGGTGTTCCTGGTTGGATGAAGAATTCTTACAGGAGATTGAATATTTCTGCAGTAGGGATGGAACAGAATTGTTATATAATTAAATTGAAATATGAACATGCAGAAGAGCCTTCAAACTTAGAGTTTGAAACTCTTTAAAATTTCTCTGAAGTAGGCTCTCTGTTCTGCTGCAGGCTGGCTTAGAATCTCATGGATTGTTGATTTCCATTGAAATAATTTTTGAAAATTGTATTAAGCAACAGTCTTTATTTGTGACATGTAAATATCTTTTAAAATGTGCTTCTGCTGCTTTTCTAATCAAGTGCTTAGAGCTATGTAGTTTGAACCCCAGGCTTGTACTTGCATATGTCTAATAGAGTTCTTGTATTTGAAGTTTTAATGGGGAAAGATTGAAAAGATGCGAGATTTTTTTGCTTTTTTTAAAAAATTGATAGAAGCTCTCAAGTAGCCAGTGTAGCTGAATGATGCTTATTTGTAGCACGGGTGTTTAGAGTTTCTCCCTCAAAATTCAAATATATATATACACACACATATATACATATATTCATATATATATTTAAAATCCATTAATAAAAAGAAAGTCAGGAGTACAATTTAGAGAACACTTTCACTGTTCTGCAGGAAATACATTTGAATGAGCGATCCTTGTCTTGAAAGGACTTCAAAAGCAAACAGTGGCAATAATGAGAACATATCAAACATGTAGAGAAAGAGGAAGGCCAGACTCAGTCTAGGTGAATGTGCTGCACAGCAGTGTCTTATCCCAGGAGGAAAGTGCTGTAGCTGAAATAGTTAGAAATAATTGACACTGCTTTTTAACATGATCACTGTGCTGAAACGTAATGTGTCAAGATGTCATTTTATTAAACAAAGTGGTGATTTTAATAGGAACCAAAATAGTTTCATACCACTTTTTTGGAGTGCTAACGGCTTGCACATATGTGGACACTTGGCAACACTTTAGTATTCACAGACCAATACTAAAAATTAGGGAAAGAGACAATGCACTGTTTCTGAGACTTGCTGGACAAATAATTCTAAGAGTGCTTAGGGTAAATGGAAACATACAGTTACTTCAAATGAGGTTTATCCCAGGAGAAATTATGATTGTTAATCAGCATGACAGAAAACAATAATGGCTTCCAAAGAAGCAAAGTTTTAGGTGATTAATATAATCTGAAATAAAATGCAGTAGATTAACTTGTTCAAGTGCTGGTTTCTTTCAGGTACGTTACCAAATCGATCATCTGAGGGCCAGATTTTGCTCATACTTTCTGTATTTGTCATGTAGGGTGTCTCAGTTGATTTTTATGGGCTTCACGGAAATTATTTCTGATATATATCAGATGAATTGATAACAGTCTGGTAGTGATAGCACCACATCTCTTCCTCTGTCTCTATCTCTCTGTCCTTGCAAGGCTTGTAGAGTAAACCCGTTTGCATGGCACTGTACCCACTGTAGTTGTTTATCTTGTCCTCGTATCATTTGGCAAATATGACAAAGTGTGGAAACATCCCTTCCATGTTTTTTAGTATCTTTATTCTCACAGTTCTATTAACATTCCAAAAGCTTACATAATTTTTTTTTGCATTATTTTATACCCAGAATGATTTATATCTGCAGAAACCTGTATTGCCACTACAATTATAGTTAAATATATACATAGCACACTTTAAAAAGAGATAATCCACAAGAAGGTTAGTTAAGGCCTATTAGATGTCATTGGTATTCTTAAGAGTAGTTTGTGCTGCTAAAAAGTTTGTTACATGGAATGAGTTAAGTATTTGTATTTTAAGTTGTATATGGTTTATTTCAAAGTTACTGAGTATGGCTTTTGAAGAGAGGTTGCTGGCAACAATCCTCAGCTTACAGTGTGTTTCTTAGGGTTCAAGAGCAGGATTATCAGTGTGTGTAAGCTCTGTTACTGGTTGCAGGCATTGAGATAAAGCAAATAACAAAGGGCAGTTTTTGGTTGCTGATCTATAGTTTCTGAAGCTCTGGCATCTAGTTCGTATAGTCTCAGAATCCTTCTTTGGTTGGATCTAGAATTACTGCCACTGTGGACTGTGGCAGAAAGGAGCAGGCCCCCTCCCCATTCGCAGCCAGTCACACTGGTCTGTCACCATCCCTGAGTTTATGTCAAATGAAAGTCTACAGTGAGCGACTCCCCAAGTCTTTGCATTGCATCTATTTTGTCTTTTGGCAATACAGAGTGCTAAGGCTTTGCAGCAATTTATTTCTGAACTGATTTATTATAATTGAGAAGTGATGTTTCACTCTGAACAGCTGTGTGAGGATGCTGACAATTTTAAGTTTACATTTATGCTGCCAGGAAGAGGGAAAACAAACTGAATTTCAAACTTGTATTGTTCTCTCACTCTAATAGAAGCTGCTGTGTGCTTTTTGTGACTGGTACAGTCCTTCACCCAAAGCTATTTTGTCTGATGATAAAACCATGAGTGTATGAAGCTTGCACGTTTTTCATCTCTTTCATGACCTTATCTTTTGTGAGCGGCTCCTGTGAAGGTATCCTAACTATAGGAAGCACCTGGTAAACATACATGATATCTATGCTGTGATAAGCAGTTGCGAACAAGAAAGTAGATCTGTCAGTTCTGAACTGTTCATTGTTAAAAATACTTTGTTGATTTAGCTGATTGCAAAGTGCATTATAGAGTGAGTGCCTAACAGCTGCTATAACCTTCCTAGTCAAGAAAGTTCAATAGTTATATTGTACGAGACTTTCTGTAAGAGCCTAATACTGATAGGAACAACATGGATTAAAACAGCAGGATTGAGAAGAACTGCTAACCCATGTGCTTCTATAAAATACCACAACTACTTGTGGTACAAGCTGATTAAGTACAAATTGGGAAGTCTTTAATTTGTTAAAAAGATTAAAGTGAAATTACTTGTTAATATTCAAGTCTCTCTTTTCCTACTTGTCAGTGTTGTCAGAGAAGTTGGAGTTCTCTCTCTCATGCTTCTGGTATTATGTCTCTTTTACAGTCTTCAGATTTCCTGACCAACTTTACCACCTTGAATTACAGCGAATTGTCTATTGGATAAACATTAGGCTGTTCAAACCACATTAAAAAAAAAAAAAACTTGAACTGTTTTTGAATGCTGTCAAGATGAAGGTCAAGATGAAAATCCTGTCCACATTACATATTGAAGTTATTTGAATAAGACGGGGTTTTTTTCCTCTTAGTTAAGCAGTATTTTGTATATTCAGCATTTCAGCATAAGTCAGAGATTTGTTTCCCCCAACTTTAGCTGACTAAAGATAGGTTCCTAGTCTAAGCTGTGTGTTTAAGAGGATGATTCATTTCAGCTCTTTCAGACACCAAGAGGGGTCTCATATCTCAGGCATCCTAGAATAGGATAAATCACTCAGGAGGTTTCTTTCTTCCCTGCCTATAGGAGTGTCTACGTAAGTAGTCTGGACTAGCTTAACTTTCAGGCATCTAAGGTTAGAGGTGATGAGTTCTGCCAAAAGTGTAACTTAAATACCAAGTTTAGAGAAGTAGTGGAAATTAGATTTACTTGACTCATGACTGAACAGAGTTTATGGTATTATATGGGCTTACTCATAAAAGTATTTTTTTATGCAATGGTCATTTAAAGGACAGAATTCACTTACCAGGCTTGATTGCTAAGAAGCAACTGCTTAAACCTGCTTAAACAGAAGCAGGTTTTGGTTAATTTTAGAGTACTTACACCACTCTTTGGTGTTGATGGGAAAAAGTTATTTATCCTTTAACTTAAATACAAAGTGTAATTGAGTAGCAAAGTAAAGAAAAAGTGTGAGAAAGCCCAAAATAATGGGATTAGAAAGAAATCAACAAGTTGGTAGCATATATGGGCAAAAAGGATTTGATTGAACTTGGAAAAAATAAATAATTTATGTCCTGGATCCAGTTAAATGTCTACACCTGTAAATTGAAGAAAAAATGTAATCAGTTGGAAAATAAGTATAAAAAATAGTTTTACTGGACAGACAAAAAAGTAGTCAGTGACTGAACAGAAAGAGTAGACAATGGAAAGAAAATACATTCTGAAAGGAAATAAACTCCTTTGTGCTAAACAAATGTTAGCTGCTAAAATAGCTTTAAGTATGGGGAAAGAAAAGAAAAAAACTTGAGAGATGTGCTTTGCTGTCAGCCCTTCTGCTAAGCCTCCTTTTGGGTTTTTAAAGTTGCAGTGTCTCCAGCACCAAATGGGATTGTCTTGGTTGCACATTTCAATCTGACATTGATGCTCAACTGAGCCTGGCATAGACTTCACTCCTTGGATTTGGAAATTGACAGTAATGTACCATCTGTTGGTTTCACTAGCAGTTTGGAGTAGCTTGGGGGAACAGGAGAAATCAGTGTGGTGATATCTCAGGTGTGCAATGCATGCACTTGGTAGTTGGGAATAATAGAAAATATCAAAGAAAAATAATTGAGAATACTTCTAGATGCAAAGCAAATTTTTCCTTAATGTAAATTCTACACATTTTATCTACTCTATTTGCACAAGACATGCATCAATTCATTAAAACTTGACTGTGAAAACCATGTGACACTTTACTTCATGAAACACTGAAAAAGCAAGTTAATGGAAATTTAACTCATCTATTAACATTCATTTTTTTTCAGATTTTTCCTCATCTCCCAGATGAGGTAAAACTAAGGTACTATAGTTTTTGTACCTTAGCTGTTGTTCTGTCCTTTTGCTTTTCAGCCCAATCTTTTCATTTTACTTTGTCCTCTTTTAATGCTAATAGTTTCATTTGTTTATGTTCTGGTTAGTTGCACTGACTAGAAGAATGCTGAAATTCGCAAGCTAACACCAGGTTGGCATATATTATAACCTGGAAGAATTTAGTATTTTGGAGGTTCAATTGTCTGATTATCTGTGCTTCTTTTCTGTCTAAAAGAATTACTATTTCTAGATTTTGCTATTATTGTCCTGATTTAGTACATAAGCTCTGTTATATACAGTGGAAGAAAAACATTCACATTCTATACAAAGAGCATTCTAAGAACTACCTGTGTTGGTTATACATCTTGAGTTAGAAAACAAGAATTTCCCTTGTGAATTGCTTTCCAATATTTTCAAGAAAACCGGTGTTGATCATGCCTGAACTTAGGAAAAATTTCTTTTTTGTCTCCATTGAAAGACACATTTTTGCTGCTTTAAGTTGCTATGAATATAGAAAAATGAAGGTAAAGTTGTTGAATAGGTTCTTCAGCCCACCCAAAGAAAGCAGAGGTCTGATTACTACAAAGTAACTATACAAATGCTAATTCAAAATAGGCTAGTTGCTTAAAAACAAATAATTGCTAAAACTGCTTAGCAGAAACGTGATAGCTTTTTCAGCACATGAGTATATTTAGGACTTTATTCTGAAAGATAACTTTAGATTGAACTGAAGCATGTGAACTTCAAATGCCTGGCTACCGTTATACAGTCAATTTAACACAAAAATTATACTAGATATTTGTGTTGTATTCAAGCTTTATTTTACACACTACAAGTGCATATGAATATTCTGGAATATGTTTTTAGTACCACAAGTACACTGAACTACAGTTTTGTAATCAAACTCTGGAGTGATTATAGTATTGTGTTTGTGTGAGTAGTGGTTTATCAGGCTCTTAGACTTCATATTTGAAAAACTGTGTTTTATGAATGCAAGGAAGAATGTGTTATTATGAGATGCTACATGTGCACATGAAGTTAATACTTTATAGTGTTTGTATATAATCATGTACTTGAAAACTCTGGGTCACAATCTTATCTGGTATAAATATAGCTCCAGCGATAACGTATGGGGATCTGGCATAGTTTGTTGTAATCACATTTCTTTACCTATGTTGCTAATTAAAGCTTTTGTTATCATGAGTGGGGAAAAAATTACAAGTTACTGCTTAATTGCTGTGCTTTTTGCTCCTTCTTGGTCTCCTGTTGTTAAATCAACAAAGGGTCTGATTTTTCAGTTTGTGAAATACACAGTATTTGTTTTTCTCGTGCTGTTACTTTTTTGTGGGAGATCATTTTTTAACAAGTGTCCTTCAAGTTTGATAAAAAAAAATTAAACCATAATCAGTCCTATTTGACTGAAGTTGTCAATTTCATAGATTTTTTTTTCTTTCAGTTCTTCTTAGTGTCTTCCTATGCATCAGTTTCTTGGATAGGTTAGTATTAAAAAAAAAAAAATCTACAAATGAGTAAAATCCAAACCTGGAAAAACCTTTAGAAATGTCACTTAATGTGTTACTATGCCCAGAGTGTTTTGTGTTAATACCTGAACCCCTCATCTTCAATGTAGTTTTCATAGTGGTTATTTCAAAGTATTTTGGCATGGAGCTTGCCTAATGTATTTGTTTACTTGAAATAACTGCCCTTTCAACAACCAGTTTTTCAAATAAAGATTAAATTATCATCTCTAAAAATTTAACCTTATCATAATTTTCTGTGTGTCCTGTATATGACCTTGTTGTGGGTAGTAACAGAAGTCAGACAGACATTTTCAGGTACTTCTGGATGGTGAAAATACAGAAATTCATCAGAAATGTAGCATTTATTTAAATAAAGCTTGATGAGGAAAAAAGTACTTTAGGGACCTGCTGGTATATTATGACTTTAAGGGCAAATTCCTTAAATGCTGAAGTACCATTGATTAGCTTTTCAGTAGTTTTGTGAAAAAGCAAAATGTGTACTGGACCATATTTTTCTTCTGAGTATCATTTATTTGCAGCGCATAAGAAACATTCAGGTGTCAATTCGTGAAAACCCATAACAGAAATCAGATATTCCTGGGGGGCCATGAGCTGATTTTTTTTCTCTCCCTTGTACATGCAGACTCAGTGCTTTTTGTGCTTTGTTTTACAGAATTAGGTGCAAGTTGTGATTCTGTTTTTTAACCATATGGAGTAAACACAGTTTTCCAAGATTTTCTCTCCGTGGAACTGGAAGTACTAAATACTCAGGCCTTCTTTGAGTCAGTGGGAACTCACAAATGTTTACATATTTACATGTTTAATATTTTTTTTTTCATTTTCTCTCTGTTTATAGATATAAATAAGTTTTCATTTAGGCATGTAAGCAGTTGTTTGGATAATATAGAAACTTCACTTTAAAGTCACTATTGGAATATATCAATACTGTATTTTTGATGGTTTTTCAGGCAGTGAAGAAGGCATCCAGGAGGCAGCAGAATCTGATGGTGATGCAAGGTCAGAGAAACCAGGGCAGCTTGCTGTGGAGACTGAAGATTGGGATGGGCCAGGTAGGGAGAAACAACTGAAAGCCAAGAGAAATTTTTTGAACTAGACTTCAATATTTGTTAATTTATTTTAGTAGATTGTTGTGCTTTGCATTTGTTTTTAATGGACTGTCTCTTTTAAGATCCTTTGGGTTCTGAGATATGGATAGGTAAGTACTAAGATGACATTCTTGTGTTAAACAAAATGGCTTTTGTTGCACCATTTTGTAAATTGTTCAACATAAAATGCCTTACGTTCTTGTTTGATGTAAAGGAAAATTTTCTTGCTGCTTAGAATTTTAGGATTAAAATTTCTCAGTAAGTTTTTTCTTCCGTGATTGAATTAAGGGAGAAGCACTTCTGCTCTGTTTTCTGAGGTCAGAAGACCACCCAGATGCTTTGGTCTCTTCTCAAGCTTTGTGCCAATATTCAGCAACATGTTTAGCTTAACAAATAGGTGTGATGTCTACTAACATTTTCAAGGAGCTTTTTTTACCTGTTTGAGCCTGATAGAAATCATTCAGCACACCTGGTCTTTGGTTTCAGTGGAAAGAGAAGTTCAGACTGCAGTCAATGAAGCGTTAGAACTTCACATTAAAACAGTAATTCAAGGTAACATTTTCTGCTATGTAAGTGAAGATGGTACAAGCATAACATTGCTAGGATGTAATGGTAATATGGCAATACTTTCAAGTATCTGTTCAATATAAATATGTAAAACCTCTCTTGTACTGTAAAAGTACCTAAGGCAAAGGGGTAAATTGTATTTCTCAATTAGGCAATTCTGCAGTTGAATGCAATGTTTTCATGGGCATGGGCTTGGGAATAGGCCTTAAAAATCCATTATATTGACCATAATTTAATAAAACTGTTGCAAAATGTGGATCTGAAGCCAAACACGCTCTAGCAATCTCTTATAGAAATTTTCCCTCAAAAGGATAGGCACATCAGAAGAGAGTTCAAGAACCATTCTATCAATAATTTATAATGCAATAATAATATTTCATTAGAAAAATTACTATATTTCAATCACATTTTCATCCTTGCTTGATTTTTCAAATTACTGTATGCTCTTCATGAAGAGAAGAACAAAACTAATGGCAATTTTCTGAAACCAGTAGCTGGAAAATACAATGCAAACAAAAATGAAGACATAGTATATCTAATTATTATGATATCATTTAAAATGTTTTTCATGATAATACACAAAGAACTTGATATTCTTTATAAAACACTAATGGTGTTATATGAAAACAAGGTTTAGTATCACAACACTGTACATGTAAAATAATGCAAAGTATATTGTAGATATAGCAGAATAGCATTTTCTAGCTGCATAGCAGATTTAAGGGCTGTCAGTATTTATCATATGACTTGATTTAATTTCATTATAAATGGAGTCTATCTGAAATTTGTAATTTTTTGTCGCATGTTTTTGTGTATTTCAGCATAGTTGAAAGTGCATTTTGTGGCCTGTTACTGCTTTTTATATTTGCTACCTTATTTAGAAGTTTCTGAGATATTTTCTGACACTGTGGAGTAAAAGGAGATCTTCTCATTTTGTTGGGAAAAATTCCGTTAAACAGTTGGATGAATGTACTGTAATATTTATTGATAGCTTTGACATGGGATAAGATGGATATCAAAGCTGAATGTGGGAACATTTATTTTGACTTCTGAAAACTGATGACCACCTGATACAGCTGTATCAGCATCTATATTTTATTTAAATATTGGTTCTTTACAAGGGTATAATACATATGAAAAAAGGAATGGATATATACCACATCCCATACTCTACATCACACGTGAAATGAAGTTGGTTACTATTGACATGGAAAAAGAAGCAGTCAACAGAACATCATTTCCAACCATGCAGTACAAAGATAACGCCTTCATGTTTTTTGGAAAAAAACAAAACAACAAAGCATGAAATATTTTGCTTGTTTAGGAACCTATTTTAGTTCAGCACAAACAGAGCCATCAAAAACTTTGATTCAGCAAATTTACCAACTGTCAGTAGAGGCACAACCTCAAAGGGCAGATGATGATAGATTCTTTGTTATCTGAGCTGCCCCTGGTCTCCTTAGCTTCTCTGGTAAGGAAAGTTCCATCTCTGAGAGGTGGAGCCTCTCAGAATCCTACAACTGTGTTCTGCATGATACAAGTTGCTGTCAACTGATAATGTGAACTGTGACAAATCAGGAATTTATATAAATAGTAGAGCTGTTCTGTTGTTTTAATATTTTATGTCTTTTTTTAGCTAAGGGAACATAGTGTGACTTTCAGAGCCAGTACTTGTCAGGAACTGAAAAATTAAGCTTCTGGCATTAATTAATTAGAGTTTTATTTTAGTTGAAAATTTGCATTGTCCACATGCATTCTTAAGTCTTTGTAATTAGAATTTTTTTTGAAAAAAAAAAATCTAAAGTTAAATGTGCTGTAGCTTCAAAGAATTTCTGCTGAAGCAATATTTCAGATCAGACTCTTGTGACCTTCATTGACCATCAAGGAATTTCAGAGATACTACTCTGTGTAGCCACTTTGAGGTTTACCTGAATTTTTTTCAACTACCCTCAGTAGTTGAACCCTCACTGTTCTTATCTTCAGTTTTTAAAAATTCCTGTTCAGTGAAACTGCTCTGAAATAATGGAAACTTAGGTCAATAGACTGTGAACACACAGTGTTCATTCTGGTCATTCTGGTTTCTGCTGAATGTTTCATGATTCCATAGCAGAACTTCCTTAAAATCTCTGAAAATTTTAGATACCAGTCACCTCAGTTAAAATATTCTTAAGCCAAGTTAAAGGAAATTACATATTCAGTGACATCTTGAAAGATAGATTGTTTATAGATTTGGAAATGAATGCTTGTTTACCATTATTCAGTGGTCATGCTTGCAGTGATGGATACAAGTTCAGTCCACCATACTTGTCATTGTGAGGGACAGCAAATAAGAACTTATCAAAAAGGAGAAAAGGTTTGAATTCAGAAGTATGAATTATAACTTGGAAGAGTTTAAGAATAATTTTTAGACTTTCCAAAAGCTGAAATAAAAATGATGACAATGTTGATATTGCCTAGAAGATAATTTAGAAAAAAAAAAAGTGCCAGAAAACTCCAAATGGATGTAACCAGATGCTGAGAGCTATAATCTGAGGAAAGGAAAAGGAAAAAAATAAAAAGAAAGATGGAAGGAAAAAAAACCCCTAAAAATCTATCAGTAGCCTCATTAATAACAGTAAGATGACATTTTAAAATGTGGTAAGAAAAAAATAGTTAGAAAATGGTATTGATCTATTATAAGTCATGACTCAATAGTTAGAGGGGATAGGTAAAAAGGTGAAGTAATTATTTCTAGTCTGCTTAAAACATTTGTGCTGGAAAGCCTATTTGACTGTATGTGATGACTGTGCTTCTGTAGTAGTTAATTTAAGCAGTCTCATGGTTTGAATTTAACTTTTTTAGGAGCTAGATGACCCAGCTCTAGTGATGAACTTCAGTTCCAAAAAAGTTTTGACATGATTTCTCAAATGTGTTCAAAACCAGTAAAAGTTGGTGTGTGTAGTGACAGACCTGTCCACATGGCAGTGGTCCCACTGGAAATAAGGGGATGAGTACTGTAAGATGCTTTTATTAAGAGTGGATTAGTAAGAATGCCAATCTGTATTTCTATTTTTTTATAGAAAAAAATATGTCCTGTAAAACCAACATAATATGTAATGTGATCTACAGTATATTTAGTTTTTTGCAGTATGTTTTAAATTTTAAAAAAATGCTGAATAATGGGTAGATATTGCTATTGGCAGACCTGAATAAGTTGCCATGTTAGCTGCAGAAATATTTTGGTTTCAGAGTAATTAAATACAAAGTTATAAGGTTATGGGAAGGTAAATAAATATTTTCATAGAATTGTTACAGTTGTAAAAGATCTGTAGGAGCATCAGAAAGCAGGGTCTCTGAAAAAGTCTTTAAGATTCAGTGAACTGGGGTTGAGCCCAAAGAGAAGGTTATGGCTAAAGGATATGTTTGGCTTCTCAGATTACTTTGCTTGTCTGGTCAGCAGTCTTGTTTGATGATGAAACAGGGTTCTGTGTCCTGTGGTCACACTTCAAGAATGATGTTGAAATTTGTAACAGGTTTAGGGAAGAGCCACTAGAAAGTTGAAAAGACTGGTATTATGGAAAAGTCTAGGTCCTTTCTGTATTTATTTTATCAAAGATATATTAAAGTTATATTAAAGGGCAATCTGATTGCAAACTACTTTAAATTCAGAGTGAAAATCTGATAACAATGGGCACCTCTTTCTAGCAAAGTATCAGAGGATTAAATGGATGTTGAAGCTCCAAAGTTTCAGACACAAAGAATGGATTTTAGTGCTTAAAAAGTCATTATTGAAACATTTTATGAAAAGTCACTTATCTGTCATTAGAAATATTTGCATTCAGGATAAGATACTTTCCTAAAGAACGTGATCAAGTTCTGTGGCAAACACTGGACTTTTAAAATGAGATAGATATCACTAGGGCAGAAATTAGACTGGCCTTGATAGTTCCTTGTAACTAAAATGCAATTAATAAATGAGTGTACTATCTAGAGCTTTTATAAACATTGTACTATTTGTGTGCATTTATAATGAATAAGTACAAGCAGGCCTCATGTAAGCTATTCCCAATTTTTATTTCTTCTGTAACTGTTAAGTTGAACTGTGTTAAGAATGATAACTTCTTTGTGCTTTTCTTTATTCTCTAATTTTCATTTACTCTGTAGTGATAAAACAACAGAGTTGAAGACAACATATACCAATTCTGTAATGTGCAATGGAATGTTTTTTTTTCCCTGCTGGCAACTGGGACACAGTTTTGTAGTACTGACTAAGCCAAAAAGGTTTTCCAAATCCAGTGAGCCATCCTGTGTGCTCCATTCTTTTGACTTTTCTTCCTGCAATTCCAGCAAACAATGAGTGCTTCAGCCATTAGTGAAGTTCTATCTGGCTTTTAAGACAGAGAAACGTTGTTACCAGTTGAGGAACAAAATATAGGGCATTTCCAAAGGGGAAGTTAATGTCATTCAGAAAAGTCTTGGTTCTAAGGAAGAATTGAGTCTCTTTCTTCTTAATTCACGCACAGTACACTAGATTGTCCTTATTCCTTATGTGAGCTCTTACTTTTATAGTCATAAGGGTGCATGGCTTTCTTCTAGAATGTGCTGGTTTGGTCAATTGGATAGCTTGAGTGTCAGTCTCAGAAGTTCTTTTGAATTGTACCTGAATTCTGCTTAGAATGTGAGAAAATATAATTTGTCCACATGTCCAAAATGTTAAAAAAATCCCAAACGAAAAAACCCCTGCCACGCAGTGTAAAATAAGGCCTGAAACTCTTTTTGGCAGTTCATGGTGATTTTTTCATGTATTGTTTGCATCCATCTCTGCATAAATGGAAAGTTTTCCATGTGTAAAATTCTGCCTCCAGTAAATCAACAGGATTTCTGCTATTGGCAGTAATAAATCAGAATGAAGTTGCAATTCATGTTACTCATTTCAGCAGACTCATCATCACTGGTACATGTGTATCAGAGAACTGTTGAAAAAAGAACTAAGGATAGTTAAATATAGCACATTATAGTTTCCTTTAATTACTCTTACAGGTTGGTGTTTTTCTTAAATGTATCAGAAATTTTAAGAAAAATAATATACTGGAAATTAAATAGCACTTCAAAATGATGTTACATTGAGCTATGCTGCTGTTAACGTTAAATAGAAGATAGAAACAGGCTTTCATGTGAATTCTAGTGTATTGCTGTAGTAAGCTGGAGATCAGGAAATTGTAGTGAACATTGGGTATGCCAGATTCACATTTTTGCCTGCTATAAAAGGTAGTTTGAAAAGCTTTTCCGTATAGATTTCCTGTAACCATTCCTAGGAATCACAGCAAATATGTATTGATTGTTGGGTTTACTCTGCATTATTTAGTAATACTATAAAATGTTTGGGTTACAAAGCAAAGCTGTATAATATAGAGTGGAATGGTTGGTAGACTGCTGCAAGATGGAAATAGACATTAATGATAGCCTTCCCCCTCCCCCCTTTTTACTTTTTTTCCTTTTTTTTTTTTTTTTCTTTCTTTCTTTCTTTCTTTTTAAACCAGTCCTAAGAAGGACTTGGAGATTACTGTCCTGATTTTGTTTCCTTTTTGATTGGAGAAATGTGGTAGATTTAAGATCTTGGAAATGCTATTTGATGTAAATTAACAAAAATCCATGAAACATAGTTAACCATAGATATAGTCTGACAGTAAGAAGAATATTGTGAAGAAGCAGAGGAAATCATAGAACGACTGTGTGTTACTCTGACAGTGAATCGGTATTATCTCTGCTATCAGATAATGCAGTTATCATTAATTTTCACATTTGCATTTCAATCTTTGGAAGGAAATGACTCTTGCCGGATGAAGATAAGAGCTCTGTACCACTATAATGAACCATCATTTTATCCCGATGCTTTGTATCCATATGAAAATGAGGCTGGGTGGTGTGGTATGTGAGGAGGCGGTGGGGGGGGGGGGGCCCAAGAAACATTATAAAAAAGG
>VZRH01005335.1:1208569-1240131 GCA_013397555.1 Urocynchramus pylzowi
CTTCCCCCCCCCTTATAGAGTATGGTTCCTATATAAATACCTTCCAAGCAGCAACTATTAGTAGTGATAACTGGAAGAATGCCTTTGTCGTAGCAATATTTGGCTGCAGGCAGGGAGTACAGTTGCTATGCCCATTCAAAAGCATTAAACATTTATTCTCATTGCCTTGCCTTCCTGGCATTCATGCCTGGAGGATTATGCTTGTGCCTCTATTAATAAAAAGAGGGAAGTCAAAGTTAAATACTTATGGTTTGGTGGCGTAGTAGCATGGTGTAGCCAAAGCTTTTCCCTTTATGTAGCTGTCTGTAAAGTGCATCATGTCTAGTTTGTTGCAAAAGAAATCTTACTACTTTGGTGAGGTTGAAGTGTATTTCCAGTTATGGTGTGTTGACTGTGTTCAGTTCTAAGTAGAAAATTAGAGGATACATTAGCTGAGTAATAAAAAACAAAGGTGGAGATGACACCTTATGGACTGGAACTAAATTATGGAATCATAGAATGGTTTGATTTGGAAGGGGTTTATTTTTTCCCACTAGACCAGGTTGCTCAAAGCCACATCCAGCCTGGCCTTGAACAGTTCCAGGGCTGAGGAACGCAGTATTAGTTTGTTCCCCAGCCCCGTTCTGGGATGGCAGGTGAGTGAGAATGACCATGACTGAATGGACATAAAGCATCAAAAGCTGTTGGACATCCCTCTCCCTCTCTCTCCCCCAAACCCCTTCTTTCCCCCTCCTCATTCCCCTATGACTGTATTTTTTTAACAAATATGAGTACTTTGTTTCCTGGGTATTCCCAGTCTACTAAATGCCAGTCAGAGAGTGTGTTAATGAACTGCTCTAGATTTCAGAGAATAATGATGCATATCAAAACCCCAAACCTGTTCTCAAATCCCTGTGTAAGAAGCTGCAGTAATATTTTCCAAATGCTGTAAGTAAAAGTCTGTATCAAAAACTATTACTTTTTTAAAATTCAAAGATAGCTTTGGTATTGGTTTATGAAGTTTGGTATGAGCCCTGTCTAGGGACTTTTGTTAACCTGTTAACTTAAGTAAGCTGCTTCTTGCTTAAATTCCGAGTAGAAGTTTATGTTGAGGGGCCTTAAATAAATCTGTGTGCCTTGGGTCAGGCATTAAGAATTTTTAATGGCACATTTTCAAGGAGTTTTATGGCCTTTTCTTTAAAAGTATGACAGTCTTTGCAGGCATCTTGAAGTATCCTTAGATGTCCAAGTTAAAGGTACAGATTCTGTGTCTATTTTCCTATCCAAGTCCTATAGAAAACATAGAAGTGTGTGTTCTGATGATCTTCTGGGTAATTTTCCCACCATGTGGGGTTTAATCATGTAGAAAATATTGCAGAAAATATTGAGCTTTCCTGTTGAAAGTGTGATCTAACACAAGATAGAAATGATTTTGCAGTAATTGTTGAGAGATCTTGGCCAAGATTTGCAAAGTTGTTTAGATGTCTAACTATTTGCTATTTTGTAGTTCGTAAAGCTAAGCATATCTGTGGGAGAAGGGTTTAGTTTTTAATCAAACTGGTAGTTACACTGCTGGATAGTAACAGATAATTCCAGTAAGTGAACTTGAAGGTGATATGCTACTTCAAAACTACCTGGCATCAAATAAACAAGAATTTTAAGTGTGAGTTTACCTGGGCTTGTGGAGTCTTGAAGTGCTGGACAGGGATTTCTCAATTCCATTTTATAAAGAGGCAATTTGAAGGAAGGAGTTGATGCTCTTTGGACATAGAGATCTGTTATTTTTACGGTATTATTTTGGGTGTAGGGAAAACTGATGTGATAAATGCTTTGGAGACGAAATCACCATGTCAGCCTGTGCTAACAGCTGAACTGTTAGGATGAGTTTTTTATACAGGAAATAGGAAAGAATAGTTTCTTTTTGAGACCAAATGTAAGGTTTTGAATTGGCAGCAAACTTGGTTAAGACTGTGTATGTAGTGTGGTTTAATTTTGAGACTGATTATGTGCAGTGTTAGTAAGAAGAGGGAAAAGGAATAATTTTTGAAATAGTACTTGTAAGGACAATTGTTGAAGGAAGGAGGGGAGGATAAAGGAAGCCATTAGCGATGCTTCTTGAGTTGAGGAAGAGTTTCATGGTCTTTCTTTAGGGAATGTGCAGAATCTTTTCTTTCCTTCTTTTTTATTTTTTTTTCTCCATTGTCTAGTGTTCTGCTGCTGCTATCAAAAATAAATAATAAAATTGGGAATCAATGTGAAATACTAAGTTCTCCCATCATTAGTTTCTTCTGCATGACAGAGTCATTCTCTATGATTCTTTCTTTCTTATATCAGGTTAACAAACAAAAAACTAAAAAATTATTTTCCTCTCCCTCACCATCAGCCTTCTCTGTAGCTTTCCAACCCTTCCTGAAATTGCGGAGGAAGAGTTAATAATGGAACTAGCTCTAGTGCGTGTTACGTACCTATTCTCACTTCTTCTTCACACTTTAAAACCCTTCACAGAGGATTTTAGAATGGGAAAATGCTAAATCAGCTCTTTCCCTGTCCTTGGCTTCTGAGCTTTTTTTGTCATTGTGCTATGGAAAAAAGGATCAAACTCCAAACCTTTAAGCAGTAGCTGCTTTTGGAAATAATCTAAAGTAAAGAGATGTCTTTGTGCAATAAGGAACACCATTGTTCCCCTTTGTGTTCTGAAACGACAAATTATTGCCCCTTGACAGTAAATTTGAAATCAGATAATTGAGATTCATTGGATGATTTTTATCTCGAGGGTCCATGTAAATTTGTTGTATACAGTGTGTTGTGAATAGTGTTTGTAGGAGTGTGGTACAGCTCAGAGTTACATCCAGCCACATGTGGATAATTTGAAGATCTGGCATTTAATGTTACCTGAGGGGAAAAAATGCCTGATTAGTCTTAAAAATTTCCTGGTTATTTCCAATTGACATTATTATTTTAAAACTAATTTTTTTCTCCATTTTAACGTAACTTTCTACATTTTTATTTAGATTGTGGTTACAATATGAATAGTTCTATATGTAAGTTAAAATATATATGATGGAGAGGGCAACCTTCCCCCTCCTTCATGCCCTCCCCCTGCAGCCACTGTTTACTTCCAGGTATGAAAATGCAGTACAAAAATTCCAGTTGCTGCTCAGCATCTGTGAAGACACTGGAAAAGAAGCTGTTCATGCTGATGTCCCTCTCTTCTTTTTTTTCCTCTTTATTAATCTTTTATTAAGGAACAAAGGAGAGGAAACAAAACATTTTTAGGCCTTGGTTAAATAAGTGTATTTTGGGTAGTTATGGCTGATGAGTCTCATCCACTGAGCATAGAGATGAATACGTGTAATATTTTTTGTATTTGATACTTTTCAAATATGAGGATTATTGTACACATTTTTAAAAAGCAGAAAGGAAAGCAGTTGCCCATAAATTCCAGATTTCTAGATGTTTTAGTTTGTTTCTAAAATTTTGCTAGGAAGAAATCAGTTTTATGAAGAATTAGTTTCCTTTTAACATCTGAAATCTTTATGAACATCTTTGAATATCTTGCATTGTGTGGTGTCCTGCCCTATATGGTACTTTATGTGCAGGTGTAAACTAGCCTCTCTCATTCAGATTTATAGATTTCCTGTTATATTATAAATTATAATCAGAAGTACACAGCATTGATTGGAGTACAAGCCAAAAGGTACTTTCCAGTCTCAAAACTACAACGTAAAATTATTTGAAGATGGAGTTCCAGCCACTGTCACTCCTTTGAAGACTTTTTTTCTTTTAACTGATACTTGTTTACATTTCTAAGACAGGTACCAATTTAAACCTTTTTGAGCACAAGTACTAGAATTTACTTTCACAAATTTCCCTGAATATTTTACTGTGTGCCATCTGTAGTCATTTCAGATGCTCAGGTCATGTGTACATGTGGATGTTTGCACATTGGAAGGACAAAGCATGCGTCAATTTTTTATGTTTTCTGTATGTAACACACACACACAGACAGAGGAGTGAACAAATTTTTAAAAAATTACCTTATGATTTTTTATTACCTTTTTGTAGTAACATCTAAATATCTATTTTGTATATGTATCATTAAATATATTCATATTATTATTTCTGTCATATGATTTTTAAGAAGTCTTTTTAGGTCACCTGTTAATTTATGAATTCTCAGTAAGTAAACTAGGACAGATACTCAGGCAAGAACAAAGCCATATCTGAAGACTTAGTCCTCAAGCCTGATGTACTTTTGAGAGGCTATGGTGTGGTATACTGACAACCATGAAATACTACTGTACTTAACACAGATATAGTTCATATCAGTTTCATAATTTATTAATAACCAATGTTTATAGACTCATTTTTAATACAGAAACAAATCAGCAAGCCTCTTTTTTTTTTTTTCTGTACTAAATTACCATGTTTGAAAAGCAAAATGTAGAGAATGGCTATGGTTTATTTATTATAATTATGAATTTAATTTCAAAGTCATGCCTAGCTTCATGTCAGATATTTCTCTTCAGTGAAGTACTGAACCCAAGTGGAGCACTGTCTCCTCCCCACCTCAATCTTCACCTTGAGTTTAATGATGCTTTTACATTAAGTTAGGTGGTTTTCTGAAATTTTACTTTATAATTGAACTTACCTAACTCAAGCAATAATATGGCTTGTTCGCTCACTTTGAGCTTCACTTAAATATCTAGTCCTCAGATACTTGTTCAGACACTGAGTTAGGGAAGAATTGATGTGGGCTGATTTGCAGCCATGCACAAAGCAGCAGGACATCTCATTGCCATCTGCAAATGAGAGTCATGGTGCTGTTGGCTCAACACCAAATTTAGGTCTTGACTTAGGATTTGGGTTACACTTAAATAATACATATTTCTAAAGATGTGATAACTTGGACATAGCTAACGAAGGTGTTAGTACAGACAAATCCTATAGATGCCCCTTTTCTCCCAACACTCTTTACTGTAGCCCTCTTTGTAAGAGGAAGATTAATGGGAAAATATTTGTGGTGTAGGTTCTTCAGGAAGAAGCTATCATCCTGTTGCTGCTAGAAATAGCATCTTCCAAGCACTGAAAAGAGGATTTGGAGGTTGAGGTGTAAAACAGCAACTGCTCCTGAGGTTCCAGAGCAAGGACTAAGAGATGACTGGAAACAACTTTCTGGTCTGCTGAAGCTAGTGAAAAATAAAGCTCTTTATGGTGGATGTCTCTCAGCCTTTCTTGTTCTTCTGAATCTACTTTGCCACTGCTGCACCTTGCAGAAGAGTGTGCCATCTAAAATATGGTGGAGTGGAATTTAAAGAGAACAAAGCATCTAAATAGAGAGGAGGCCCTTGAGGCATAATGAGAAAGATTTGTCCCTACTAGAATATTCAGTATTCAGACCTGTGTGAAATAATTACAGCCTGCAACCTATATGGCATTATACTTTCTGTGTTTCTCCTTTGGACACAACATCTAAATCATCACTAGACCACCTCAGCAACTGTAACTACCTAGTTTTTCACGTTGCCTTGCTCAGTGGCTTGCTTTGGCTCAGGAGAGCTAACAGGGGGTGGACAGTGTTGTGGAGACATACATTTCCTTTCATGATTCAGAGGTCTGCAGCAACTCAGTCAAAAATAAAAGAATCCTATAAGCAAATAAAATGTGAATTGAATACAAGGTTTCTGATTTATCTGAAAGCATTCGCTAAAAGTACTTCATTTCTTTTACTGCTGCAATAAAATAATTTTACAGTTAGTAGCATATAACTTAGAGGAGTGACAAATTTGGTACTTAAAAAATATTTAGGTTAAGAAAACCTGTCACTTCCAATAAGTCATTTTTAGAGTGTAATCACTTTAATTCTCCTCTCTAATTTTATCACCAAGAGACAAGCTCCAAGCCCCCTAACCTCCTGTAAAAATCTTTGTGCTGCTTCTTGTGGTGGCTCCCAGTCAGAGTGACAGAATGGGGATCGAGGCTGGCATGGCTGATGGAGGAACGAGGGAAGCATGTCTTAGTATCTAGCAGTCTAAGTGGTAGATAAACATCGTTAATGTCAGGTCACTTGTAGTCTAAGTTTAACATAAAACAGTAACTTGTCAGAAAATGCAGCATGAAACTTAAGACATGTCCTACTTGGACTGGAAGAACTGTAAGCATGTGGTGACAGTAATATTGCACTGGCACAGCTAGTGATTTAAAGAGTTGTTTACAGCCCTGCAGAAGACAGGCTGTGTGAGCTTCACTCAGGGTATCTGTTCTCTTAGAGTGGTCTGGGGTAGTTACAACACAGCGGGGCATGGTTTGCGTTGCAGTGTTACGGATTAGCATCACTGAGGCAAGAGCAGCCTGTCAGGAGGGGGGGACAAAGTCTTAGTTCCAGGGTAATCCAGTATTGCTGGAGTCCAAACCAAATATGTCCTGTCTCTCTTTGCTTTCCCCACTATGATTTTCAGGCATTAAGCAGCTACCAAAACTGAGAAGCTTATTAGTCCACCATTCAGGTGTTTCTTTGAGTTGGATTAATTTCTTATTATAAATTACTTGATGTTTTATTTGAAACTTCATCAGTTGAGTTGAGATAAAAATAATATGGGATAAAAATGTTGTACTGGATAGAATCATGGAATGGTTAGGGTTGGAAGGGGCCTTAAAGATCATCTACTTCCAACCGCTCTTCCCTGGTCAAGGACACCTTCCAGCAGACAAGGTTTCTCAAAACCCCATCCAGCCTGCCCTTGAACTCTTCCAGGAATGTGTCATTCACAGCTTCTTTGGGCAGCCTGTTTTAGTACCACACCACATTCATGGAACAGCATGACTCTTGGTATCTCAAGAAAATAAATTTTTCTAATTATTCAACACCCTTTTCTCCCTTCTTCAATTTTAGTCTTGGATTTTGTAGTCCTGAAATTAGGCACACACTTAGAAAGGTAGGGAGCTGAGTTCATGTCTGTTCTTCCAGAATTTATTGTATTTAGAATGAACTGATTCTTTAATCAAAAATTCAATAAATTCTGGAGGAGCACACAGAAATCCACACCTCTCTGTCTTTAGGTGATGGCCATAGCAAAGGTGTTATGTACATCATAAGTTCTTGGTTAATAAGTTTTTATTATTAACACAAAGGGTGGATAGAGAATTTCCCCCTCTCTTTTAAGTATTTTTGGAGGCAAAAGAAATGGATTTGAGTCTTCTAAGGGTTAAACAAGATGGAAGCCATGTGTCCTGGTTCCTAGATCAGAGTTTTTATGTAATTATGGTCACTATCACAAGTTTCATTGTGAAATCAAGTGTGCCAGGTGTGCTCTGCCCTGTACTGTGCTATTTAGGAATGTTTGGTTTGCTCTGAGGGTAGATAATGTCTTACTTTATCTCTTTGCATTCTGATAGATTTAGAGGGATGTTAACCTACCAGCTTTGAGTTTAGACATGGAATCAGAATAAAGAGACTTCCAGATATATGTAATGATAAGCTGCTGAAGTAAGATTTTCTACATCCTTTTCTTCAGTGTTGCTACCTATATTCCACTGAACCTCAATTAAGAACTAAATTATTAAGTCTTGACCCTGTCTTTAGCTCTGATTTGTATTTAAAATACGTTTTACAGATCAGAAAGAGAAAGCATGAATAACTGACATGAGTTACGAATAAGAGCGAAGCTGTGCTTTTTATTTAGATTACTATGCAAAACATTTTCCTTTCACTGATAATGTTTTTAAAATGTAATCAGACTTTTTCATCCAAGAGAGCTCTCCTTCATGAAGACATTAATTATTGATGTATCAATTATTAATTAATATTTGTTAATTAATAACTGTGAATAATACTATTTAGAATAATTCAGTAGTTTATATGGGAAGGTACCTCCAGAGCTCATCTAGTCTAACCCCAGCTCAGAGCTGAGCTGATTTACATCAGGTTGCTCAGGGCCTTACTTGGACAAGGTTTAAAAATCATAAAAAATGGAGAACCTGAAGATTTCCTCAGCATTGCTCAAGGTTTGATTTCCTTGCTTAGCTGTTCTAATATTTGCCTACTGTACTTTGTGGAAATTGTTAAAATTTTCTCTTGTTGCAATGCTTGTTTGTTTATTCTTGCCTTGTCCCTGATGATATCCAGTAAGAGAGTGGCTTTGTGGGTTTTTTTTTACCCTCCAGTGATATATTTGCATATAGCAGTTAAAGCCCTGTAGCCTCCCTGCCTCACTGATCTTCCCAGGTCTTTCAGCACCTCTTGCTGCAGTCCCCTAGCAGTCCTGTGGTCCTCTACCAGACTTAGCCCAGCATGTTTATGTATATCCTGCTCAACAAACTCCTTCAGAGCCCTGGATGCAGCTGCCCTTCACTGCTGAAAGAGTGCCTGAGGATACAAGTCCAAACAGTCTACTCACAGATTCTTTTTAGCAAAACTACTTTCCAGCTGGGCAGGGCCCAGCTTGTGCTGTTGCATGGGGCCCAACCTGTGCCAGATACAGGACTCAGCATTTGCCTCGGTTGAACTTCATTTGGTTTCTGTCAGCCCATTTTTCCAGGTTGTTACGGTTTCTTAGCAGCAGCTGTGTCCTCCAGTAGTTCTCAGCTGCTCCCACCAATTTGATATCATTTGAAAACCTGAAGGGCATTCATTCCTGGTGTCCAGACCATTAATAATTGTGTTAGAAAGCATTGGCCCTAGATAACCCCTTTGAGAGATGCTGCTAGTAACTGGACTTCATACTGCTGTTCACATTACTTTGATTTAGTGGTTCAACCAGCTTTGCAATCTATCCATAAATTCCTATTTTAGTAATATGTTTATGAGAATACTCTGTGGTAAACCTTTTTGAAGTCCAGCAATCCTCACTGCTGTCCCCTCTCACCTGCTGAGCCAGTCATTTCATCATAGGAGTCAGTGATGGTCAGGTATGGTTTGCCTTAAGTAAATCCGTGCCAAGTGTTCCAAACCACCTCTGACATTGTAAGTGCTTGGTCATGGCAATGTGGAGAGTTTGCTTCATCCTATTCCCAGGCATGTGGTTTGGGTTAAAACCCCTTAGTACCCTCCTGCTTGTCTTAATGCTTGGTCTACCATTTGCTTGTTTCTAGTCAGAGGGGAACTTGCTTCTTCACAGGTGCTACAGGATTTCAAAGCTATGGTGAATGGAATCTTTGCTGACATTGGTCAGCTGTCTCATCATCCTTGGATGTAACCCATATGGTCCCATGGACGTGTGTGTGTATGTCCAGCTTGCTTAAATGCTTCCTTACTTAATCTTTCAGTCCTGCAGATAATGCTATAGACTCTTACTGCTAAGTTTGGGAACTGAGGAAGCCTGATGGCAAACCCTAGCGCATTAAAACTTGAACCAAAAATGGCAGTTATGGCCTCAGCTTTTTCTTTTTTTCTTTTTTTTTTTTTTTTTCTGTTCATAGTCACTGTTGTCTTTGACTATCAAGACCACATTTTGTGGTTTTGGGGTTTTTTTGGGGTTTTTTTTGGGTTTTTTTTGGTTTTTTTGGTTGGTTTTTTTTTCATTTTAATTTTGCTGGCAATGTTCCTGCTGGAGTATACTTTCCTGCCCTTCAAATCTCTCCTTATTTTTAACTCTAGGTAAGAACAGCATTACAAGAAATGCATAGATAGTCCTTTTAATTTTATCTTATCTAAATATAGCAATCTCTAAGTTAGTTTAAGGTAGTCTTTAGTCAATGAAGTGAGATAAGCACCTTTACTCCTTCCATTTTAAGATAGTTATCTACAAGAAAGGGGATAATTTTACCTTGTGGAGCATGTCTCAGTTTACAGCAGACAGAGCCAGGATGTATAGCTTATACTTGACATCAAGTTTTTAGATGGCTCAAGTCAATATTAAACTGTTAAGTGCAATTTGAACAGCTAATTTTTGAATTCTGCTCATAACTCAAGTAAAATACATGCTCACGCTCTGTCCTGAACTGGCTTGCTTCCTCAGTAGTGTCAGAGGGTAGGGTTTCTGTAGGGTTTTCTGTTTGATATTTCTGGATAATATTTATGTTGTTATTTTACAGGATCATGAAGCAAGATTAGTCAAATACAAGAAATTATTAGTGGGGCCAAATTCTACTCCTCAGACTTCAAAAATGGCTAATGTATTTAAATGTATAGTTAATATTTTTGTTTTGTATAAAATATATTTGAATGCACACTGAATGGCCAACTCTAATATCAGGAAACACTTTTAATGAAATCATGCTTGTTCTGAGGGTAGAGAAACGCTGCCAAAATATTTATGAACAGTTTATAGGATGGGTATTTTTAGAGAATTTACAAAGCAGAAAGACAATAAAATGTCATAAGATTCCTTTCAGTGCAGAAGAAAAGTTATGAATATCTGTAGGGTTAATGTGTCTTAAATCTTACCTCCTACTTTTCTACAGCCGTGCTTCGTGACCAAGTAAGTCACATAGGGGGAAAGGCTTCTCTAAATTTGAATAGCAGAGTTCTTTCTACCTAACTTGAAGTGTCTGTAGCTTAATTTCTTTTTTTTTCTCTGCACACACTGAGCAGTGCAATTACAGTTACAGTCTTTGGGGACGATATGTCATCAAACCTCTGGAAATCACATTCATATCAAAGTATATCTAAAGGAAAATAAACCAGTAGTTATATTTTTCTTTTTTTTTTCCAATTTATGTCTCTTTTTGTGAATGCATGACTCTCTAGGGCTTTTGAGGCAATGTAATTAATGTTTTTAATGATATCATTATTTATTACAAAAACAGTCATGCACTGTGAGCCTCACTAGAAGTACAGAGTCATCAGGAACATAGGACATGGCTATTTCCACAGCTTTGATATCTTGGGAGCCCCATTCAGTTAAAATAATCAGGGAACAGATCCTGAGATGAAAACAGTGAATTTGTTTGATGCTGAACCTTTGATGATATTGTCTCCATAGGGCTTAAAAATGTGAAGTAGAACATATTTCCAAAAGCCATGACAAGTGGCCAAGGCAGAGGCTCTAGGGAATGACATCCAGTGAATTGTTTCTATCATGACATTAATTTAATGTACAATGCAGTCAGTCCACTTTTCTATATATTGGATGCTATGTGATTATATTAGTCTCATTTTCTCCTGGAGCTTCTTTTATTAAGTTGTATAAATCATGTGGGCACAGTAGCCATGAGTCACTTATAATTCTGCTAGTTCACAAAATTTGTTACATGTAAGCACAGGCTGTATGATCACTTACTATAGGAGTTATCCTGGACTGGAAAAGTGTAGTAGAGGATTTTTTTTGCTTTTTCTGTGGTTTGCCTTAAATAAGAGGTTCTCTTCTTTCATTAGGCTGATGCAGTCAGCAAGCTAATGTTTCATGGTCTGTTAAAAGCTCAAGTTTGAGAGAGTCTTAAATGCAGTGCTCTATTCTTCAATCTCTCTGATGCTTTTGCAGAGAAGAATAAGGAAAACTTAAAAGTATTGTGTTAGTGTTTGATATTTTCTCAACATCTCCCTTCTAGTAAGGGTATTGTTTCAGCTTTACTGTTCTGCTTTAATAACAGCTACATGTGTGGCTGGTTGTGTGTCTTTAAGCAGCCAAACCACTCATGCTGCACCTAGACTATTTGAAACTAAGTCTACTAAGTAAAACATGAAGGCAAATGATATTTATAAAATGTATAAATTAAAAGACAGAGGAAAACATCCTGTTTGACAAGCCATAAAGCAAAAGTTATATTTTAGGGCCGAATTCAGTTACAGTTTGAAGAGCAGCATATGTTTAAACCAATATTTTATCCTATAATAATTCAGTTTGGAAGGGACCTTAGGACATCTTTATCTGGTCTTCTTCTCAAAGTGTGGCTGCTCTGAGATCAGACCAGGAGGACTGAGTCTTCACCCTATTGTATCTTGAAAATCTCCAAGTATGGAGACTCCATGTGCTTAGGGACAGCCTATTCCAATGCTTAGCTATTCTGATGATAAAATGTGTCTATTAATATAGATTTATTATTTTAATTCTGAATCTTTCTTGTTCAAATTCATGTCTAATGTTTCTTGTCCTCCTGGCATGCATCACTGTTAAGAGCCTCCCTCTACCTTCGTGATGACCTCCTCTCAATATTGCAAGCTGCTTTGCCCTTGAAGTCTTCTCTTATTCAGCTGAACAAGTTCAGTTCCCTGTCTGTCTGCTCCAGCCTCCTCACCATTTTGAGATTCTTTTTCTTGACTGCTTCAGTTTGTCAGCGTCTTACAAAGGAATTCCCAAGACTGGAATATAGTGTTCCAGATGTGGTCTAACAAACAGAGGAGGATAATCCCTTCCCTTGGTTTTGTGGCCATGCTCCGGTTAATACAGCCCAGGAAGCTATTGACCTTCTTTGGTGCCAGGGCATACTGTTGGCTCATGTTCAGCTTTCTGTCAGCAAACACCCCCAGGTGTTTCCAGCAGTGCTGTTACCCAGCTGGGCAGTGCCTGTGCTACTGCAAGGGTTCCTTCCTTCTCATACCCAGGACATTACATTTGTCCTTGTCAAGTTTCATGAGGTTCCTGTAAGCTTCTTCATCCCAGTTGTCTAGGCAGCTCTGAATGGCAGACAGGGCTGCCTTTGCATGGATTGTGTCCCAGTTTGACATCATCTAAAAATCTGATGATGTTGCATGCCAGCCTTGCCTCCAGGTTATTTATTAAGACATTAAACAACATGGTTACTAGCATACTCCCCTTCTTATCAAACTCCAGGATTAGGAAGACCTAGTAACCAGTACCAGCTGAGCCCAAATGTCACAGAATCATGGTGTCACAGAATGACTAAAGTTCTTGAAGTCACCTGCTCTAACCCTCTTGCTCAAGCAGGGCTACCTAGAGCTGATTGCTCATGATTATGCCCAGACTGCTTTTGAGCATCTCCAAGGAGGGAGACTACACAAACTCTCTGGACAATATCTCTGTCACATCACAGTGAAGAAGTGTTTCCTGACATATAAAGGCAACCTCCTGTGCTTCACTTTGGGCCCATTGTTTCCAGTCCTGTCTCTGGGCTCCACTGAAAAGAGCCTGCCTCAATCTGATTTACATCAGTCCTTCAAGTACTTGTGTACATGGATGAAATTTCCCTGAGTTTTCTCTTCCTTGAGTTAAAAAGTCCTGATTCACTCAACCTGTCCTCATTTGAGAGATGTGTTGGTCCTTTCATCATCTTTGTAGCCCTTTGATGGACTATCTTCAGTATGTCCATCTCTGTCTTGCATAGGGAAGCTCCAAACGGGGTACTGTATTCCTGGTATAGCCTTACCAGTGATGAGTAGAGAAAATTGCCATTTGAATTTAGATTTTCTATAAATAACCTATTGTAATTTTGATAGTTAATTTGATCCAGCCTGTTTGAGACTAAATTTGCCTACTTGGAGTTTTCAGTTACCTTATCAAATTTTTTGCTGTACTATTGGTTTCTTGACCAAGGAGTACACCATGTATTTTCCTCTTTCACATATGTGAACGTCCAAGTCCAACCATAGTGTTCTTTCTGATAGGCTTTGGAGACTTCATTTCCTGGCTGTTTTATCATATGAAATATTTTCTGATCTTTTAATTATTTTAATGTATTTCCAATAAATCCCCTCAAAGTTTTCAGCTTTATTTCTGGGTACTAGGACAAGAGAACTAGCCACAGAATTACAGTAGACCCATGCCAGGGTGTCTTACCCAGTTAATGCCCCTTTCTGCTGCAGCAGGATGTATCTTTCCATTGCTGCTCTTCAGCAGAACTCGCTACTGTGCTTTTCCACTTCTGGCTACAGTGCTCAACTGGGAAATCCTGTTCAGCTGATAACAGGCCTGAATCCCCAAACATTTTTCTGGAGCCAGTGCTTCTCAGAAGTGAGTCCCTGGCCCTATGGGTATGTCCTGCATTGTTTGGTCCCCTGAGCACTTTGTTTTTCTCTATTACCCCACACATGCAGTGAGTCCAGATTTGCCAGCTCATTATGCTCTCCTGTACCAGCCTTATACATTGTTTTGTCCTCTCCAATTGTTTTCTTTTCCTCAGCCTTTATCATCAAATGATTTGATTCTTTGTTCTAAGTCATTCATAATTAAGTACTAAAGAGTCAAGAACCAGTGTTTTCCAGGCTTTACTGGAAATACATCCACTCAGTGACTAGCAATGTTTATATTTGTCATTTGTCCAGTTTCTACTAAGCTTTATTTTTTGTCTACTGTTATCTTACCCCTAATTAAAATGCAATGTTGTATTAAATCAAATTCCTTACAGAAGAGTAAATGTAATACTAGTGGCATATGATTTAACAGATAGTTAATAGAAAACACGAAGTTAGTATTTTAAGATGTTTTCCCTAAGCATATGTTGATTGGCAGTAATTTAATTACTTTTATTTAATTCCTTATTAATTAAGCTCTATATCATCTGTTCAAACTGCTTTGCCATGTATCAATATCAGACTGACAGGTCTGTTATCCAGGTCATTTTCTTTTGATTTTAAAGTATTGGCACAACATTAGCCTCTTTAGAGCAGTTGTAAGAATGAGTCCTTTAGTGACAAGGAAATAATTCCTTTTTAAAGTAAATCTTTAAAAACCAGCATATGTAATTAATACAAGAAAACAGTGTAAAAGAAACAAAAACATGCAGAGAACTATTACAAATTGGTAGCATTCACAAACATGGTAATATGCTTCAGAATTTTTAAGGAAATAATTGAACAGATGAATAAAGTAATTAATTTTATTAACCTGACCTACAGTCCAGCTTGTATTCCAGGAAAGGGGGCAAACAAAATATTTGGAATGAAAAGTCCAGAAACCAGAAACAGGCCGCATAGACAGTGCCTCACTGATTTCATGAGCAGTTACTCAGAAAGTAGCTCTTTTCAAGTCAGAGAAATCCACATGTCCTCGTGGTTCACAGTGTATTCTCTAGATGAACTTAGTGTCATAAATTATAAACTCACATGAAGAGACCCTAGGTAATATCTATTGGATATTTAAATACTGAATTACATGTAAGTAAAGAAGAAATCTGATATTTGCATTTAATAAAACATCTGATCCTCATGAAACCATACTCTCTAACTGATTAATTCAAACTGCCATATATGTGGGCACAAGCACTTGGAGTAAATCTGGCACAAAAATCATAAACAAAGGTTTTCTTGTAATAATAAAGTATTGAATTTTAAGGGCACCATCTGGCAGTGATGTAAAGAGATCTGTTCTTCGTAGGGATTCATTTATTTATCTTTCCCTAATAACATCATTATTTGATTAAAGTTATTAAAATAAGTTGGGAAAACTAAGTTGGGAAAGAGCTTTTGGAACTTCTAAGGAAGAAAACCTCATGCTTCTTTTGGTTGCCCAAAATGTAATCAGGAGTTAAAATCTTGGTCTTCCATTGCAATGAGACGGAGCTAGTTACATTCTAGGTTTGACATGTCTCAACAGGAGAAGAAACACTGGGAAAAAAAAATTGGAAAAAAAACCTGTGAAAAAGAATTATAGTGTTTGAAGACTGTAGAAGACAAATTTTTAGAAAAAATTAAAATGCTCAGTACATTGAATATGCAGAAGAAATATCTTACAGTTGTATTGGGTGCTCGTGAACTAATTAGAATTGTATCTGTGGCAGTGCTACTGATTGATGTATTGGGAAAGGTGATAAGCACACAGCACACAGACAGTGGTGAAAAATATACCTACCTATCTTCTGATATGCTGCAGTCTTCATCTTCTTTGATCAGTAGTTATATCATTACATTTATATTTGATAAACTTGATGAACTTTACTTGTATGAATTGCTATTATTTCTAAAGTTTAGGTGTTCACACTCTTGCCCTGCTGTTGGGTAAAGAAGTAAACTTTTTTTTGGTACTTTAAATCTGCTGTTTGAGTGTTTCATTTGATGCTCTCTGGTTCTTTAAGTAGAGAAATGTTTATTACTACACTTGCTGATCATGCTTTTGCATACGTCTGTCCTATCACATCTATTTACTTCCTTTGCAACCCTACACAAGGCTTACAATTCTTAGGAAGAACTCTGAGAATTAAAAAGGTAAACAGTTTTATTTACTTTGAAAGTAAGGTAAATCAAAAAGCAACAAAATAAAGCTCAAATTTTTTAGCTGTAGAACTGAACATTGTTATATTTTTAATATACATTTTTTATACAAAATGTTAGGGAAAAGAACCTGTTTAATTTATACCTAGAAAGATCCAGGACAGCAGGAATGGTCTGCAGTTAAGAAAATTGCTGTGTGTGCCTCTACAATCTACAGAGTGATATGAACAGTGATATTTATTATAACTTAAAGTTTGAATGTGGTGACACTATAACTTGAAGATGTGTGGAAAACAGTCAAGTTGCAAGATTGCGTTATCAGATAAACTGAAAAGATTGATCTGTTTATGGATTCCATGGTGGACAATGTCGTATTTTCCCTGGCAGCTTTTTGGATGGGGCCAAGTGCCTCCTGATATAGGTGTGCAGGGTTGGGGGGCATCAGAACTTCCAGCTGCTTCACTGTTTCCTAGATAACGCCCCTTGGACGCTTTTACTTTCCTTGAAAGCTGAAGGATGGTTGCTGCTGTTGGGAATTTATACTTAAGAATCAACTTTTCTTCAGATCTTCTGTTTTCTAACATATCTGGGTTTTGATAAAGTATTTTTAATATGGTTTCATTTAGAATGCTTGTACCTTTTCAGCAATCAAATATTTCCCAAGCAATCAAATATTTATTATTTTTTCCATTTGGACAGTTTTTCAGTAGATATACTTCTCTAACCCTAATTAATAGGATA
This sequence comes from Urocynchramus pylzowi, assembly GCA_013397555.1. Lineage (NCBI taxonomy): Eukaryota > Metazoa > Chordata > Aves > Passeriformes > Fringillidae > Urocynchramus > Urocynchramus pylzowi. Next base: position 1,225,332 of record VZRH01005335.1, read on the forward strand.
GTCTATATTTTTTCTTATAACTAAGAACTGACAAAAACTGTCTACCTAATAAAGTAAAGGCCCTTTTCTAGTTATCCTAAGAACAGCTGAATGAGGAAATACAGTAGTGGCTTCTTTGGCTCCTTTGTGACTCTTCAAAAGCAAAGCCTTCATCTTTTTTGCAGTACTTCCCAGATACTGAGTTGCAAAAGTGGGCATACAGCAGCTGAAATAATGCCCAAGCTAAACTACAGACTGGAAATTTAGTGTCTCCCAAAGGCACAGGTAAGCTGGGAGAGGCCTTGCTGAGCCTCTGATTTAGAAATCCTGAGAGTTTTGTGTGTCTCCAATGTGCTCACCTTACGTAGGATTTTTCTACAAAAATATATTAATTTCAAAGCAAAGCATTGAGGAGTGTCTGCTTGGAGCATAAGGAAGAACGGATGGCTTTGGAGGATGAAGCAGGGGGAATGGATTCCTTCTCTCACTGGCAGTCATGCTTTTCCAGGCTGTCCTGCCTACCCAGCTGAGCTCTCACTACTTGTCCTGAGAATGGTGTGTTAGGTGGGATTCCTGAGAGGCATGCAGCACCTCCTTTGGTCCCTTTACACCCACGGAGCCATTAAAGGTTGCCGCTGGAGTGGAGCACGCGACCCTTTCCTTTGGGGGTTTTCTGCTTCCTTTTTCCCATCATTCATCTGAGGACAATGTGAGGATCCTTGAAAAGCAATTCTTGCAGAAATCTTTACACTTGTGCTGCTTTTTGTAGAAAGAAATAAGTGGGAATCTTTCCTTGCTGTTTTATTTGATTATAGTAAAGGTGCAGCAGTATTTGCTTTGTGTTATCCTCTGCAAGTGTTTATTAATATAAATAATGGAACTTCAGTTATCAGAAAATTCTTGTGCCTGCTTAAAGCACTGAAGAAAGTATGAAGGCACTAGATGCTAATTTTGGGGGAAAAGTCTGGAAACATTTCTGTCTTACCTTAGCCCAAAAATTGTCAATTTACTATTAGCTTATTTCCAGAATAGAAAGTATTTAGAGAACTATTATATATCCTATTGAATTGGTATGCAAGTCTGAATTGAGTTTTGTAAAGAAAAGGGATGGTCCTGGCCCTTAAAATCAAGTTTTGCATAAGAGTCAGTGTTAAATAGCATTAACATCTGCATTAAGTTGGATGGTAAGGATAAGTAAATAGAGGAAAACTAATGAAATAAACAGTATAGATAAAATAAACACAATAAATTGCTACTCTTGTGCCAGTCGTAACATGGAATTAACCAGATGAATATGTTAACAAATTGCAGTTGATGCAATGGTTCAGGTGCAGTTCTGGAAAGGGATAGTCCCTTAGTGCTCTGTTAATGCGGTGCTTTTCCAGTAAAAGTTTCTTCTAATTTCTGTTCCTTAAAAAATGTTTCATGCACTTTCCACATACTAATTCTTGTCATACTGAATATATTGTTTGTATTTTTCATACTTTCTGCTTAAAGGTCTTTGCTCTTTGTTGTTTTGATGTTTGTGTTCATACTTTTGTTATGGCTTTTTATTTTTTCTGTATTTCCTTTTTCTGAGGTGTCTTTGCTTCTATTTTGAGTTTGGAAAAATGGCTGCTTGACCAAGTAACTATTCCTTCATGCTTAAATTGCATCATATCTTTTTTCTTGCCCACAGAAGATCTTGCACTTAACCTGGTATTTCCTCACCTCTCGGTCAAAAACTGCATGATTTCGTAGTGAGAAGAGTACATTAAAACACACAATAATAATAATAATAATAATAAATGTTAATCAAAAAACTGCATGTGTCTTTCTGATTGTGCCAGTGTTGTGGTATTCAATTATGCAATTTTCATTGGCATATTAATCATCTTTTCAACAAACAAGCCAGCGTTAATTAAAGCAAACCATGGATAAAGACATGTTGCCGGATCATCATTCCGTTTATCACAGCGCACAGGCTGGCCGTTAAGTAAATTCTGGACTGTGAGATGAATTTCAATGTTGGCTTCATTTTTTTTGTTGGAGTTTGAATGCAACTCATCTAACAACAACAACAAACTTCAGGCTTCACAAGAGAAAGATGAATTTATTTGTAATTAATGGCAAAAGAAGAAAGATAAAGTAGTTGTGTGCTTCTAATGGGAATTAGGGTATTTCAAACTATACCATTTTGAAGAAATTTTTCTGTCTTCCTCTGCTCTCCTTCTTACCCTACTTAAAGCATCAGAGCCCTGAGAGCAAGGAATAAGTGAACCCTCATCTACCTTTATAAATTTAGGCTTCATTTTAACTTTGGATCAATTAGTAAACTGATTGGCATTAAATATGCAATCTGTGCAAAAGAGAATATGAGACAGTCTTTTTTTATTGATAAAGGCATGAAAGAGGTGGGGGTGAAATACACTTGTGTCTTTCAAGTGAAAATAGCCAACAATTCTTTGATGAACAATAGTTGCATGATGATTTTTTCAGACACCTCCCATGGAAAAGGCTTCACTGCTGCAAGTGTGTACAGTCAAGATCACTTGAATATATTTGTAAATCTGTTAAAACAAGTATTTGTAGGTTTTTCAAGTGTTTATAAGACTGTGAGCTTATGGAGGAAAGCACTGGATGCTGCTATATGAATAGGCACTGCTTAGCATAATAATACTGGTTATTGTGCTTTTTAAGGGTTATTATAGAGACAGTTGAGAGAGCAGCTGAAGGTTTAAGGGTTTCATTCTTAATTTTATTTAGTTTTTGTATTGTTTTATTTGAACAGAAATAGAGTTTAATGCTTTTACTGTGAAAAGTACATGCTTCATCCAGTAAAGACCTGGCACTGACATAGAGGAGCTTGTTGTTTATGTTTCTGTCCTGATCTCCAGGCTGATGGGCTGTCTTCAGAACTATTTATCATAAGTATTTTAGTCTAGATTCCTTAAAACATGGGTTTAAAAAGGTGTAGAATGAGTTTTATTTTAACAGAAAAGTAATTTTAGTCTGCCTGCTGTGAAAAATGTATGGAAGCACTAGTGGGATAGATGATCATGTCTTAGATCAGCTTAAGAGGATCGTGAACAACAGCAGTTAAAAGTGAGCCTTCCTGAATGTTCATAATAATCTGTCATTTTACCTACCTCAATCTTCCTATGTCTTTCTATTAATCAGTTCTCTCAGCTACTTTACATTAGACTGTCTATACTTGCAATGTAATCAGAATACACATCCATCCTAAGAAACAGAAATTGATGTGGGAAGAATTATTGTTTAGCTAAATAACAATGGTTTTAATGTAATCAGGTGTGGCAAAGTTAGGGGAAAAAAAAGAAAAAGTATATGAGTAGAACTAACTTAATCCTCATAGCTCTGTGATGCCCCAGTTAGATTATTTCTACAACTCAGAATGCTTCACGTTCGTGCTACTTTAAATACCTCTGTGCTACACAAAGAATATGCAAGGTAGATGTACCTTCAGAATGGTCAAACTCAGTTGGGACTTTGACATAAGGACCTAAGAAAGACAACCTATGGTAAAAAAATCTGCCTTCCCTTAAGTTGCTGCATGTGTTGCTGAGTTAAAGATATGAGCTTACATATTCTATCAAACTTGATCATCCTCCAAGCACTTAGTTTGCTAAAACTGCTGGTAACAATTTGTGATCTTCCAAGATGTCTTATTTGGACGAGCTTCTGTGAAATCAGATATTCCATACAGGAACAGTCAATACACCGTGTCTCCTTTACAGTTCTTTAAATATATCAAATCCTGTTTTAAATCATAACCTAAGCCTGTTAAAAATGTAACACTATATGTCAGATGAGTATATTGTAAGGTATTGTAAAGATATTCAATATATAATGCATTCAGTTGTCTTCCACTGTGTTCCTTTTGTTTGGGAACATGGGAGTTAGTTTAAATCTGCTTTATGGTATAAATCAATGAAATTAAGCTCATGACTATTAATAGTTCAGTTCTCATTATAAAGTGTCTGAATATTTTCTGTAGCTCTAAGATGATATTTTTAAGGAATAGCAAAAGTTTCATAGAGTTAAAATGGATTCTGGTTACACGATTAGATAATTAAATTGTTTCATAAATGGTTAGAGGTAAATAATTGAAAATTAATTCTACTTGAAGTACATTAATGGGGTATAAGTGCATATGGCATCTCATGGACCCTGGAGTGTGAACTGAACTCTTGCTCTTCACTCATTTTGACTATGAAATGTTTACAGATCCAGCTGTGAAAATGTACCTTCCTGTTGAAAGGGGGAGTCTCCGTGGTTGGATGTGGTACTGGCTGCAGCATGGCACTCACTTCCATTGTGCTGGTTACAGAAAATTCAGTGTAGGTGGCATTTTGATATCTAAGGCAACCAACATAGATTTTCATCTGTCTTTAGTGTACTAGACCATCAGAGAAAGTTTATGTTTGTGTTATAGATCCCGATGGCTTTGAGGATCTCTTATAGAAGTTTTGTGCTAGGTAATATACTTAGAAAATGGAAAGTAGAGCAGCACTTTGTATTTTCAGAATCCATTAATCAGAGAAGTTCATTTTAGCATATCAGATTAGAAACCTTCCTCATGGCTTTTGAGTATTTTGAGAATGGAATATTATGTTGGTGGTCAAAGGAATAGTCTAATTCATGGTAAAATGGAAAAAATGAATAATGCTCTTTTTGGTTTATTGGTGGAGGCCACCAGGCTAAAGTGCCATCTTGCACTTATTTCTAAGCTGGGTTATATTACATTTTATTATTTGCCACACATGTAACACTGACTAGTAGAGATCAAAACTATCGATGAATCTAGAACTGCTGCACTTCCTTTGTTTTCTTAACAAGAATCTAAAATTAGTTAGTCAGCACTTTAATATAAAGAAATCAACACTAGTACTAAAGAAGTGTTTTTCATATAGATATCACTTATCCTTTGGAGTCATTAATATCCTTGTCATTTTTTATTATTATATCATGTTCTAGGTCATATATAGCACTACCAATCTGGTTTTCAGTATAGTTTAGAAGGACTGTCACGTTTGGAAATGCTTTTGGAAATGACAGCTTTATAGCTTTTAAAGGAACTTATATAAAATTATGTTACATAATATAGTACATACTTTAATAGAAACATAACCATTCTATGGATCAATATTTGCAGTTTTAGTGTAATGTGAAATGGTTTTGAATGTTTTTGATACAAGGTAACAAAAATTTGTCATAAGAATTTTATGAGTCTGCTACAAAAATAGGAGTAGTACAGTGTGTCACCTTCTCACAGTATTAATAAATAGGTGAATAAAGCATGCTTATTTTTGGCATAATTTAATTTAGTTTATTACTTGGCAGTGGCAAACAGCGAGTGCTTGTTAGACATCGTCAACTGGTCACAGATGTGTAAATGTATCAGTTCTCTGCACAGAAGAGAATTATTATCTAAATTTCACTGAGATAATTTTAGGGTACAAATAAACACTCTTTTTCTCCTATGCCCCAAATCCTCTGTATATTTGTGCAAACATTAAAAATAGCATAAATAAATGAGTGCAAAATACAGGTAGATCACATTTGTGTTTCCCAGTGCCTTCACATGTCATCGGTGTGTGCCTCCAAAAAGAGTGGCAGCTACAAATCAGGTGTGTTCCTTTTGAAGAGAGAGCTTGTGCTCTTCTACCTCTTGGATTATTCATTCATACAAAATGCAGGCAGAATAAGACACTTGTTTATAATTTTTCATCATGGTTTCATAATATTTGTCAGCATAAGGTACTGCATTGATGCAGTTTTGCAGTGTATATTTAAATGCAAGTAAGAATGAGTGAAATGAGAGCTGACATTTTTCACATATAAACAGAAATTCATCTGTCTCATTGAGAGGGAGGGGTTGTGCTTGAAAGTGCTGGGGCCCATTGAAATTAGTCTCAACAGTTAGTGAGTAAAAAAATTCCATTTCCCTTGTTCAGATTGTCTTTCCAAAGGATGAAAGGTTCCTCCTCTGAGGGTGTTTCTATGCATAATTTTGTCCACCTATCCTGTTTGTAACACAGGTAGTTTGTGAGATCCTTGGGTGATAATATGGCATGGATTTCATTTTCATAGCAGTGAGTGATGCCTGGCAAATGAAAAGGCAGTGAAATAGCCTTCAGAAAGAAAATAAAACCCCAGTCCCCAAAACCTTCTAGAGTGTGCAGCACACAAGGCCAGTAAGGGGATGTTTTTGCATCAAAGGAGTCTGAGTGTATGCAGCTTGGGAGGGCCGGATGACCTACCTCAGTTCAGTTGGGTTGAATATTATGCAGAGCTGGAGACAGTCTTGCAAATATCCCAAAAAAGCAGGAAGAATGTAAAGGATTCAGGATGGTGTGAAGGGCTGGTTTGAGAAGGTGCTCTGGGCTGAGGTGCAGTGCCTTCTGCCTTCCTTTTTCTTACATTTAGGATAATTTCCTGAAGCACCATCGATTTAGGGTCTGACAGTTAAAGCCTGAAGGACAATTTCATACTTAACTGCTATCCTGCCCTACATTCTTTTTGGATTAGTTCAGTAAAATTATAGTCTGCTTTCTGGGTTGTTTCTGCCTTTGAATATAAGTAACAAGTATTCAGGTCTATTTTAAAGTGTTCTCATTTAGGAAATAAGGGTGCACATACATCTTTTCTGTAGAGCTTTGAGGGTATAAGTGCAATCTTGATCTAGTACTAGTTTACAGTACTATAATGGTGGGAGATTTTTCTTTGTTCTAGAGCTGCAGTAAATTAAAAAGCACAGTACATGTTTTCATCCTCACACCTAGTACATACATTGGCACTGGAATTAGAGAGCCTGTAGGTCTTTATTCCTTGTGTAAGAAAAGGTTTTATAAAATCTCTCTAAGGAGTGAATAGTATTTTTTTTTTCTTTTTAATATTGCTGTTTTGGTATCCAGACTATATTATTTTTGTCAAAAAAACTCCATTTTATTTTTCTGGTATTCACAAAGAGAACTAAAAGGTGGAAATCATAAAGCAGGCACTCATTTTAAGTTGATTTGCTTATTTTGAAGTATTGTACGTGTTCAGCTATGAGTGTGTGATAGCTTGCATCTTCCTGCTTTCTTTTTAATATGTAATAATGCTTGATTACTGCTGGCTTGTGTAGCTAGCCCTTCCTTTGGTTTGTTGAGAGGCTAGGAGGTGTCTTCACACCCAGAGTAGTCATTGCATTTGTAGGGTAGCACACGACACCTCCAGCACGGCGTCATTAAGCAGGGTGTGCTAGTCCCAGTTACTGAGTGTGGTGGTCTTGACGTGTGTGGAGAGGGGGAGACTGCCAGGACTCTGAGAGCCTGTGGCAGCCATCCTCAGTGCCGTGCTGGAGCGATCCCGTGGCAGCTGTGCTCCGAGGGGAGGCTGCTGTCGGTGCTGCTGTCCTGGGGCGGCAGCGCCTCCGCGGGAGCCAGGGCAGCCAGGCGCCCTTGGGAACGCCGGCTTGGTGTGGCCTCTGCGGAGCAGGAGAGAAGCAGAAGTGGGTGATGGCGCTGCAGGAGAGACACGTCTTCCTAAGGAAGGAAGGCAGGAAGGCAGGCCTGCAATTTGTAGAAGCTGATAAGAGGAGGGAGGCTGGTTTGCCACCGCAGGAGCAGCGGTTTACCCATGAGCTGTGCAGACCTCTGAGCTCAGGCGTCACGTCCAGCAGGGAAACATCTCGCTGCATGCCGCACAAAATCCCAACGGATAACACAGGAGGCCTTTTTAGGTGCTGCTGGGGCACCAGTCTGACCAGTAACACACAGTTCACTGAGTCCCTAATTCCAGTTGGGAAGTTATCTGCTGTCTCTAGCAGTGAAATCCTGACTGATAAGAGAAGAGGCTCATCTGCTGGTAGCAGAGCCTCCAGTTTATCAGTGTCTGACCAGCTCATAAATCAGACTGGTGTCTGTTTTTATTTTGTTTTATCAAAATTTATTTCTATCATTGTAACAGTTAATACTTTAATAAGAGAACTTAGCTGGGAACATTAGGAAGTTAGTTAGAGACATTTTGCAGGCGCTTTTTCCCTTGTCAGTGACAAGGTAAGGTAATCCTATACACAGGCTGCTATTGTGAGATGAGAAACTGGCCTCCTTCACTGCCAGAGACCAGATGCACCTCTCTCTATCCTAATCTGTAAACGACTTAAAGGAGCCTTATCTCGGGGCTCTTCTGCTTCATTTCATGCTTGATTTACTTTAATTTGTCTGATAGGGCACAAGGATTTGGAGACGGCCCATCTTTCTGCAGAAAATGTTCAGATTTTTTTTTCCTTGGCATTGTTGTGTTGGGGGTTTTGACTTTTTTTATGTGGAGGAAATCTTGCTCCAGTGCAGCAAGCTGCTTGAGTGTGTTTAGATTTAAGCTACCCCAGCAGAAAAGAGTTTGTGAAGTGGTATGATTGTGTGATGGGCCACATTTACATTGAAATCACATTATACGATATATCTGGACTCCTGAAGGGAGCAGTGCAGTGGAGCGCTTGTGCCCACAAGATACTTTGAAAGGGCTATATATAGTGGCAACAATTGATACGAGATTTTACAGGAGACTTTATAAATATGTAAATGGGTGTTATCTGATTGGGTTCTTTGGCTACACATCTGTACCTCAAAGGAAGTGGAGCTATGAGAACTACCAGGAAAACAGTAGTTTGCATTCTAAGTAAGGCTGAGAAATAGAAATGTCTCACAGGTTGACAGCGGGTCAGGGTGGAGGCGCTTTGCATACTTCGGAGGTAAGCCTCTTTGATGTGAAAGCGATCTCTTACTTCCACCAGAAAGGTAGAATTACCATGAACAATTTTCATTTGTTTTATAACATGGCTTAGATCAGGAGCCATTGACCTTTAGCATTCCTTGTTATTTCTTTAAATTGCTTATGTGATATGGCACTGGGGGGAATTGCCTTTACGTTTTTTGCATTTTAAAAAATGTACTTTCAGTGACCCATGGGAGAGAAAATAAAGTCTTTGGTACATTGATCCCTTGATTAGTTATTTCCTAAATGAAAATGGAAATACTGTTAAAGCAGTAATAATGCTATGTCTTAATAGTTGAGAAGTCAATAAATGGCTCCCATGTGCTTCATTAAAGTTCTTAATGAAGCCATTTTTGATAGCTGAACTTTACATTATCTCTGCTTTAGTCAGATACTTTTTAGGGAGAAAGAGGCAGTAATTTGATGGAAAATGGTTTTCTTATTCACTCTAGTAACTATATTGCTAAAATCCCGTGTATCATAATACCTGTTTTATAGGGCCATGCAAAACTCATCCATCGTAAATATGGTTATTTATAGCTGTACTTAGAGAAATTTTTTTCTGGTAGTTCTTGTATTTTATTTTACTTTATTTTATGTATTTATGTCATGACATAGTCATATGTTAGTAAAATGTAGCATTTTTTCATCAGTGTTCCAGTATTGCTATTTGCAGGATGCTCTAAGTATTTCTGTGTAGCCTCACTGCAGTGGCAGCCTCCTCTTTCCTTTACACCCTTGCTGTAGCAATTCTCGGCCATTTAATTCCTCCCTCCTCCTCCTTGCACTGAATTACCAGTCCTGACAGAGCCCTTCATATTTTGACAGGAAGGATTTAGTCTCTGGGATGAACACACCATTCAGCAATGAGCTGAAAAAGGGTGTGAAAGGCCTGTGGGCTCCTCTTCTGCCTTTCATGAGCTCTTCTACATCCAGCAGAGTGGATTCCTTGTATGATCCCTTACACAATAAATATGAGAAAGGAAATCTGAATTAGATCTTGCATGTCTTCCTAATGGGGCCTTCACTGTGGTAAAATTTGTTTCCCTGGATTACTCAGGCAATGTTTATTGTGTTATTGTAACTAAATATAGTACTTACAATACAAGTAACATCTAAACATGCTACATCTATGTATCTTTATTATATAAAGCAAACAAAACTCTATTTTCTCCAATTTTAAAAATAGTTCGTATGAAAACCAGATGGATTTTCAGACCAAAAGCTTAATATAAAAAACGAGACTATTAAGTTATTTCCTCTGTAACACTGGCCAGCTCCCTGTTGCCTAAATTTTGACCTTGACTTTCCAGTTCCCTATTCTGGATTTGTAAACCTGGTTTTCACTGGTAAAGGACTTCACTGGTGGATTAGAAATATGTTGGAAGTGAAGTTCTAAAGTCAAGCCCAACCGAGCTTCACAGACCTGAAAGCTTTTTGGTTAGGTTTGATATATTGTTTTTATTGACTATGAAGGAAGGTTAATATTACCTTTGTATGTTAATAAGATCTGACACTTAATTCAGTTTTATGTTTCCAACATTTTAAATCTTCTGGTAGAAAACATGGTTAATAGATACATTATTATTAGAACAGTAAACACAGGGTGTGATCTAGCATATGTGCATTCCAGTTGACACTTACATAAGTATCAAAATGTTTTAATGAAGATGGTGTATTGAAACACATATGTGTAAAGTTCTACTTTTACAATTTAATTTTAGTAGGTACATGCTTTTCCCTAACATTTACTTCAGCTGAACACGTTTACAGTACTATAAAAGAGAATTCCTTCCATTTCAATTTATAGAGACATTTTTATTTTCTATTATTTTTGATCCACCTAATAGTAATTGAGAAATAAATGAACAGAAATAATAAACAGAAATAAGAAAAGGGTAAAAAGGAAGCTCAGAAAAACATGAATTTCATCTAGAAGTGAAATTAACAATTAAAAAATCAATTCCACAGAGAACAGCTTTTTTTTTTTTTTCTTTCCTTTTTATCTTTTTCACAAAGTGGACTATGTTGGAAATTGAAAATAATGTAATATAAATCAAAATGGTCATTAAGCTGGTTTTGAATTCTTTTATCAATAATTCTGTATGGTGGTTCCATATATATATAATCTCAAGGTCTGGACAGAATGTGGAAGAGAAGTCCGAAGAACCTGAATATGCATAGTACATTCTGAGGTAGGTACTCCACCTAGAGCTGTTGTATAAAACCATCCTTCTCCATTTTGGAGAAGGAATTACTGACACCATTTTAGAGAGGAGGAGATGGATGACTCCCAAAGGCTTATTGATGCTCATTGTGTTGGAGGTTACACAACAGAAAAGGAGTGTAGAAAAGAAACACAACTGTTTCTCTGAGGGTTTTTGAGGATATTCTTCATGAGCAATTTAAAACCCTGGTTTTACAGTGCTATATTGAATGTACTTGTTTTTCTGAGTGATGGTTCAGACTCCGGTGCATTCTTAGTTAATGTCAATGGGAAGACCTCTGATCATTTGGCTCAATTCAGTAGATTTTGTTAATAGGCAAGTACTTATAGTAAGTATGTTGAAAATATCAGCAAGAAAGAACGATAGACCTGGCTAACATGAAAGCTCTTTAAAAACACAGGAATAGTGAATTAAAATTTTCATCAGATGGAACTAACTTCCCATATAAAATATTTTCGAAGGCTTTTTCTTTGAATCTCTGTCGCTACTGATATTTATGGTTTCACTAAAATGTTCAGGTAGAGAAATACCTGCCCTCATAAATCATTTGCAGATAATACTGGTTCAGACGCTCTCTGTCCAAATTGATAATGGATATCTGATTCAAAAGAAATGTCTTGTTTCTCAAAAGTTCTGTGGAGGATGCTGGAAGATGGTAAAGCAAAAAAAAAAATACAAAAAAATAAAAACCAAAAAAACCCAGATAGCAAAAAAACAAAGAAACAAAAAAACCCCAGACAACCAAAGCAACCCTATTGTTAACCCTATTTTTAATTTCAATTTTGTTGTTACCTGTTGTGCTAGTTGGCAGAACTTGGCAACAGAGTGAACTATATTGTTTCATTTGTGGTTTGATAATTCAGACCACTTTCAGGAAGTTGAACTCATGTCTTGTGTTTATATTGGCAGATTTTTTGCCAAATTGAGAAATAAAAATATAGTGTAAATAATATAATAATAAAAGCCCCCAAAGTTGCCCAATTTGGAACAGTGTGGATTCCTCCCACTGCACTGGTTTACTGTTAAAAAATTGAAGATGCAATTGGAATGATTTTTTTTTTTTTAATGTGCATATTTTTTAAAATGCAACCTACTATTTAGAGTTTGGGAGGAATTTTTTGAGTTTGTTTTTGTCTGATGTGTTTACTCTTGCTGATGTCTCTCTTGCTTTTGTACTCTTATCCTTTGACTTGATGGATATAGGGTCAGAGATTGAAAAAATGCAAATGCTTAATTATCACAAAAGAGATGGAGTGTTGAGGAGTTTTTACCTTACCTTATTCATATCTCTGTTTTGGAATAGGTTTGAGCAAAGTTTGAACTTTGTGAGGTTTTTTTAATTGCCTTATTTGCCAGTAATTTTATTTCCAGTGTGACACCCATAACTTCCAACGAAGCCGTGGGGCAGGGCCATGTGAAAGAAATGAGTAACATCTCAATCTAGGGACTGAGGGAAGAAGAAGGAGGAGTGGAAGCATTGCTTGAACTGCACATTGTGCCTTTGTAGCACAAGTTGGCTCCTATGGGCAGCAGTTATGCAGCAGATTCTTAGGGCAGCCAAGGACGAGTCTAGAATGTGGTCTGATAGCTTTAAAATCTTGGTACACATTATACAGTGAGTATGTTAAAATTAGAGTTTAACTTCTGTTGTGATTTAGATACAATGCTTACATATTTTGCTCATTTTGTCCTCCAGAGCCACAGTTCTCTATAGTTTTACACATCTCTCATGCGTAACAAATTGAAAGTATGTGTGTTGTTTTGCTGGAAACGAGTCATGCTCTAAAATCATGCAGATTCCATTGTGTTCTTATAACAACAAAACTGGTATGAGCAGAGATGAAAAAGTAGGTGGAGCTGGTCTTGAATGAGGTGCTCTAAATCCAAACAAGCTGTATGAAATAACATTGTCACAAATGAAAATTGAAAAATAAACCAAAAACAACTTCAGTCTTCAGAAGTGTTTCTGTTGCAGGTAAATGTTGCTGTGTAGTCAAAAGCTTTTAAGTGCCACAGGTCTTCTCTGGAGATACTTTGGAACATTTTCAGAAATTTTCATGTCTCACAGGTATCTGTGTACCAAAACATCCTTGTCACAGAGAGACTTTTAAAACTTTACATTGGTTGGTATTTAAGGATTGGCTCACAGATACCAGCCTTCCTTCCACAGCAAGGACTATGGCAAAGCGAGATTTTAAAGATATTGTAAATCAGCATAACACCATCCTTCTGCCTTTGCTTTGATCTAGCTGTAACTCTGATTTGTACCAGTTGATGATTTAATTCTGTACTCACAAAAGTATTGCTTAAGAATAAACCTGTTGAACTGCAAATCAGTGGTATAGGGACAAACAGAACATGACACAATTGAAAGTGAACAATCGTATCCTGCTGTCTTGAATATTAAAAGGCAATAACAAGAGAAATAGCAGTGTGTGTTTCCTAGAAGCATTTTATTCCATTTTATGTCTGAGTCATTCTGTTCATTTCACTGGTCTTCTGATTTGTATGGGTGAAGATGAGAACGCCAGTTGTGTCCCTGGTGAAGCTGCAGCATTTTGAGGGAGTTAAAATGCTATGGGTTTTTTTTCCATACTTGTGCTATTTTATAATGTAAGCATATTCTCCTAATACAAAGTAATTGACATTTATCAGATTATCTGCTCAGCACAGGAAAAGTTACTTTTTTTCAGGTATTAAATTTATAATTGATTCAGTGATGGCTGAGGGCTCTTACCATTTGTTTAGGTGAATGAATAACAATTGGAATTTGATTTGTAAAATAATATCTTCTTCCCTTCATGAAAGATGAAAAAGTAATTTCTTTGATGACAGTCTTGGCAAGCTCTTTCCATTTAAGGTATCTTCCAGGTTTTTAGGTGTCATTTTTCACCTCAATGTTTGTTTGTTTTTCATAATAGAAATAGTTTCACCAAGTAATATTAGAAACTTTCTGAAATTATAGGGTGCTATCTTCTTCAACTATCTTTGCAATTATGATACGGAAATATTGCATCAGCAACTTTCTAAACATAGTATGCAGTGGTGACACGAGTTAATTGAACAGTTAGGAGATAATGCAGTATCATTGACACGATTTACTATGTAATTACCATTGTTTCCAGTGGAGTTATCATGTAGCTACCTCCTAATATCATATGTTATTTTGTGATAACCGTGAAATTTACTTACCATCCTGTTTTGAGAGACTCTGTTGGTCATAGACCAACCCCTCTCCACCAAAGTTAAGTGCTGTGTAATAGAGTGACCTACCCACCAGCTTTGGAGTGTGACAATTAAATCATAGGTCTTACAGTAAAGCTTTGAAAGAATATATTGCTAAATTCATTCAGAGTCCTGCATGGCTTAACTTCTTAATATTCTTTCTTGCTGCAAGCATCTGTCCATTTGAATGAGTCTGGCAGCATTTCTACAACCTAAGAAGAATTGCTGTGTAATTCAGCAAGACATTTCAAATATTTTGTTTTTAACAGTAATATTTTAAAACTTTTTTGTGCCATAGGGAACAAAAATGTTTATTATTTAATAGCTTACTATATCCACCTTACTATTTTTTTTTCTTAAATTTCAGAATTTAGTTATGATCTGAGAATTTGCATTCATTGCCAGGCAGTGATCTGGTTGAGATTTCCTCTCCATGATTTTTGGAAGCTTCCAAAACTTCTTGAAGATCAGCAAAAACTTGAAGAACCATGGCTGTCCTTGTTAATTTAAGTAGAAAGTAATAAGAAATAAGAAAATAGAAGTAAGCATTCTGATTCATCTTCTTTTTTTTTCTTTTTTTTTTCTTTTCTTTTTTTTTCTTTTCTTTT
>VZRH01005335.1:1240148-1273448 GCA_013397555.1 Urocynchramus pylzowi
TTTTTTTTTTTTTTTTTTTTTTTTTTGTGACAATCTCTCTCCAGTTGAGAACTTCAATAAATAGTTCAAAATCTATAGTTTTTCTTCTCACTTTTTACATTGCAACTGAAACTTACGGTGAGAATTGATACAAGTTCTGTTGTCTCCTCCAGTATTTTGACAAGTATTTACATAAACTTATATCCTGTGCTTGTGCATCTAAAAACTATCTTGAAGCTGTCAGTTTTATTATAGTTAGGCTTGTCTCAAGGTTTTAATTATTTTTGGTTAGAATTAAATGTGCTGAATTTCAATGTAAATTATTAAATTTTCATCTCATTTTCCTTTTAGAGTTTTTCTTGTTCACATTATGTCTCTTTTCCTCATTGACTCAGCAAATGCACTAACATTAACAGTCAAAACAAACCATTTGAGCTGTTAAACACATTGTTTGTAGGAGTAGCAGAGTAACCTGAGGGCTCCGGTAAATTCATGTGTCATTTCTGGAAACAAGCATTTTTGTTTGTTTTCAGGAAATAAATTAAATTGACTGCTTCTGTCTGAGTTTAACTTTTGTACTACAGGACAAAAAAAATATTTAAGTAGTAATGAGGGGGTTCTTGAGAATGCTGTACCTGATATTTTCTCTGTTATCTTTTGATGTGGCAACTTAGTTTCATGTACATTTAATTATACTAAAAGAGACATTTAGTTCTACTGAAAACACATTGGTTGTACTAATTACCATGAGATTTTGACTACAAATGTTTTCTCTCTTATTCAACATAAAATAGAAGGATATGTTTTTTATTTTCTGTTAGATATATCAGTATGGAAGTGTTGTGAAATTTTGCCTATGTCTGTAAATACTACTGGAAGTTCCCTCTACTGAATGCTCTCTAGCACACCACCCTGGTAATCATACACAATTGCCTGCTTGAACATAGGTTTGCTGAATGAGCATAGGTTTGCTGAATGAGAAGCAAGTCAGCTGTGGTAAGTAGAAGGTTAATATTTTTTTAAAAAAACAAACAAAACAAACAGAAACCCACAAAAAAAAAAAAAAAAAACCAAAACAAAAAAAAAAAAACCAAAGAAAAAAAAAAAAAACACCAAACCAAAAAAAAAACAACCAAAGACAAAAAAAACAAACCAAAACCAGGAGTAAGAATACATGGGCAAGAGTACTAACTATAAGGAGAAAGTCAGTGTCACTTCGTAGCAGGTAAGAGAAAAATATTTTAGCAGTTCTGCACTACCATGCTAACCTTTCCTTTCCGTGTATATTAGGTAAGAAAAAGCTTTGAGGAGACTGTAGTGCTTTTCTTCCAAAGTGCAGGATTTTCTCTCCACATCAGTTTTAGATGGTATCTGTGATCAAAGGGACATACACTGTTCATATGCTTCCTCTGTACTTCAGAACGAGGGGTGACCTGGAGGGTGTATAAGTGCCCTTGTGTGGTTGCCTGGAAACTTTGGCCCACACAAGTGTCAACTTTCTTTCATGGTTATAAAGGAAGACTGAGCCTCACAGAGAGCTTTAGTCTTGGAGAAAAAAGGTCCTTGTGTGTTTTAAAACAAGTGTCTCACCAGGAGATAATGGTAGAGCAGTGGGTTATAAATGATGTATTTTGTTCACTTCGCCTTGATAATGGCACAAGGGAAAAAAAGTTCATCGCTCTCTTATCAAAATACTGTGACATTTCTCCTTCAACTGTGAAATTTCCTATCACATTCCTCTGCTGCAACAGCAACTAAATTTACTCAATTGTAGAGACTACATAACCTCTCATCAAAAGGTGTCTTTTTTTATTATTTCTTTTCTTCATGCTTATACTTCAGGAGAAACACCAAGGTTGCTGAAATCACTTTTTACAGTGAAGCAAATTTGCTTTTAAGGAGCTTCTACATTAGCTACTGACTGCTGTACAATACCGTGTAGGCTCGTCTTCTATCTTGGCCAAAGACAGCATGACGTTTTCTGTTGTCATTTTACACTGATCACATTTGTTCTTGAAGGTGCATTTTAAACACATTTAAAAATGAAGGGGTCTAAATGCTGAAGACCAAAACCACTACAAAACAGTTGCACTTCTCTTGAGTAACAACCTACTTCCAGTTAGTACAGATTGCTGTTCAAGACAAGAGATGGCATTTTTTTGTTCCTTCAAACAAGTGTCTTAATGTAGCACTTCCAGTTTACAAAAGTGCAGGTGTGTTGTACTCCACTGAAGTTTTGGTTTGCCATATGCCCAGGGTATGGCTCTGAAGCTGCACATCTCTGTGCTTTGTAAGGGTGCTCTTCCATTCCCTCTGCTGGGAATGGCCGTGCAAACACAGTTGTGCTGTTTAGGGGCTGTTTCCTAAATGCCTGCTCAAAGCCAGCTGAAGTAAATGGGAAGTGATATCAGTGGGTTTTGGATAAGTTATGCCTTTGTCTAATACAGAGGAGCATTATGGTAGTATGTGTAGTAGGCTGTATTTCACCTGCAGAAGTTGGCATACAATCACTTATAAAACTATGGAAAACTGCTACCACAGGGGACTGTTTCTGTGGCTGTAATGGCAGACATCATAAAGTAAAGTGTGTAAAAAGTATATCCAAAGTATATGTCCATTTATATTTTGACAGGTGTTAGTATAATGATATTAAAAATTCAGTAGTGAAATATGCAGCTTTGTGAACCAGATCCCCATAATTTAAGTTCAGCTGTGCAGCTTTAACTCAATACTTTGTCGACATCAATTTTTAACATGGATATATCAGAGAATATTATAGAACTGGAGCATTTTGCTATAAGTGACTGAAGTGTTAACAAAAGTGAATACTATTGCTCAAATGCAGAGGTAAATCTCAAAATGGAAACACACCTACGAGAAAATAAAGTTTAGTGTGCATGTGGAGGGTAGCCTTGAGTCAAGATTGCAGGCAGATTGTTTGTTTCTTCAAACAGAGCAAATATTGAAGAACAGCTATAATGCTAATGTAATGATTGACTCCTTACAGTGGATCCTGCTCTGAGTTACAGTGTTCTTAGAATTAATCTCCAGAGACATCTACAGGATGGGTGACATTCCCTGCAGGACTTGGGGCTGCCTTCTTCAATAACAGACTTCTAATAATGAATAAAAAATCCACACACTAATAATGTGCAACTACCCCAATACCAAATGATGATAGGGATAAAATCCTGTATATCTGTAACTGTGTTCTGTGCCTGGCATGCAAATGTTCTATTTCAACCAATTATGACTTCTCTTACATTTCAGAGAAGAGTTTACTGCTGACTGGATCATCATTTGGAAGAAATTAAAATTGGAGTAATACATGGATATGAATGTTTTATGATATAGGTGATGACTGAGTGTGAAATTGGGGATAAGTGAAAGTTCATTTGATGTTACATACTTCTCTTTCATACTCACATAGTAATCTGTTGGAAGATATATTGTCTTTAATAATAGTCTTTTGAAACACAAGCTCATGGATGGACTGTTTCTGAGATGCATGACATTATTTTCATATTTTTAAAGAGAAGACACAACCATCTGTTGCGATTTAGAAACTGCAAAGGATATTTTTATAAAAACTGCACTTTTATTAACACTGTGACTCAAGAAAAGCTCTTGGTTCAAAATTTGATGTTGAAACAGTGAGATTACATGGTAATTGGATTTTTATTTGCATTGGAATGGTCAGTGAAAACATTCAGCATACCCAAGAAATCCCCCATCTCTTTGTACAAGCAGTCTTTGTTTCAAAGGACAAGGGTCAGTGGGGCAGTGTGTTCTCATATTAATCAATAAGTTTATGGTTTATATATTAACCTACAAATGTATGCTGAGATCAGCTCAGAATTTTGTACACATGGCATCATGCTAAGTTAAAAAATGTAACAAAGACAAGAGGCTGGCCATAACTGCACTGGTTTACTGACAGTGCTACAATACAACATGAAAATCTACAAATCATTTTTGCCTTGAAAATAATTTTTAAGTCTTGAAATGAATTTAAACTTACTGCAAATTGGGCAAAGTAACTAAGATACTACAGTTTCAAAATTGGATCGCTGTCTCCAGGTTAGGTAGTGTGAGGTGCTGGGAAATGAGGCAGGAATCCAAAATAATCACATTCTGGAAGAGTGAAAATGTGAGTCTGAAGTGCAGAAGCATTCATTGTGCTTTCTGAAGGCGTGATGTAAACAACAAATGGGAAAACTGTAGCATCAAAATTCAGAGACAGGTAGGTGGAGCAGCCCTATACTCTCACTGTGGTACAATTCTTGAGGATATTTGGTTCCTGTTACCAGAATGTTACAAAAACAGGGAGTAAATTTAAGTAACTCTCACACTTGTGACAACTCAGTGGCCTTAAACATGGTTTGGGGTTTTGGCAGACAACCCAAAATTTGTAATACAATAGAGAGGGTATCAGAATAGCATTGGCTTAGCATAGTAGTGCATAGCTAAATGAGAAGAGGAAAGCAGATGTCACCAAGAGGTGAGAGGTACTTTTGCACCTTTGCATGAACAGATAGGCCTACACAGAGTAGATGTATTTGATCAGTATTTTGCTTGATTGCATTTGGTGATGTTATTTATTTAATGTGGTTAAGATACAAAAAGAAGAGTAATCTGTGGGATAGTCTGAGCTGGATCTGGTCAGTCTACCACATATTCTTACCAGGATAGCTGGGAACATTGTCCATTTGGAATTGTGAGCTATAGAAATCCTTATGCTAATCTTTTGAAGACTATAGAGATTCTTCATTTGTTTGGGAATCCAACACAAAATATCAACTTAAAAGTAGAATTTGTTTTACTATTTGTTCCAAGAATATGAAAAATATGAGGTCTTTATAAAAAACATTTCTTGCTTTTCATATGAAGGTTTTGAATAGCTTTTTTGGTGTGTTTTACAAAAATTACTTGGTTTAATGCTTAAATTATTTGGTTTTTTTAGTCTGTAAAGTGTGCACAATGGCTACCGACTATACAAGGGACACTTTTATGATGAAGAGATGAAAGGAAGGGAGATGAAAAAATCTTGCAAGGGAAAAAATATTTTTTTTTATCTGTGAGCACTATAAAATTAATGACTGAATACTAAAAATGTAGAAAATTAAGAAATGAATATTATTTAGAATTTTATCTAGAATCTTCAGATTTTAGTCAAATATGGATGAACTGGTTCATCCATAAACACAAGTTTTATTTTACAGATGCATCCAGTTTAAATGCTTGGACATGAGTGATGCCAGACAGTCAGAACGTAGTTTGGTGCTGTACATACATAACATTCACTAAATTACAGTTTATTAAAAGTGTTATTGACAAGCAAGTTGAGTGTTGCCAGAATTGAGGGACATCTGGAAGACTGGGATGAAGTGCATATGAATGAAAAAGTTGGAAGGAATTTCAAATGTCTTTGAGACAGAAGTCATGCAAAGATAAATAGAAAGAATGACTGTAAAAGGGAACGTGAACTTAAGAAAAACATAAAAAAAATCCACCTAGAGAACTTGGAAGGCATATGTTAAGAAGTTAAACATGCATTTGTTATTTGATTTTGAGATGAGCTAGTCATGATGTTTGTTGCTACTTGAGCTGGATAAAATTTTATTAGAATTTTTTTGACCTGTTTGCTGTCAAGTGGTCATGATTGCTGAATTCCATTTTACCTACATACTACAGCATGAAATTATAATACATTGGAGGAAAGGAACAAAAATAAGATCAAAAAAAGATTTTATATTGGATTTCCATGCAGTATGCAGTATGTTGATATGCTGAATGCAAGGTCAGTGGTACTGTTTGGGTAATTACAATAACACTTAATTTTAGGGTTTTTCTTTTACTGTGGAAACCAAGAGAAAGGTCTGAGGAAGTGAGGCTTCAGATGAATGAGAAGGAAGAGGAAAACCAAAAGACCCTTGTGAAAAAGGATTGATGCTTTCTGTAGTGGGAATGAACCTTTTGGTTTATTGTGTAAAGGGAAGTTTTGTCCTTATGATGCTAAGGAGGTTTGAGAACCAGAGGTGTGTTGGGTTGATAGAACACAAAACATTAGACAGGGTAAAAAGATAAGGAATTACTGAAGGAAATGGAGACACACAAAGCTTTTACTCCTACATTGCCTGTGTGCACACACTCTTGTCCACCCACATGCTCCCAAGGATGAGGAAAGAAAAGGATACTGGGACCCCCAAATAGTTGCTCCTTTTTTTTTTCCTCCTACACTTTTATTCATATGTAATACAAAATATGAAGCTGAGGAAGGAGTAAATAGCCCATATAACCCCTCTCCTCTTCATACTTCTGGCCCATCTTCTCCCAATTGTCTTTCAAGTAGATAAGCTAATTTACAACTTAATTATTTTCTCTAATTAATATATGCAGCACAGGAGAACGAAAATCACTTAGGATGGAGAAATTATGGTTTGTTTGGATATGTGAACGTGCTATTGTGGGTGAGCAAGTTCCATACATTTAACTTCTGTACATTAGTTTGCTTTAGATTGTGAATTCAGAGGGATTTGACTCAGTCCTTTGACCAGTGTTCATTTAGTCAGCCACTGTATTCCTTCTACAAGTTATAAGCCTCAAGCCCAGCACACATCTGCATTTAGTGCCTTTAGCAAAGAGATTTAAAGCCTCAAAAATATCATTATGTACAAGAGGCATGCAGGGTGGGTGAGATAAAATAATTGGTAGCAACATTTCTCCATTGGTGAGCAAAGGCCAACACAGCAGTTTAAACCCCAGAGCCCTTGGGCAGAACCCTAGAAAATGTTCTGTTATTAGCAATGCCTTTTGGTTCATGAATAAATGAACTCCTGAATGGTCTTGGTGTAACTGCTGTGAGAGTAAACATATGTGAAATGAGAGAAAGCAATCATACAAAAACCATGATGACTGGAATTTGTTGTCATTTCTTCTTTTAAAATATTTCCACACATTGAATGCTACTTTCTTCCATGGTAGAGTGCATCACAGGAAATTCATTATTGATTATGTTATTGTAAATTGTTTGCAGGTGAGAGATATTTTATATTATTACTTGTGCAGAGTCCAACAGTCATGAGATAAAAGGCTGAATGGGAATTTCACTTGATGGAACACATCAGATACTCTTCTGTTGTGGGCTGCCTGTAATGCAGCAGAAATGCCAGAAGGAGAAGTGTTAGTTAGGAAATTCACTACAACTGCCACCTACATTTCTGGAACTGGACAACATGAATCAGGTAATCATTTGTCTATATACCTATGCACAGTGTCAGCATTGTGGGGTTGAATGCAGGTGATGTGGCCTTCTTACAGATGGGAATTCATCTTTTTCCCTTCATCTGTTTCACAGATCTGGTGCAAGAGAAGAGCCAAACCTTCAAAAGCAGCTGCTGGAGGCTTTCAGGTATGTGATGTCAAATGCCTGAATCACAAGGCAATTGCTGTGACAGGGGCACTTCAAATGTTTGTGCTGTCTCTAAAATTCCCATCACCTTTAACATTGCACTTCATTATAAATGGGAGATTTAAAAAAATATCTCTTCTACTCCTGCAAACATTTTACAATTCTCTTCTGTGAAAACAAAACAAAACAAAAGAGGGGAGCAAAGGGACAAGGACAACTATAGGTAGTTACCCTCGTTGTATACATGCTTTTGTATCATTAAAAGGAGTATGATACAACAACTGTAAGATTTTGACTTCTCTTAGCTTCAAGCAGATAGTGCCAGAAAAGTGAACAGAGACATGATATACTGAGTCTAATTTATCATACTGTTTTTCCACCTATGAAGCCTGAAACAGTTAAGTGTTTAGGTTGAAAAACTGATCAAATTTGCTGTTTTCTAGAGGATGGCTTTCAGGTTTTGTGGAATGGAGTAAGAATGAAAGAGCTGTTAAGCTGTCAGTAGCTTTTAGCTGTTGGCATCTTGAACTCCTGGAGAAAATGAAAACAAACCAACCACTTTTTCTGCACAAAAATCACAAGCACTTTCCTCCAGAAAATTTTATTTAAAAAGCTACAATAGTATCCTAATTTGGACAAACATTTTATAGCTATGAAGTAATTTCAGTGATCCAAAAATCAAAATATACGTTCAAAAATTTTATTTTTGTAACTTTGAAATTTTCTAGTGTAGTGAATTTTTGTGTGTGTTTGAAATTACCATTCATTTCCTCTATGTTTTTTTTTTCCAGAGTCTACAATTTATCACCTTATCATATTCCAGAGAAAATCACTGCAGAGTTGCACATTCGTCATGGCTTTCTGTTTTTTAAAAAGAAGAACAGTAACTGTAAAAACTTGCATTTGCATATTCAAAAATGCCTTTGAAAATGTTTGTGCAAAGAAGGAAGTAACTGCAGAGAGTCATTTCAGACACTTCAGTTTTCAGTGGAAATGCATAAACTGCTGAGAGGGGGCTGAACTGGTGGTGGGGTGAACATTCTTTAGAAACAGTACAAAATTACACTGAACCCTCATATTGAACATGCAGGGCCTAGCTGCAGAAACCTGCTGAGGTCAATTAAAATCTTGATATTAATTTTCATACATTTCAGATTAACCTCATCTTTATTTTGTGGAATTACATTGTGATGGATTTATTTTATCCTCAGGCTTACATGCTTCTGTCTTCACACGTATTGTTAAGTCTTCTAATAACGCTAGTTTTAATTTGGCATTCAAGTTCTATTCCTCCCTGTGAGAAATATATGTATAATACAAATAAAAGCCAGGAAATGGTTACCTGAAGATGGTGTCTAAAGAAGAAAAAGTTGTCTAAAGAAGTGTTCTAAAATGCCAAGTTTTGTTTGATAGAAACATGTTTTAGTTTGACTCTAAACTATTTAAATAAACATTCTTTATTAAATAAAAAGTGGTTGGTGTGTTAGTCTGTAATCTTTTTCTCGAATCATCCATCCTTGTTGATCTTTTTTCTGTTCTGTCCACTATTTCTGATAACCTTGAATATTTCTGGATCTGCACTTCTGAATGCCAGACTTTTTTAGGCTCTGTCTCTAAGAAAATACTAATTAGTCTTATCTATGGCACATCATTATACTGCATTAGTTTATCCTTGTAATGCATTGGTATAGTTTTCATACTACATAGAATGTTACTAGATTCCAGCATTGGTGCAGCTGTATATGTAAAGCTACATGGTCCCAAAAACTTGTGAAACTCATTTTTTTTGCATTTCCCCATGAATCCGCAGTGTAATGAAATGTATCAGTCTGAGGATAAATTATGGATATGGATTTTTTCATAATATATCTGGCAAGATAGCTCTGAATCAAATGAATAAATCAAGACTGTTTTTAGCCCTCCAATTCTGTGTGCTTAGATGTCTGTGGCTGATGAAGAGCAGTGTGCCAGGAATCAGGATTCTCACTGTGCCATCTCCCAGTCGATGCAGTCTGCATCCCTTGAACTTCTGAAAAGGAAAATCACAATGAACCAATCATTCTCTTTCAAGCTCTGCCTGTACAGGTTGGTATTAAAGTGGCAGGATAATGTGTGCCAAAAGTACACCATAGTACAGTA
This sequence comes from Urocynchramus pylzowi, assembly GCA_013397555.1. Classification (NCBI taxonomy): domain Eukaryota; kingdom Metazoa; phylum Chordata; class Aves; order Passeriformes; family Fringillidae; genus Urocynchramus; species Urocynchramus pylzowi. The sequence goes on from VZRH01005335.1 coordinate 1,249,678, forward strand.
CTGCCAAACTTGGAGTGAAGAGAGGTATGTGAGCAAAGCTCTAGGCAAAATTGGAACCTTTATGTTAGCCTCTCCAGTTAAAATTCTTCCCTTAAATTCAGAAATACGGACTGGCCAACTGCCCTGGGGGATAATTCAGACAATTTGGAAGACCTAATTCAAAATGTTTGAAGTAATGTCACTGAGAATTGTCTGCTGCTAGCATTGCAATATTGTTCTATACAATTATTGTCTGTTTAATCAGATTACAAAACAAAACATTCACTGCCTGTGTACCTGTGTCCAGAGGAGTTTTTGTAACCCATTCTTATGTGCATCTTTTCCGTCATTCAGATTGTCATGTTATTTTGTAACCATGGAGAAGCAGGGAGGGTTGCCTGTTGGTCGAATTTAGATTTCTCCGGCTGAGTGCAAACCAATTTTTGAGAAAAATGAGAAAACATTTCTTAATGTAAATTGTACTGTCACTCCCTTATATCATCAGTGCAAAATGGATTTCTTTCCAGATCATCTGAACTGTATAATTAGCATATTGTTAAGGCATAGGTTTGGATATATTTGCAATATTGTATACATTTTCAGTGACTCAAGATAAATGCAATTGCATCAAAGAAACTAATAATTGGTCAAATAATAAAAGTTAATTTTTTTTTTAACTGAGGCGTCTTATTTACTTTACCGTATTTTTCTCTAAAAATTATTATTTGCTAATTTTTTTAAATCTATCTGTGTTTGAGTAGGAATGTTTGACAGGAAATGTAAATAACCATTGCTTCTAAAATGGTATAGTTCTTCTGAATGGGATGACCCATTTTAGGAAAAGGATAGGATTTCAAGTCTATCAGTTCCAGAAACATTATGTGTGATTTTAGTGCTGTGCTCCCTGTTGACTTAAAAAACAATCTCTTTACCATAATTTTCCTATATTTCTCATATTTTCCTACGGTTTTGTTTTACAGAGGTAGGGATTAATTTGATGTAAGTTGTCTAGCAATCACAGAGTGCTTTTCATTGCTATTTTATCGTGATTTATATGCTTTAGACTTCAGAATTATCCATATGCTATATTGCCCAGTAACATTTAAAAAATACAATATGGTTGCTGAGTTTAATTCATTTATCTTGCCTGGGTATTTGGAGCATGTATAAAATGTAACTTCTCCATCATGTCATAAAAAGTTATTGCACTCCTAGGATCATGAATTCAAGAAACATGACATAATAGACTGGCAAATATGGCCTTGTGTCTTCTGATGATGATCCAAATCCACCCACTTATCTTGATCTGCCTATATTGTTAACAACATGAGTTGTCATACAACTAATTTTTCATTTTAACTGTTCTTTATGTACAGTGCAGTGCAGAATTTACTTTTTATTGCCTTTCGGAGGGAAGTATCATACCTCTCAGTGAAATAATGGTTTTGTCAGACACTGGTATCTTTATTGTGTAGTGCTTTTAAATTCTACACTATTTATACCAAGCTCTCGTGGTGTAGGACAGGTGAGATGTGATGCCTCTGTTTCTCCCTGAGAATGCTTAAAGCTTTCTGGATACTGAAGTGTGCTGTTGATATGGTAGTTGTGTGGTCTGTGTTGTAGCTTTCAAAGAGAATTATTTTTTTCTTCTAAGTACTCTATGAAAGTGAAAAATGTAAGCAGCCACTGGAAAGGACTGACAAACCTAAAGCTTCTACTCACAGTCTTCGTATTGATTTTACTTCTTCCTACCATAATTATGCTCATTCAAGAGTGCAGACATTGATTTGCTGTTGGAGGTTTTATTTGATTTGTGCATGACAAGGAGGAGCATCAATTTTATTGCATACAGTGCTAGTGTTTAGTTATCAGGAGTTGCTTAAGTGCGTTATTGTGAAAAAAGTCAAAGAATGATGCATGATTGTTAAACTCTTTGGATCCACAAATGGAAAAACAGACAAAACATTTGTCCTGGAATGGCACTGAAGAGTCAGCTACCCCTCAAATTGAAATTGTTTTAATTGCTGTAAATATTTCTAGGAAGATGACAATTTAGAAATGTGTTCTCTGTGTACTTTGGTGGCAGGTAAGAAGGGAGTGAATGGTTTGCTTTCTCATGTTACCTATAATATTTTGGAACAACTGAACTCAGCATTTCAAAGGGTTTGCTATTTTGTTGAGTGCATCTAAGTGATAAAAAGCAATATATAAATAAATATTTCCTCACCTACCTTAATTTGTTGATTGTAATTTCAAGAGTGTAAGCATGCAATCTTTAAATTTAGATAAATTCCAAAATCAAATTAAAGCAAAGACCTCAACCATCAAGTACTATATTTGAAACCACTATTTCTCTCTGGTTGTCTTTTCGTGTTAGTCAGAGAGTACAGGGTCTGAGCTTTGTTTTACTGCTCCAAAAAGTGATATGGAGTACATATCAGAAACATAATCAACCCCCACTTGCAAGCTTACTTGCCAGAGACAAAAAAGATGCAGAATATTTGAAAAGGGCATTCCTTTCAGAGTGCCAAGGTTCATTATTTTTTTGCTGTATGGATTACAATATCGTGTAGAAGCCATTGGTTTTTATTGACACAGATCCTTTTGTCCTACATATTATACTTTGTAGATAAATAAATACCTGTCTGCCTCTCTGTCTATCTATCTATCTATCTATCTGTCTGTCTATCTATCTGTCTGTCTATCTATCTATCTATCTATCTATCTATCTATCTATCTATCTATCTGTCATCTATCTGTTTTACATTTTTATGTGTATGTCTATATACGCAAACACAGTTACAGTCCCCACTCTGGATTGCATGCTATTTAAAAAGACAGGTCAATAAAAGGTGAGAGAAAGGAATTATTATTACTTCCAGAGTTACAGAGAGATTATGGGTGATGTCCCATAGGAGATAGGCTTAGATCCAATTTACCAAGCCCAGATCTTTCAAAGAGTATAACTAAAATGTTTGCTGCAAGGCTGGCCTTCTCTAAAAGCCTGTGCATCTTCTTTATTTGATTGTTTGTTGGAACTGTTGTTATGATATGCATGGGAAAGTACTCACAAAAGGCTTGAGGTACTTGTTTGTACTTTGGTACTGGCTTTTGAATATCTGTCTCTCATTTAAGAAAGTAATTTCCAGTATTTTTTTTTATTGATTGTCAAGAGGAGAAGACAGCATAAGCATATAGAAAGTACCAAAACATAACATGGCTATATTTGGCACACAGTGGAAGACTTTGTAAGCTGTGTGGGTTTATTTATACTTATATTCTCACATTTGAGTAAGTTAAGGTGCTAATGTTACAACCCAGCCTTAAAGATTTTTTTTTTGTATGAAATGATCTTATTGATTTAGAATTCTGACATACTTATAAATGTTTACAAAAAGTGTGAAAAAATGTAAAACTTGTATAGAGCATAGTATACAATTTTCCTCCAGGTATAGTATTATTTCCTCCAATACTTTCATGTTTATTCACTTTAAATCAGTATGAAGTTTACGAACATGGAGTTTTCTTTTGTTCATTGTGACCTTAATGCTTCTGCTGTGACTTTAAAGTTCTAGTTTCAGCTTAAGCAGATGGTCTGTGATCAATGGGGGGAAGACAAAGTTATTAGTCAGTTGTGTGAGGAGAGCATATGTGCCTTACTGCTCATGTCTTTTCTGCCATTTGCTTCTGGACATTGTTGGAGGCAGTCACTGGGAGCTTGGCTATGACACAGTGCTGAGGAGGAGGACTGAGGGCAACAGGGGGAGGGCAAATGGCAGCTGAAATGTCAAGGAAGCAATGTCCAGGGGACAGGATATGAGCAGGAAGCTGGCTTTTATGGAGAGGTACTGGAATATAAAAAAGAGTGGTCCCAGATCCTACATGGAAGTTCAAGCTTTTTTAGACGCTGAAAGGCTTGGTTTTTTAAACCACTAACTGCAGCATTGGTTAGGTAAAAGTAGGATTTCTTTTAATGCATTGTGTATCCTGTTAATGTACTTTGTTAATTGAAATGAAAACACATGGGGAGAAAACCTGGTGGAATCAAGCTGTCTTTCTCCAAGATTCCTTTTACAGCAAATTGTCTGTGCCTATCAAAAAGGAATTGTTTAGTTGAAAAGTATTTATGCACATCAAAGGAATCGTCACAGTTAAAATAGAAATTTTCTCTTTGCATTGATGCATTTGATTTTTTTTTAATGGGGAGGTAGAGAGGAGCCAATATTTTTAGAGGAATTTTTATGCTGTTACACATGATTTTGTGAAGTGCTGGTTTTATTATCAGGGGAATAAAGATTCCAAACTGCATCTTTTTCAATATGATCATTTCATACGTACTTATCCTTTTTAACTCTGTATATTTAATAATAGGCTATGCTTCTTATATTCTTACAGTAAGTCACCATTGCAGGATAATAAGAAGCTGTTAAAAATTGACATTCACATTTTTAAAACATCATAATATAGGGGCGATTTTAAGGCTTCAACAACAAAATAATTCTGTAGCCCAGATATATTTTGAATTATAATTCTTTAGATCACTGTTGACACTGTCTGTTTCATGACTATGTTTTCCTAGAAATACTTTCCTACTTCTTCAAAATAATGAGTTTATTTTAAGTTTTGTGTTTTTAGAAGCAGTGATGGCAATTGTCAGGGAAAGTTAGGGCTCCTGTCACTACCACTGACTTCCTCTGAGACCCTGAGTTTCTTATTTAGGCTGACATTTCTAGTAAGGCCATGGAGTCTGTGGACTTGTTCTCAGTCATGGTTTACAGAGGTAAAGTCTAAGTTGTGAAGAGTCAGTCTCAAGAGGTCATTCTTCAGGAGAAAGGCAGTCTATCTACATCCTAGTACCACAGAACACGTGCCAGTGGTGGCTCTTCCTCAGGCTCCCCAGTCACTGCATCTGTCCAAGCAGCAATGGGGTGTTCAAAGCCTGTGCTTGTAAAAGGGAGGGTGGTAAGGCAAAGCAATTTGGGATATGCTTTACACTCATGATGTCCCTGAGACTTACTCATATGAAGGTCAAGATCATTCCTGTACAGAAGGCTGCCACAAGACCAGTATTCTACTTAAGTCTTATGTAAGCCTCAGAGTAGGATTTAGGCAGTGCACAGGACTGGTGCTCAATCTCTGTTCAAGGGTTTATTTCACTCTAAGTTACAAGTCTGCTCTATAAGTGAGCATCACTCTTGATATCGGCTTCAAAGTCTGGGCTCTGCTAAGATGTGGGTGTGTGTGGAAGCAGTGTGACAGTCCAGGCTGAGGCACTGAGGGGTACTCTGGTCCATGTCCAAACCCAGCAGTCAGTTCCTGTCTGGCACCGTGTTAAAAAGCGGTGCTGGTCACTGCTGGTACTTGATCATGAAGATGTAGATAAGCACATAACTCATGAGTGCTGGAGCAGTGCAGAGCCATGTGTCTGTTATGCATGGCCATCCTCAGCAAGTGCAAAGGAATTATTAATTTGAATCTTGATATTGTACATTATAGTTATACTACATTTATCTCTATTTATAATAATGTTGCTTTTCATATAAATTGCATTTATAATGGATGTGACTATATATTGCATGCATGCAGTGGAGCATAGCATTCAATCTCCCTTTGTCCCCGTCTCCCTCTCACTTTCCTAATCTCAACAATAACTAGATCTTTTCGATGGTTACACTAAATACTGATAAATTGGAGTCTTTACTGAGGTTTTTGTCTTTTTCTTTGTACTCAGAATTTTGTTGGAAATATTGAAAGGGAACAGGAAAATAATTTTAAAGCATCTGCTTCTTTTGCAAGACATTTGGGCAGTTTGGCTCACATACTTTTATCTAGATATTGGTGTCTAAGCAGTGGCTTCATAGCTCTGAGTATGCTTATCTGATAGAAAGCAAATAACTTATCTGCTGTTACACAAATGAGAGATGAAAATGGATCCTTCTATCTCTAAGCATAAGTACTGTAAACTGAGAAGACACCACAGATACGGTCACAGATGATCTCATTGCTTTGCTTTTAGAGTAAAAAAGAATACTTTTCAAAACATTTTTGCTCATGTAATATATTTAATTACATAAATATGAATACATCAGTCTTCATGCTAAGTTAACTTCAGTAGCTTTTCACATTCACTGGCAACACAGGCTGCATTGTTATTTTTCATTTTTTCTAAGTAAAAAAGAGATCCAGTAATTGGGTAAACATAAAAATGTCTATGATTTATTTTATATTATTATCATGTATACTTGTGTAAATAATACTGTAAAAAAAAAAAAAAAAAAGTGAGCACCTTCCAGCTAAAAGGACTACAAAAAATCCTAGGGAAATATTGGTGTAGGTGATGGTGAAATGTTTGATTTTCTCCCATGCAGAATAGCATCTATTTCAGAAAAAAACTTCAGTCTGAGTTGTGTAAACAGTATTTTCAGTTGTGCCCATTTTCTGTTGTCTTACATACAGTGCTTCATAAACCTCTAAGTGTATTTCAGCTATATGAAGGAAAGAAAAAGCAGACAGACTCAGAACTGAAATGTTTTTGTATATATCGGGGAGAATCTGCACACAAAGGAACATTTATCAGGGGCTACTATTCCTCTGCTGAGGAAGGGAGCATACCCAGGAGTATCCAGAAACAGATGATGATCTTATCAAGAAAACCTTCTTCAGTAATATTGTCAGCCTGCTCTTGCCAAGTCTGGCATTTCAGGATCCTGTGTATTCATGATGGAGAGAAAGGGAGCAAAGCTGTGCAAGCTACAAGTAGCTGGGATGAAGTACCTGCTCAGCCTACTGGGTCCATGCAGTGTTACAGTATAACTGGGAGTCATGTTTGCCACTGTGAACTGTCCATGTGAGAATGCAGTTTACTCTATTCCTCTCAGAGAGAACTGCAGTTAGGGCTCTTTAGTTACACTGGTTGTCTTCGGGGATTTTTTTTTTTCTATATTTTTGCAAGTACTTCTACTCCAGGTTTACCTCAACATACGGTGGCAGTAACAAACCTCTTGAACTACACAAAGATGGAAAACTATTGAGAAAAACAACAACAACAAAAAATTCTTTTAATCTTTTATGAGATGTGGCATTAGAAAACAGAGGAGTAAATTGTCCTTGTTGTTAGTAGACTTGGAAACTAATGATCTTTTCTTCTTATTTCATATCAGGATTTTGCCATGATGGCTGGGTTTATTTTGCCTGTATCTGTAGACTAGATGCTGATATAAACACAGTATTTGCTGTATTGTGTGGAACATGACTCTGAAGCAAGTGAACAAACCTTTGGCATTGTTAGCATATCTTGAGTAAATGTATTTTTCTTTCTACTTCTGTCTTTTTTTTTTTTTTTTCTTTTGAGCATGTTTCTGCAAGTTTAGTGAAACAGTCCAAATAAAGGAAAAGTGTGTAGAACTGTGTAAAATCTAAAGAGCTAATCAAATTCTAGCAACCGTGTTCATTAGGTACTCCCTCCTTTCTGACTTCCAGGGAAAAGCAGTACTTTTAGTTCACCCTAAACCATAAAAAATGATTTTGATGGCATATGTGATGAAAAATTATTACTTAGTTTGCCCTTTCAATTTCTTTAGTAGCTCCTCAATTTATGTGTTATTAACATTTATTCAATTAATTGCCCTCCCTTCCAGTTCCCCCCAAATGTAGAATTAACATTGTCATTTCAAATTGGTGCAGATAGCGTTCACCTCTGTAGGTCTATGTTTTTCTAATCTGGGATGTGATCCTGTGCTCCTAAATTCTGTAGATTACAGGAGTGTGAGGTACTATAAGAAGGTAACTTTTTTCTTTTGTATTCATTTTATGTAAGTAACTGAATACAAATAGAGTGCTAAAAATCTCAAATGCATCTACAAATACAGAATTTTTGAACTTTTGACACTATAGTCTCTGAATACTCTTGTGCTGCAAAACATAGTGCACATATGCATCAATAAAGTTAGCTGTGCATTTCAGTTGTAAATCTGAAGCAGTTTGTGTACCCATACCCGAGGTCACATTAACCAGTCCGTGTCATGGGCATAGCTGGAGCCTGGTATAAACTGGATAACCAGTAATGAAACTTTTTTCTCAAAAAAAGTTTTATGGTGCGCATGGTGATCTGGCTACTTGCATGTGGAGAACAGGTTTGACCAAATGTCAGGTGAAATCACATCACTGGTTGCAGTGTAGATGCACTTCAGTTTTTCAGTTTAGCCATGATTAGCTGAGCAATGAGATATTAGAATAATTATATTTTATTTTAGTGGTTTAGCTTATGAATTAAGCACTGTAATAACACAGATGCCTTGGCTAGAAAATAGTAGTGTTTGCATTCTAATTCTAAATGGGAATTCATGCACTTCTCTTGTGTTTCAGATTTGGAGATGTTTCTTCTCTCACTTTGGCAAGTTTTCTGCATCCCAATTTTCTTGAATATCTTATGATCCTCTTTCTGCAGGTGCTGTCTTTTTGTCTTGATCAGACCCAACTTGAGTCTTCAGATGGCTGTTTCCCTGGAATTCCTCTCTCTTGCTTTGTTTCTTAAATTTATTTCTGCCCTCTCTCCCTCCCCCCATCCTTCTGTGGTCTTCTTTTCTCTGAAAATCTCTGCCTAGCCTTTCTCTATCCTCACTTTCACAATATTTGTTCCTTCCCTTTATTGCCTGATGAAGGACAGTGCTGTTGCAGATAAGGATAGTACCTGCACTCTCTGCCATTGGCAGTACTAGCAGCAGGTAGAAGTGATAAAGAAACTCTGCTTCTGACTTTCAGGGCTCTAAAGAAAGGTAGGGAGCAGCAAGGTTTTTTTGTTATAGAAAACAGAGAAGGCTTTTCATTTGTCACCCTTACCTAGAGTGCACAGCTGACCTGTGGGACTATTTTCAAGATGCAGCAATGTTAGGTAGCTGAGCTAGGCATGAAGCAGCTTGTAGCAGCTTCTCCTGCATAGTCTTTGCTATCTAGACCTGCTTCTGAGCAAAGGCAAAGGAGATCAGTAGGTTAAAGCCATAAGTACCTATGGACTATTCTTGTGTCTACTTCCCTCATGACTGAGGTTTGCTTAACTCTGTTCCTCAAGTTGGGTGTATATAGGAAGGATCAGAGCTGGGGGAAAGAGTTGCTGGTGGGTGGCAATAACTTCAGAAAAGAAAATGGATACTATGTTCAGAAGCCCTCCTCCAACTCTGGCAGCAGAATACCTACCCTCCCTCCAGGGTGACTCCAATCCAGAGCTGTTTTCTCAGTTTTCAGTCCCAAATCTGTTCCTCCTTCTATCTTTCTTATCCTAACACTGTCTTACCCCATCTTTTGGGAAGCAAAATTAAGTTTTGCCTTTGATTGTGGACCACCTAAATAACCTCTGGTTTTGCCAAGACCCCTGAGAATGCCATTTTTGTAGCAAAGCAAATGATAAAATTTCTTTCAAAGTCTGACTGTAATTTAGTCCATTACTGCTTGTACTCAGTGTGAATTTCTCTCGTATGTATGTGTCTTCCTAGTAAGATAAGTACAATTTTTGAATCCCCCAGTCGACTTGTAGTGCTGCAAATCAGACTGTACCCTGACACCACCCAGGTCGTCTTGCTCTGGAGTCAGCGCACTGACTGCAGGATGGGTACAGTAGTGTCCACTGTGAGGATTAGGTAACATGATGTATTAAATCCCTGACAAACACAGTCATGTGGGGAGCTTTGCCATTTTCAGAGATTTTTAAACTGAAAGTGGTGAGATGCTGGAACAGGTTGCCCAGAGAGGTGGTAGATGTCCCATCCCTAGGAACCTTCAAGGTCAGGTTGAACAGGGCTCTGAATGACCTGATCTAATTGAAGTTGACCCTTCTTGGTGGAGGAAAGTAGGATTACATTACCTTAAAGGGTCTCTTCCAACCCTATTCAAAAACCTGTTATATGATTCTATGAATTGTCTGTTTCCTAATATTCTTCCACAATGACAGAGGCAAGTATCTAGTTGGTGCTGGAAGTGGATTTGTTCATTCATTCACTCATTCGTTAATTCATTCATCATGAAGTGCCATAGCACAGCATATTTTGGGTTACTGCCTCAGAATCACAGTTATTTGTTTCTGGATTTTGGACTATTGAATGAGTCCTGTGGAAAGGGAATGTTACTGTTTTACCATTTCCATTACGTTATCTTTTCCAGTGCAATTACCAGCTAATTCAAAGCTCTTTGTGTTAAGCTAATAGCTTTTGACTCTCTGCTGTCAGCCACTCCTCTTTGTGCACTTTTCATACGGTTTACCAGTTCCCCTACCACTTACCTATGAAGAACATTTATTTTTTTCTCTGAGTAGAGGCTCATCATAGACAAATCATTAAATGGAACATCAAAAAGATCCCATCTGTTAGAGTTGCATATGGGTAAGATCACAATTATCGAAAGCCTCTTTTTTTCCCCTTATGCTTATCCGTACAATAAATGTAGTTGTCAGCAGGATAAGTTCACGCATCGGATAAGGTCACAATTTCATTTAGTGACAACTTCCAACAGCGTGAACTTACAAGGTTCGATTTATTAAAGAGTCAGAAGGGATAAGATCACTGCATGGCCAGCCTGATTTATCAGGGTTTGACTGGAGTACTTGAATAGAGAATGTCGTATTTCAAGTTTATGTTCAAAACTGTAGTTTAGTGTGTGTTATGTCTCAGAGACTTGAAAATTGAGGGAGGAGAATTTACAGGAAGTATCTCAATAATGCAGTTTATGTCTGCCAAACAAGTGTGTGAACACTGAATATTGGAGCTACCTTATTAAGAATCACAGAAGTGGAAATGGGATAGTTCTCCACTATCAGTGAATTGCTATGTGCAGACCTACACATATTAGTTTGTTATAATGGAAGCAATCACCAGACAAATATTAATTGCAGATTCTTCCTGTGGATATAGGATGGCAGGCAGATACTGGGTTCTGGGTTGGGCAGCACTTAAGAACTGAGAGTGTTTTAAACTAGCTCGCTCTGACTTCAGAGCAGTCCTTGTTTGAAACTACAACATACACAATCTCTCTGCCATGCAGAAATACTCATTAGAGAGCCAGGTGGCTGTGGACTGGAAATATGCAAAGAAGGAGCCATTTGCCTGTGGAAATTGGTAGATGTCAAATAACCCATGATGTCAAATAACCAGTCTCTAATATAGCAGAGGAAGAGCTTACTCATTGTTTTGAACCAACTCCACTTAGAAAGCTATTTTCAATTAAAAAAAAAACCAAAAAAACAAACAAAAACAAAAACCACTGCCCAAAGCTATCAGTGACTTGCTTAGACATGTTAAATGCATATGAACCTGGATACAGTTATTTCTGAATGTAGTTCTCTTTATGTCCCACAAAAGCTGTTCATCATTCACCTTAATATATATACTCCTTTGTTTCTTACTCCAGAATGTAGGTAGATGGATGAAAGCCAGTATTGTTTTGTTTCAGAAATACTATACATAGTTGAATTTTTCTGGTAGTCAGACTGTGGTCAAATCCTGTTAATGGCCAAAAGCTCCTGGTGGATTCCTGTGTACTCTGTGTTTTGTAGAGTGTTTTTTTAAATGATCCTCATTGTGCTGTAAAAGAATACAATGCTAAACTGACCTATCTACCTTCTGTTTAATGAAAGCCCTGTGTGGCATGCCTGAAACAATATATGCATGTATGAAAATAATCCTAAATTGAGTCCTTTCGTTCTGGTTTCCTAGCCACCAAGGTGGCCTAATATCTTAAAAGCCATGGGATGTTTTATAGCTGTACTAGTGAGTCATGACTTGAGGCTTCTTTTACAGTGCAGCTATCATAAGTCTTTGAGTAATCACAGACTTTAAAAGTATGCTACATCAACAAGATAAGAGAAACAGCCCACAGCACTAACAGCATTATCTTTTACCAAAATTGATTAGCCCATACTATGTGTCTCAAATATTTTGTATAAACTTACTCAGCAAGCTGGAAATAAATGTGTTCCTGAAGAACAAGCTGGGGGGAAAAAACCAAAAAAACACTTGCTCCGTAGCGAGGAAAGGGCAAGTAAATATCACTAAATTAAATGTCTCTTAAGTAATTTTTTTTACCTTACTCACAAAAACTAAAAGCAGAGCATCACTTCCTCTCTACTTGTATTTCTTAGTGCTGCTTCTGTCGTACTTCTTGCTGTCCTTTTCAGTTGGAGAGCTGACAAGTCTGGGATGAAGAGAGTAAAACTGCTTCTCTACTTTGTGTGGAAATAATGAGTATATCACATATTTTATTTCAGGGGTAGGAAGCAGTTCTGTTATAATTTGCTGTTATATGAAGGAACTTGTATTCAGTACTGAGATGGTCTGTTGCGATTGCTGGTTACTTGAAGCGCCTAACAGTGTTGGGCACAGAATTTTCTGCTTCCTTTAGGTTTGAGTATGGATTAAAGAAGGCTGCAGCAGTTTTTCATCCTTTCTTTTCTTTTCATCCCCACATGTTGGAATTTCCATGGACAAGTATGTGTGAAGAGTCAGTCTTTAAACTTCTTACTGTGAGTGGTGATAGAGCAATGAAGTCTCAGATCCTCTACCTTCTCCTGATGTAATCTGTGAAGATTCTGAGCAGTTGTGCAGGGGATGGTAGCTCTAGAGAGCACTTCAGATTTACATCTGAACGTCATCTGGGGCTGAAGGGGAAAATCTTGTCTTACTGACACATTTTTCAAATCCTTTTAATTAAGAGTCACAGGGTGAGGTTCTCATTTTCCAGCAAACACCCTTGAAGTCACACAGTACTTAGGGCCACAGGTATGGCATTTAAACCAGCATCCCTGTGGGAACTCGGCAGTGAGCAGGGGACAGCCCCAGTTATGTCAAGTGGGAGACTCACCCCCTGTGTGCTGCAGTTGTGGTACCATTCACCAAATAGGCAATTTCAGAGGAGAAAAATGTTATAAATAGATGCAGAAAAGTTGCAGGCAGTGTTAATTTCTTTTCTCTAAAAAAACCAAAGATACTCAGATGAAAAAAAAAAAATCTTTGCCAAGGACTAAATTTTAATGTGCTACACCTTGTGAAAGCCTAACCAGATTGTCTCGTTTTGCCTAAAAATGCAAGCAGATTGTCCTTCCCAACTCTGACATTCACCCATAGCATTAAAATGGCTGCTGGTCATGGTGACAAAGAGAGAAATCTATCTTTTTTGGAGAACTGCAATGAAGAGAAACAGGTTTTGCAGAAAAACATTTTGTTGCCCTGTCTGCAATCTACTTCTCTTTCATGGTGTTCTAAGTGGGTGGGGAAACACAGCAGTTTAAGTACAAATCACCATGATGTTACCCCATAGGCAGTACATTTCAAAGTATTCATATATATTGAATATTGCCTGAACTACAGCTTGGAACTGTTACAAAAGAGAATAAGAGAGAAAATCCATAGTACCTTATTTAATTATCAACAGAAGGGAAAAATTATATTTTGAAAAAAAATGCTTGTTCTTATGCTTTCCTCAAATCTGAACTACTTATCAGGTATAAGATTGATTTTATTAATTTTATTTAAAATATAATGTGTAAAGATGTGTACCTTAAAACTTTGGTAGCTTTTTGGATATCAGTGGTTGATCTGCCCTAAGTTTGTCGTTCTTAATCCATTAAAAGACAGGCCTGCTTGTAAATCCACAGGTACAGATAAGGAGTCACTGTTTGACTGTGTCTGAACCCTTTTCAAATGAAAAATGTCAGTGGCAGAAAGGGAGGCTGAATTATTTTTTAAAAGGGTTTTCAAAGATTCTCATGATTCCTCTGGTATCAGTTAAATGTGACATGTCCGTAGACATGGCTGTTTTTTAGTGTGTAAAAGCAAGCAAATGCTGCAGTTTTCATCTCTATGTAGAGAAAAAATGCTGCAGTATGGCTAGGTGATAAACATGTTACTTTGCAATTTCTCTCTTCCATAATTAACATATAAAGAGATTTTTAAAGCTAATACGATTTGTAACAATGTGACTGTGAGAAGGAAAAAATGCTTTTATAGTTGTTTAGGTTTTTTTTTTCCTGTTTGGACACATATATGTCACATGTGTAAATTAGATATAATTAATCCATAAGCTTTCCTGCTCACATACTGTCTCTTAAAATGTCATAGCACTGTCATGATGAGGACTCACCCACATACGGAGAAGCTTTTGTAAACCAATACAGCTCTATTTCCTAGATTTGTTCCAGTTTGCAGGAAGGATCTGATGCACAATTTTACGTAGAGTAGTTTTGTAATCTGCAACACTCAGAGGTGAAATTTAGATTTCTGTGCTTGAAAATGGAAGCTGGAGCCAACTCTTCTCTTTGGAAGATGGTCAAGATTAACCCCTGTGGACAAGTAAAAGCTTTGCAGCCTGACTGCAATGTAAATCCAGGCATCCAGGGAAATGTTTAGCTAGGGGAAGTCTGTGGAGGCTGCCTGTGAGCCAGGAGGAGTTACTCACTTCCTTCAGCCCAAGGTTCATTTCATAACAACCTCCAGTTCTAAATCTGGGACGAATTGACTCCTTGCACAGTTGGACTTTGCTCTGTTTGTGGAAAAGCACCATCCTTGTTTGGGGTGGAGTTGTTGAGACGTGCTGATGCAAAAGACAGGAATCACTGTTGCATCTGTTTGGTATGGAAAGGGAGCAAGGGGCTTTAGCAGTCATGCAAAACAAATAATGAAAAAATCATGGCTTTAGTGAAATTGAAGTGAGCTCTGCTGCTCCTGAGAACAACAGATTTTTTGCCTACCTTCAGGAAGGGCAAAGCTTGGAAGTGCAAGAGCATGGAAAAAAGCAGTCAAACATCTAACAGGAAAAGTAAATATCAGCCTGGCCTTATTCCATTGTATCCCTATGAAAGTCTGAAACTAGAATTTATTTAGAAAATAAATAAAGAGTTAAAAATTGTGTATATAAATATGACTGTTGCTGTATTTTTAAATGAAACATTTGTTCATAAAAAGTAGTCTTAGTGGAGGGACTGGTTTCAAAGAAGAGTTGTCCAGACTAGGTTTTTAATCTTGAAATAAAATGAAAAAGATACGGGGTGGGAAAGATGGTGACTGAATTTTGTTTTTCCTTCCTTGAGAATGATGAATTGTGTTATTCTTTCTGTTTACTGAAAAATTCAGAAAACTTAAGGTGAGCTACAGCAAAAAAAAATCTATTTTAAGTGATTAAATTTGAAGTCTTTGCTTTCAAAAATAAAATTTATTTAAAATAAAAATATATCATGCAATAAAAATCATTATGCACTAAAAAAAATACAGCTTTCCCATTGCTTTTACTTATTTTGTCATATAGCATTAAACTAACAATTACAATTATTTTTTGTTTAATTCTGAAATGTTACTGCTTGTAAAATCTCAGTTCAAAATCATTTTTGTAATTGCAGTAAATGCTTTTAGTAGTATCTTGGAAGTGTTGTGAATTTTTTATGGCTGTATTCTGTTTTTCTCAAATTTTTAGTTCCTGCATGCTTTGAAATGTGATCTCGTGCAGCAAAATGCATCAGTGAGGTTAATGCACCAGGTGTGGCTGCTGTTGGACTCTCTCTTTTCAGCTGTCATTTCCCCCTTCCTCAGCACTTCTTAAGAACTCTTATGGAATGCTATTCTGAATAAAATTGCTTTCAAACTCTAATGCGTGTGAAAAGATGCAAGAAAGGAATGGGACTTTCTGAACCAAATTTGAATATAATTATAAGGGAAAAAGGTTTGTTTTTCTTTTGCGGGATGACAAGATCAGTTGTTTTTCAGACAAGCATAATTAATTCTCATTATATTGGTCCTCAGAACACTGTGCCTATAAAACCAACACAAAGGGAGAGGTGGTTGTTGTCAAGGCACGAGTGAAAGTACTCTCAACACTGCTTGTTTTCTTTGTTTGCAGGAGAGTTGGAGGTGGTCCAGAAAGACGGGGAGCGCAAGATTCAGAGCCGGCAGCAGCTTCCGGTTGGAACAACATGGGGGCCTTTCACTGGGAAGATGGATCTGAATAACAACACCTTGGTATGTAGATGCTGCGGGAGGCTTCGCTCTGCTGCACGGTGTGTCGTTCTTCAGGGAGCTGCCTGAATTGCTCCTCAGACGGAGCGTTTGGAAACAGGCATTGTTAGCTTTAATGGACAGTGGTGTTTGGCTCTTTTCCAATTTGTTCATCTGTGGCAGCCATCCACATGAAGTTATTTGGAGCACAGGTTAATAGTGTTTAACTTGTTCTTTTACTGAAGGGAAATGTCACTTCCTTGTTTGCTGAACCAAGGTGTTGTGTTTCAGTAGTAATAGGGGGCTTTTTTGTGGCTTTTAAAATTTTTCATTGCATTAATTGCTGAATACTTAAGTTATATTAAAGAAAGGTATCAAAAATAAATAACTAAAATATTTTTTAATTGTTACAAATAATAATTTAAAGATAAAATTAATTAAATTTGCCTTAATGTAATTAAACATAGCAAAATCTTCCATCAAATTCACATAGTTTGAAAAGCATCAAAAGACACCTGCCATATAATATATTCTCAATTGGCCTAATTTTTTATTCTGGTTGCAGAAAGTATGTGGATCATTTTACTTAAAAGTAATGCTTTGCTGGTCTCACTTCAGTGCACTGAAAATCATGTCATTTCTAGGTCTTCATTTCATCTTTGTTTGTGTTGGTTTTAAGTTTGAGCTTCAATATTATTTGTGTATAGTTCAGCTTAGTTTTCTGAAAATATCAGGAAGGAAACAACTAATATCTCTAGAAAAGTTTAAACAGTCTTGGAACATGCATTGCCCTGTGGGATACTTCTGAAGAGCCATTATCTGCAGCTGGATCACTGTTTGCTATTACAGACCTTGCACTGAACGTATTTAGCATAAAGACACGTGGGACAGTTTCACAGGAGGGGATTACAGGCATTTTGGGTGGGCACATCTGTGCTGCAAATGGGGAAACTGAGATTCCCAGTGTTCCCTAGCACTGGGTATTGTCCTGCCCTTGGAGGACCTGAAGAGACTGAGGAGCACTGAGTTGCTGATTTATCATCTGGGACAGTGTGACAGAGGGGTTATGTGGACAGGGGAGACAAAGGGGGAAATTGATTTTCTTCAGCTCCTCCCTGGAGAACCTATGCCTGTGTAATGCAGTTCTTTTTCTAAGGGTTACTGGATAGGATGCATGTTACTTTCTGTAAATATACATATTAAAATTTGAGTGGAGCATTGTTATGTTATGAGTACATAGTATGGTATAGTTTAGTGTAGATATAATGCATAGTAGACATTTAAAATCTTACTATTTTGTACTCTCTAGCATAATTTATTAATCAAATGGTGCCAAGAAATGTTACATAAAGTGGCATGGAAACTTTGTCCAAGTTTCCAAGAGTTCAGTATTCCCAATCCAGATCAGATTTCCTATTCAGGCACCTGAATAAAGAATAGATTTTCAGAAGTACTGCAGAGTCAAAGCACCATTTTTGTTAGAAAGGAAAAATTGGAAAATTTAAACTTGTTTCATTTTCTCCATCCATTTAATTTTTATTTCTTCTTCTATTTTATTATTGGACTGTCATCATTCTCAAAATGTTTTTCATGAAAGGTCGTATGTGACAACCACCTGTAATTCAAATAATTTTCTGAATTCCAGTATAACTAGTTTTATCACCTTTCATGTAACAGAAGCTTTAGTCCTGTTGTAGCTCAAAATGTGTCCAAAATCCATACTGTAGAGAAATGCTAGTTTGGTTTTGTCCACTTGTACCACTTCATTAGGTATTTACAACATGCAGATAATATTTAATTATGGGAGGTGATATTGATTATCCCTTCTCTAAAAAGTTAATCTTTATCAGATATTCTTAGGATGCATTTGCAACATGTCAGCAGCCAATCATGCAATCATATTATATCTCTTTTTTTTTTTTTTTTTTAATTTTTATGGAGTTGTAGAACCACCACCCTAGCAGAACCTTGCCTTCTCCCTTAACAGCACAGGAATGTTTTAAGGTCTGTTATTTGTTTTTAAATTTGGGCAAATAACATTTTTGCTATATCAAAAAGATTTAGCTAAGATAGTTGGGTTTTTATGAACTGGTCATTGAGCAGTATGCAGAACTGACTTTAAATTTTTTTATTGTAGTGGGATAGAACATCTTTCTCAGTATAGTTCACAGAGATGTGTGATGAAAATCATCAGGCTTTTTTTCTCACTAAACTAGAAAGATACTTCATTTATTGTTAAATTAAAAATAATAAAGTCTATTTTTACTAATACTTGAAAGATTTTGTTTTTGTTTTGCCTACAATTATAGATACATACGAAAATCTGAAAAATTTACTGTAAACAGAATTTTAGTCCTCAGAAATACTGTTTTGTCTCCTGAGCAACTCCATTCCTTGAAAAAGTCAAAACTGAGCTGGATATCATCTTGAGCAATCTGATTTAACTTCGAAGTTGCATCTGACTTTGAAGTTTGCCCTGCTTTGAGCAGGACTTTGGACTGGATGACCTCCAGAGACGTCTTCCAACCTAAGTTACTCTCAGATTCTAAGTATTCTAAGTATTTTTTTCTTTTTCCCAAATATCAGATGTTTCCTGTAATTCTACATTTGTTACTTTAAAATGCTTTGTGAAGAAATACAAGCCTTTTGGTGCAACTTTAATTTCCTGTTAAAGCAACAAAACGTCTGCATCAGAAGCATCATCTTCTACATGGTTTTCTTTTATCTTTTTTTTTTCCTTGAGATGATTCTGGGCTTTTTAATGGATTTTTTTTGACATATTTGATTACGTATCTCACTATTGTACATGTTCTCTTTTGTTCATGAGTGGAGTTCAGATTCTTAGGTTATTTATACCTGTTTTGGGAAGCTCATTTGGGTAGAGCCTCACATCCCTATAATTCAATCAAACTTTTACATGAGCAACTGAAAACAGGTTTATTACTTTTCTGAACATCACACTGCTATAAACACCAAATTTTTGGAGAAGAGTTTTAATGTGGATTTTTTTTGTATTTAGAGGAAAGGAAATAAAAATTCAGGGATCCCCTTGTGAGTAAATATCATAATTTTTGCAGCTGCTGCCTTTATTAGGAAATAAGTTTGTGTCTGACTTCAAGTATCTTACCTGACTGTACTGTTTAGTGTTTGCGATGTGACAGCGCGTCACAGGATTCATTCATGCTGGAACAGTCAGAGCTTCCTTATTCCCCTTGCACTCTGTGCTGAATGCAGCCTGTACATGTAATATCTTGTTGAAATGCTTCTTGTATCCAGCAGTGCTGCATTGCTGAATACAGTCTTGCTGCTGTTGGCTCATGAGATGGAGCAAGCTAATTAATTCAGCACGGTATTTAATTGAGTCACCGTGCCAGATGTCAATTACATTTTAGATCTTTCAAGTTTCTGTCTTGAAATATGTTAGCAGTACACATCTCAGAGTAGTGGAAGATTGGGTACCTTGAACAAAAATTATTTTTGTTCAAGGTACTCAGTGCTGTTCACAATTGCAATAGGAATAGCAGGTGTTGATATTGTCAACAGTGTTGCAGCACTGTTGAGAAATATGGTAGAGCAAGATCCACACCAGGACTGAAGAATACTCAAACTAAAGGTAGACTTAAAAGAGCTCAATGGCTAATAAAGTTCTTAATTTTTCTCATCTAGGAGTTTAGCCAATAGTCATGAATTACATACAATTACATTATGAAATAAGGAATGTTATTATTATGCTTACTGTTGATGAAACAACTAATGCAGCCAGCAGAATATCTTAAGACATTGCTTTTAGCAAGTGAGTCTTGGATCTTAAAACTGTTCTAGGCATTTAAGTTTTATTTCAGTTTGACCTTAAGAACCTCTTATATCATTCTTAAATATTTGTAGATATCTATATAGATACTTATATTATATTTAAAGTGATAGACTTCCTATTTAGAGACTTTTAAATATCTGTTCCTGTAATTTTGCCAAACTACAGAAATTCCTCTGCTCTCAGCTGCATGCATAATTTGTATCTGTCAGTGCAAATGGGCATGAAGTTTACTGCCTTCCATTTCCTTCCACTACTTTCACTTTCCATCCACTGTTCGATAATAAGTGAGTAGTCCCTAGAAAATTAAATGCATAGGAATATCTTTTCAAGCCTAGAAAATGAGCATCTACATGTTTCCAGATTCTGCTTGAGATTTAATATAATCTCACTGTTTAGACAAACAAACCCATGAAGAGTTTGAACAATACTACTGGCTGTCTACAGCTGGTGAGAACTCAGCTGTAGAATGGAAGACAGCACCCTTTGACTGTGAAGGCTCCAAATCTGTGTCTTGCTGCATCACAGAAAATTCAGTAGTTCATGGATACCCACAAATAGATAAAAATATATTTTGATGCATCAGACTCCTAGTTTGTGATTCCTGTCTAACAGGAAGGTGAATTTGCACAAATGCCAAGTCTAGTATGACCATGAAGGTGAAAAGAGCAGAAGACCTCTCTTGACTGGGTATACAGACCACTGAAAGAGGAGCTGCTGGGTGTAAGCAGATCTAAATTCAAGGTACTAGCAACCTAGTAAAGAAAAATCTGTTCACTTGCTTCTTTCAGCTGTAAATATTTTCCCTGTTAGAGGGGACAGCTTGGTGGGAATGAGGCCCATGAAACAAAAGCAGCCCTGAACCACATAGCCCACGACAGATGTCGAACAGTGGTCTCTCTGGCAGTAGTGTGGAAGCATTCCAAGAGGCCTTTTCCCTTGGCTGCTGCCATCTAGTTTTTGGTGTTAATCTGTGCCCATGGCAGGGTTTTGCAAAGCAGAACAATGATCAGCTGTATTCAGCTCGCCATTCTCATCTCCTTGTTGCAGGGAAGAGCATGCGGGGCAGGCCTGTATGAGCCTGATAAGGAAAAGAGGATTCAATGTGGCTGTGAAGAGAATCCATAGGAGGAGAATGTGCAGGGTTGGGCCAGGCAAACAGCAGGACACAGCAGGGACCCTTAAATGGGATCTGGGAGGTTCAACACCAAAGACACATCTCTGGAAGATATGCTCATGGAGCTGTTTGACTGGGTAGTGTGTGAGGGCTGAGAAGCCAAGGTTCAAAATGCAGTAAAGTTATTCACTCACTAATCTGTGGCTGGTCACTTTGGTTCAGAAACCTCATGTCTGTAGTCGACAGTGACTTTTAATCTTCAGAGATGCAGCACGAGGGTTTTCTAGGGACTTTTGTTGGAGGTGCTGACTGGCTACAGAGAGGCAGTAGTCTGTCCATAGTCAGGCTGTAGCCAGTCTTTAGTTTCTTTTTCGCTTATTCAAACATGGAAAAGGATAAGGTAGATTTTGTCTTTAGATACTTAATTGTAAATGGAGAATTTGGCTCTTAATAGTACAGAGACATCTTTATATTTAGTTACCAAAAATAGCTGTTAATCCAGCAAACCTTGATTCTTATTTTTGTTATATTACTTGTATACCTTTAAATATCTCAAGTGACTACAAAAACATTCTCATTTTTTACTACTGTTAGTGTCAGTCTCTTCATGTTTTGAACTAGTTTAAGATGACTTCCTTCCGTCCCAAACATGAGCAGATGTTATTGTTGCAGCACTTAGGAGAGCACATGTGTGTTGATGTGCTGTGCATGTGTTGCGATTGGCTGCTTAGAACCACAGAACCATTAAAGTTGAAAAACACCTCTAAGGTCATCAAGTCCAACTGTTAATCCAGCAGCACTGTGTTCACCACTGAATCGTGTCCCCATGTATCACATTCAAATGTCTTTTGAACACCTTGGGGATGATGATTCCACCACTTCTCTGAGCAGCCTGTTCCACTGCCTGCCAAAGTGAATAAACATTTCCTCATATCTGGTTAAACCTCCTCTTTAGGTTCACAACTTGAGGCCTTCCTACGAACTGAAATATTTAAAAAATATTGAGATATGCCAAGATGTCCACATGGCCATCCACAATGATCTTTGAGAACACATCACCTCACATTACTTCACCTTTTATCAAGTGTTTTGCCATTTATGTAGACACGTAGTTTAGGAGAATGCAATGACAAAAGAACAATTTTTTAAACTTTCGTGCACAATTGTACTTTAGATGCCTTTTTTTTTTTTTTTAAGAAGTTATTTCTGCTCTTTTGTTTACATTTATACACATTTAAACCATGCTAATAATATGACAGCAAGATGTGGTAAGGATCTGTATAAACAACCTGTTTTGGAAAAATCCCAAAGCATTTTCTTCCAACTTGCAGAAGTAGTTTCCAGGTCTCAGGGGATGAAGCAACATGGTATAGTATAGGAGAACCTTAATTGTTCTCTTCTGTCTAAATGCTGTTTGTACACTGGTGTTAGCACTGCACACCATACCACAGCCTTCATTTTAAGCTATTAAATATTTAAAGAACATACAAGTTAGACAGGATTCATTCTTCCTTTTTTTTTTTTTTTTCATTTATTATTTGGTTATTTCCAGAATATCAACAGGGGATTTTGTTACAAAATTGTTCTTGTTTTTTAACCTTGTTTCCTTAACTATAGGCCTTTTTGAGACTACACGGACCCATGGTTCATTTTAACGCCTGTTTATGAGAACAGCAGAACTTTGACATTTCTTTAAAACTAGCACTGGTCATTTTGAAAGGTTTTTAACAATAATTCAGTTACTTGGTGCTTGCTGTGAGCGTCTCCATTAAGCATTACCCAATTTACCCTAATACTATTGTAATTAAGTAGTGGGCTTTACCAATCATTCCCATTAAAGTAACTCAGTTCCCTGGGAGAAAACTCAATAAACTATCTGTCCTATTTTGGCAAGCTTCATTTCAGTAGGGGGTCCTCTGAGGGTGGGAAAGTACCCTGGGACACATTTCCAGGCAGCTGCTGAGAGCAGAGCAAGGAGATGGTTCTGCAGAAGAGATGAGGCAAAGTCAGGAGCCTGGGACACAAAAAAAGGGAAGAAAATTTGGTTCAGAGCCTCCCAGACAGTAGTAGAGGGAGATGCTGTCTCCAAGTGCTAGGCTCTTGCATTTTAGGATGTGGAGAAAAGAGAGAGAAGAAAAGCTGCTTAATTAGAGAGTCACTGCAATAAACTTCAGTAGCAACTGAATATTTTTGTGCTTCTGTACTATGTCGAATCTTAATAGTCTTCTGCCTAGCCTAATCTTTTCTGTACCACAGGCTTTAAGACTCAGATGGTTATTTTGCTATTGTTGATTTTGCTAAATTTATAACACAACTTTAAAAATGGGATGTAGTTTTATTAAAAAAACTTCATGTAAGAGAAATAATTTATTTATCTCCATTTAAGGTCATTCATGTAGCTCACTGCACTACAATACCTGACAGGCATGAGTTCTATACATGTGTTTAAGATGAGCAATTCAGTATTAAATGTTGTCCTCTGAGGAAAATTTTTCAATTCATGCTTTTTATAATGATACTTCTTATTTATGAAATATACATATTATAGACTAGGCAGATATAAAATGCCAGATTTAAATATTCAGCAGTTTTGGAAGTAATTTTCTTCTCACTAGATGTTAACACTATCTTTTTTTAATTCTAAAATAAAATTCAGTTTCTAAAATGTTCACACATAGTTTCACATTCATAGAACAAGCTTGGGAAATTCTAGCTCCATCGTTTTAGTGGCACATAACGCTACGAAGGTGTTTGTGTTTGTGAAGGGGTTTGCATTGTTAAGACAAGAATTTGGTAATTGCAATGGGCACTGAAAGACTAGGAGGTTTGTGCTCTCTCTTTGACCATTTAAAAATAAAATGTCCTGGAAGCTCTTGGGTATTTTTTTTTTTTTTTTTTT
>VZRH01005335.1:1273493-1360993 GCA_013397555.1 Urocynchramus pylzowi
TTGCCTTTACACATAAAGCTATGCCTGCCTGAGGATAGTTAGCCTTAGGGTACACTGGTGGTGGAAAAAAGCTCTGAGATGCTGTTGCCTGTGGAACTGTGGTAGCACTTTGTTGCACTCAGTATGTTGCCAAGATGTGCTGTCTGGACATACAAATGCATAATATTATGAAAACATCAACAAATACTTTCCATAAGACTTGTGGATGGCATAGTAGGCAGTTATTTGGAATAAAAGTGTACCGTAGAGAAAATCCTGGTATGAAATGTCACATTTTGGTAGTGTCAAAATTTGTTTGTTAATAAAAAGTGCAGACCAAGGTTCCATATCATAGTAACAATAACAGTATTTTAAATTATTTGCTATCTTCATTAAATAAATAAATTACTTAAAGGAACAGACCTGTGGATTCAGTTAAGACAGTGGCTGCTTGCTGATCACTTTCATACAGTGCAGAGGAATGATCAAACTTCCAAGGATCAGTTCCCTTTCCATCTGAATATGTTTGAGAGAAGTAGCCTATAAATTTTCAAGAAGGATGGAAATTAAAGTTACTTCTGGTTGTTTCATTGCCAGCCAAATTAACTGTGTTGTGTGAAAGTGTGGGTTTGAACATTTTGAATAGAAAAAACCCTCTCATTATTTCTAGAAAGTATGGTTAGTACAGTATGTGTGAATACATAAATGTATTAAAAATGGATATTTAAAAATAAACCTGTTAAAAATAGTAACTATACGTATATATATATATATGCACACACAATGTGATTGTGAACGTATAAAAATAACATGTTCTAGTCAGAAGGAGGTATTGACTGTTTCTAGGTCTTCAAAATCTGTTTTATTTTAAATACCTCAATTTTGCTGAACTTTCCTCACCATTCAGCTGTAGCTCCTTTTCTAATGATGTTGAAGTATCCCATGGCCAGTAGCAAATTGAGTCCTTTTCCAGATGCAACAAATCTATTTTGCACTACCAAAGTATGCTCAAAGAAATTTAGAGCTTGGCCTGAGAAATTCAGTGCTGAGTGAAGCTTATTAATGTCCTGAGCCTAGTTTCTCAAGTCTGGAGAACAAGTTCATCAATCTAATACCCTGGTGGCTCCTCAGAATCCAAGGAAGCTCAAAAGACAACCAGCTCCAGGCGTTAGGGCTCCAGAGCAAAGAGCACGGGAGGCACCATTGCTTGCTGTCCTTACCTTCCCTAGCAGCCCCCGACCTGCAGCAAGGCCTGCACAGCCAGTAGTCTACCTGATGGTGTTACTTATTTATAGGTTTATTTGTGTGTCCTGGTATTCCATAGACAGCAAGTTTATGTGCATAGCCTCGTTGGGGTTTATATGGTTTCATATTTATATTGTTTTGTTGGTTGCAGCAAGGAGGGGGTCAGTCTCTTCTCCCAGGTAACCAGTGTCAGGACAAGGAAACGTCCTCAAGATGTGCCAGGGGAGGTTCAGGGTGGGCATCGCAGGAATTTCTGCGATGGAATTTCACAGAAATTGTTAAGCATTGGAACAGTCTGCCCAGGGAGGTGGGGGTTTCCCTGGAGATGTTCTGGGAATGACTGGATATAGCATTTAGTGCCATGGTCTGGTTGACAAGGTGGTGATCAGGGAAAGGACTCAGTTTGACTTGGTGATCTCAGAGGATCTTTCCAACCTAAATGATTCTGCAATTCTGTAATAATCATGTCCCATCTTAAATAAATAAAAATTAATTAATACACTTTTGCCCCCTTTATTTTTAGTAATGCATTTTAATGTGTTTGCAAAATGCTTCACAACTTTTGAATCATTAAATATAGGTTTTGAGCTCTTTTTACATATTTAGAAAATAATTGAGTTTTGCATAGACAAAATACTGTCCTTTCTGTGCTGTAAGGGAAGGATAGAACTCTGAACACTACTGATGCATTTAGGAAAAACTACATAACATATGAGATATAATCACAGTTTATGTAGATTATTCTCACTCTGAGAATATGTCTTATAATTTAAAATTCTTCTGTCACAGAAATCTTCCTGTCACATTATATCTTGTTTTTGACATTTGATTTCTGAAATGTATAGAAGATACTATTTTTAATGAAATCTTTATATATGTTAGTAATTATAATTATTATTTATGTATTTATTTAAAAGCATCTCACATTTCCCAAAATATTTCTTTTTCTTTGAAGCTTTCTTTTCTGCATGACAGTCTCTGATCTGGGGGATGGGTGGCCACTTTTTTTAAACAAGAAACTGGAACTCCTGTGATGTGTGAGGACATTAAAGACAAGTTTAGGGGAGCTGAGGGAGGTGTGCCTTGAAGCCGGGGAGGTGAGGAAGGATTCTTCCCTCTCTCCCTCTCCTGCAAGCTGTTGTCCTCACTTTTGGAAGAAAACTGGGACAAATTAGCATAAAGGAAAGAGAGCAATAAATCAGAAAACAATAGTAGATCCAAAATACCTTCTGTTGAAGCAGACCTGGTTCTACTATTGCTAATTTTTAATTCTGCAGTGGACTTTATGGTACTTTTTAGTCTTACTGCTTTGCTTTTACACTGTTTCTTCCTCTTGAATGCAGTCGCATTTACTACATTAAATATTGGATTTTGTAGTTTGTATTTTTTAAATTCCAGATCATATTCTTCTCTTTTGGGATCCAGTATTTTACCTTAGTCCTGCTTCCCTTCTCACTATGGTCAATTCACCTTCTCTAAGTCAAAATACCATCTTAATCCTGCATGCATCTGTGGTGGAGGATTTTCCTTCGTTCCTGGATGCACCTGGATCACAAGCCATGGAAGGACATGTAGGATTTCATTGGGTGAACCTTCCAGACTCAGCAAGGTATCGGCAAGGGAGATTTAGGTTAGCTAGGAGAAAGAACTTCCCAATGTTAATGAGAGTGAAAAGCTGGAGGAGATTCAGGAGGTTGCAGTAAATCTGTGGCTGGTGTGTTTCAGAACAGGCTGGACCAGGACGACAGGAGTGGTGTAGGCGCAGCTGAGCTGCGGCGTGGGGGAAGGAAAGGGAGCAGATGACCCTGTGGCTTTTGGCAGCATGATGCTGAGAAATGTCTGCAGCCAACTTCACTTGTTTGGCTGCCCAGAAATGCCTGCAGGTAGCTAAAGTCTTTCAAGATAGGCTTTAAAAGGAGCAGAATGAGACACTGTTTTTTTGTAGAAGATGGCAGATGGGACATTACAGGAAGCTAGACAGTTGGTCATACCAGTATAGGATACTGGTTTCAAAATCTAATTGAAATATAACAAGGGCTAACTGAGAGATAAGGAAGTAAGCTGCTATATTTCTTTGGCATGTTCCTTCTTAATTGCCTGCATGTTTTTTTTTCTTCTGAATATTCTCCCTTCCCACTCCACTTTCTTGCTAACTAAAGTTAGAATTTTAGCCAATATAAAATCGGTGCAGCTTTTTCAAAACATTGCTTCCAGTTCTACTAAGGGCATTGTTTCTAAGTTTTCTGTACTTCTTTTTTGAGGAACTAAAGGATTGTCTAAGGATTCTAGGGATCCTTGTCCCTGGTTTTTGCACCATGCATTTGCAGAGCGAGAGCAATAGTATTGCATTTTCAGGATGCCAAGTGTGTGCACTTTGATCTGGCAGTACAGCATGCCTCAGGGAGTAAGCTGAATCTTGATTTTTATAGTCATTCATTCACTATCAGGTACCAGAGCCCCTATTAGACAGGCTGAAAAACAGAGAATACACCATGGGTTCAACATGGAAACATTTGCAAGGAGGCTCTTGGCATCACCAGCATCTTCAGAGTTCATTTTGTGCTTCTGTGCTAGTAAATCTCTTAAATGCATACAGAAGTGATACCTGTGTGCAGTGAATGACTGCATATACACTGATTGCTTTGGAAAGCACTTTCCCCCACCCACCACATTCAGCAGTGGAAAATAAGAATATTATACATGTTTTTAATCTTGACTTCACAAATGTGAGACCACTTGGTGTGGTTGTGACTCCTTAACATTCCTCGCATTCCCTGTCCCAAGTCTGGTAGTTAGTGCTTGTTGCAGGGTTTAAGTGGCTTTGTAGTAGCACCTATTAGCTTGCTCTGGCTAGTAGCATACTTGGGACTAAATGGCCTTTCTGACCTCTAATAAGTATTTTCTTGTCAGTCATACCAAAGATACTTGACTATCTCTTTGTTCACTATTACTGCCATAACTGAGAGGTCTCTTGAACTCTTCAGAAATACAGTCATGACATTCTCATTGTTTTCTGTGCTTCTTTGCTGTGCTGTTGGAGCACAGCATCTTGCACTTGCAGAGTCTCCTCTGGGATAATTGCAAGGCATGGGGAAATAAGGAGTTTCACAGGGTGGAATTTGCTGCCGTGACTCACTGCAGCCTGGTATTCAACCTCATGAGAGCTACAGTAGCGTGCTGCCTTGATATTCTCACTTGAAATCTGCATTGGGATAACAAAAATGGTTGAAGTTACTCTGTCAAGACAACATAGAGCATGTGCAAATCTCTTCCAAATTAATTATGTGTTAGAGGTCACAGTTGTATGTCTGTATTTTTTAATCTAGGTGGTTTTCTGTTTCCATGTGTAATGTTTGAAAAAAATATAAAGCAATGAAAGGGACTGCACAATGATCACAAATTTCCACCAGTGATTGACAGTGCACTTAGGATTTGATTTTGCCTAGCACTGAGCACTAGCAGGAGGTGCTGAGCACCCCAAACTTCCATTCAAAGCAGTAGGGTTAGGTGTGCTTAGCATTTTTCAACACTGAATGCTGCAAGTACAGCCTCTCCCTGGAAGATAAATATTTGTTATTTATATGACCTTGAAGATGGGACTGGTTTGATAGGGTTAAGGTCAATGAGTATATTATTTTTAGACAAGATACAGAATACTTGGATGGTTCTGCTTTATTTTAGTGTGTTAACATCTGGCAGCATTCTGTGTTCCATATGCTGCTGATTGTCCTGATACATTCATCTTCACTGATTATCAAAAAGATTTCAGTGCTCTGGAGTTAATAACACATTTGAGAAGACAAATATATGAAGATAAGTAGAAAAGCTGCCTGTAGGTTCCTGTATAGAAGACAATATTTTTGTAATCTTGGCAAGTACACTATTAATTCAGAAATGTTTTTTAAATTGACTTAATTAGCTAATTTCTGTAAGGGTGAAAAATAGTGAATTAGAATTCAATATTGTCACAATCGACATAGAGAACATTGCTTGAAATTCTGATTATGCCCTTTTAATTCTACACATTGCAACATGGCTAATTTTTATAGGTGTGATAATTTTGATAAATGGTGATAAAATTTTGATAGTAGTTAAGGGGATTTTAGATTTGCATCCTTTTCTCAAGTACTATTTTTATATGGCTTGGGTCTGTGAGAGTTTAGCTATGCTTCTGCTGTTTCATTACAATAAGTACAAACATAACTATCAGGTGACTTTTTTTTTTTTTTGTTGGTGTTTTCAGTTTTCCTAGATTGATAAAATTTTTCCAGGGCTATAAATTATTATTGTCATTCTGTGCTGCTTTGACCTTACATGCTAACAGCTTCAGGGGAGAAAGACTTCAGAGTTTCATGTAGAATTTGCCACATCAAAGCAGGCATTCCCTTTTACAGAACCACCTTCTTTCTGAGAATGCAGAAACCCTACCACAATCAGAAGCAAATGCTGAAGCAAAAATCAAACTGAGCCAGATGTCTGTCAACCTTGTCTCTAGTCTTTTGCCACAGCCCACACTTACATTAGAGACCAGTCCTCTAGGCTAGCCCACTGTGGGGCTGCCCCAATTCCTGTGAGGAATAGCTCAAGTAAGGAAGCAGCTGTAGGGCTGAATGCCTAGAAGGATGAGCCTTTGCTTCCAACACCTCCTGTCAGACAGTTCCTTGCTGCTCTGGTCTCTGCTGAGAAGGGAGGGTGCTGTGAAATCAGCTGTGGCCATGGCTCTTGAGCCAAACCCTGGCACCAGGGTCTGTCAGCACAACATGGCATGGGATGTCTGGTCTAAGTAGATATCAGGAAAGCAGTAGGAATACTGAAGTGGCAGTTTGCCACAAAACAGAAGGTACAGAACAAACTAAGGTAGCAATGTTGTTCCTCAATATTTCTCTCTTAATTCAATATCTATCATTTCAAAGAAAAAAATTGAAGGCAGCAAAGTCTCTTGGGGAACATAACATACTCTGACCCACTATTCAGATAAAACTTGTTTTATTTAGTCATGCACAAATTTGTTTAGATCTGAGCAGTGACCACTCTTCCTGTTGCCAATATCTATTAATGATAATTACTGCAAATACTATACTCACTCAATGATAGCATCACATCATGGTGAGGAAGATTGTAATCTTATCTAAACCTATTCTGTTTAACTCTGACACTCCTTCTATTATAGTGGGGCCTCGATAAGATCATGCCTGTTAGGATCAGACATTAGTTGAAATCAATATTTGAAAATGTGCCTGTTTTTGCTTAATAGCAAAGTTAGTGTGAGGGTCATAGTGAGATCATTTGTTGGATGAGATTGTACAGCTTCATCTTTTAATGGAAATGTGTTCCTTGCTTCAGCTGCTGGTGAAAAGTAAAAACAAGGGCTCTTTGAAAGCTGTACAGCTTTGCTAATAATCACTGTGTAAGGAAGATACAATCATTATTATGATATTTAACATCTGTAGTGCTTCAGCCTTGAGGTTCGAGTCAGGAACTAATCCTCCCTTTTGCTAGACTCTGGACCTGGTATTAAAAAGACAGCTGCTAGCCTCAGCTAGGTTAGGTCCTGGTTTTAAACCAGACATGAATGCAATGGCAACAAGTGAGTGTGGAAGCCAAAAGCTAAAATGGCAATGATTAAGATTAGTATAGTAACAGTTATGTCACACTAAAGCAGCAGGCGTGAGTTTTTTAGAGATAGGGAACAAAAAATGCAGTGAGTTTGCAGATGACTAAAGAGAACTCTTCCTATATGCATTAATCTAGTGGAAGAAAATGCAAATAAATTGGGAGTATTTATTTAGATAGAAATTTTAAAATTTATTTTCTGATAAAGAAGGATGTAATCTAGATCAGTGATGATGAACCCTTTTCGAGCTTGGTGCCAAATTTATTTTAAAAAGCTCAGAAGCTCTTGTGCTGCCAACATTAATCTCCCTGTAACAAATTTGGCACCAGTGCCAGCTGTTTATAGTTACTGATGGAGATGAATAATCAGAAAACACAAAGCACCATAATGCTGTTTTGCTGAAAAATGTGGTTACTCTTAATGCAAAACTTTTCAAGATTTAGTCGAACAAACCAAAGCAGAGCACAGAGGGTATTGCATGGGATATTTGAGACCTGCAGTGCCCTTTTCTCCTTAAAGCCATTAATTTCTATTCTCCAGTAAATAAAAAAGTACAACAGAATAGATAAAAAAGAAAAGTGAATAGTGAATGACCCGTTGTTCTGATGGCAGGACTACAAAATGTGAGTGGCACTAGTTCTGTGCCTAAAGGTTCATCAAAGGGCCTCATGCCTCGCTTCCAGTGCAGGGCACGTCCCCTGAGCACTAGACTGCTGTGGGGAGGAAGGATCCAAGTGATAAATTAATAGATCTGTTAAGTCATTCTAGTGTAGAATTTACTTTTTTTCTTTTTTTACATCAGAAATTTCCACGTTTTTCCAGAAATTAAGGTCTGTTTGAATGCCCATCTCGTTTTTTTAGACAAAATGCTAATATTAGTGATGTGCTAAGACCTGGACAGTGTTTACCAACTATACCCATTTCAGTAATGAAACTCCTCACTGACTGTGTCTGATCATAATCTCCAACTTCTTGTGGTTTGACTTGGATTTCCTTGGCAGTTCTCAACTTGATTACAATTCCTCACATTTGCCACACCAGTCACTAAATTTTGTGTTTTCTGAAAGAGAGGAATGTGCATGTGACAGGAATAATAGTTTTCACTAGACAAAGTCAGAAAGTTTTTAATTTGGAATTGGACATATAAAGTATCATGATCTCTGCTAATTATTTATGTATATGTCTTTACCACTATCACATATGTGCCAACTGGTAGTTATGAGAAGGTGTAAGTTTAATTTATGTTTGTTCAAACACGAAAGTAAGTGGAATGACAAATGAATAAATCATTGCACCAGTGTTAACAGTAAAAGCATGACTGAACTCACTATCATCATATTGCCTTTTGATTCAATTAAACACTACTGCTTACTGTTTTAATATCATATATGAAAGCATTGTAAATTGAAATTAAAAAGTCATCAAGGTGGATTTCTAGAGATGAAAGATTTCCCCTATAAGATGTGTATAAGGATATTTGAGTGGTGTTTTGCCCATAAAAGGTGAGACATGTCTTGTTTTCGTTGAACAGTGAATACTTTTAGATACAATATGAGTAAAAAAGATGTGTATTTCATTTTGCTTTTCATTTTAGTTGCAATAAGCAGAGGGAGGAGCGGAGTAATTTTGAAATCATCCCTGAGAAAAATGTGAAGAATGTATCTTTGAAAGAAATTTGAAATATGTCAAGATTTTAAATAGTGCAGGGTAGAATTTTCTTAAGATTTTTTTTTCCATTTGCCCACCTTTATTTTAATCTGTGTCCAGACCAAAAGTGTTTCTTATGTAATTTGATACATCATTGCAGTATTTGTATAGAAAAATGGGTGTTGTTCCACCAGTGCATTTCCACAATATGGCGTTCAATAGACTAGTGACAATGATTTGTCATGAATGTTACCAAAAAACAGTGTACTGCTAGAATTTTGAAGTCTTAATATTTAAACATTGATCTCTTTAAAATGTTGGCTTTTTAAGCAATTTTCCTCATAATTTATATCTTGCTTTTTTAATTCTGAAATATTTCCACATTCACAGAATAGCATCACTTTTCATTTGCCTATTTTTATTTCAGAAGTCTTTGTGACATATTTTTGGCCATGGTGTGCTAGGTGTAGAATCCCAGATGTTTCAGTGGGGCAGGAGAGAGGTGACTTTTCTTTCTTGTTCTGAAACCATGATGAGTTTAATTTTAGACACAATGAAAAGCAGAGCCCTACCGTTTTCTGCCTTACTCCCAGATATGTATAAAATAAGGATATCATTAAGAAAATTGGATATATCTGAAGAAGCAAGGTGGATTGTTCCATCAATATGCCTTCTTTCTCCCTATATAAAGAATGATGAAGAGCCATAATTTTACTTTCATAATAGCAAAATATTCCACTTATTCCATTCCTTAGTTCCCAGCATTGTCCACATGCAGCAAGTGTGAGACATTCTGTTCATCTTGTATGACAGTGCAGTCAGTTCACTTTAAATCTGACTCCAAAACAACTAGATTAAAAAGCAACAAGAGAAGATTAAAATCAATTATACTTGCATAAATATTGCCCAATATTTGTGACTATTTATTTGAATTCTAGTATTTTAATATTTATAACTTTATTTTTTTGATTTGCACTTTCTGCCCCAAGAAGTTTTTGGTATCCAGTCTAGCCTATTAAATGTCACAAAACAGATAATCTGCTGTTATTACAATGCCTGAATCAAGATGGCAAAGAGGAAATCCCTTCCTGAAATAACTTATAGACAAAGAACAGGAAACATTTTCTAATGGAAGATCAAGGCACAAAGAAATTAACAGACCTGCCTGACAGCACACTGGAGGTCTCAGGTTTCCTATAGGTTAGACAATCACCTGTGTTATTCCCTGGAATGATGAGCAGGCACCCAAAGAGTTGCACATTATCACCCTGAGAACTGAACTAATTTTTATACTTTTTATAAGAAAATTCTTACCGAAAAATAGACATCTAGGAATCCATCAGTTCATAGACAATGATACAAAAGAATACTATACTTCTTATGTATATTAAAGGCAGATATTAACTATAAAGAAAATGAAAATACAAAACAATGCTTCTTTGAATGCGTTTTCAAATGTACCACCTATGAAAAATAAAAGAAAATCAGTAAACTCATACATAAGTCAAGAAACAATTACTCTGCAACAAATTCCCATAATTTCATAATTGATGCCTTAAAATTCTAACATGAACATATATAAAAAAATCCAGATTTACAAAGAGTAGGATCCCTTATAATGTAAAGGGATGATTAAACCAATAGATAGTGCACTGGTGTGCATACTCTGGATTATGTCTTTGAAAAAGAGAAAATGCTTGATGATGGTGTAGCAGCACTATGTTTCCAATAGGCCAGTCAGTCAAATGCAAATACAGTCTATAATAAAAGAGCTGGTTGGCATAGTAATTGGGAAATGAATGTTATTTGTAGCTCCATATTTCTGTCTTTAGGAGTCTAAGAACTAGGAGGTTGGTATTGATAAGAGGGTTTGTGTATAAATCCTTTGTAATGAGGCTGTGCCTCTTCAGTCATTTGTATTAATTTTAACTTTAGATATGAACATCATTCTCTGAAAGGGGTGACAACTAAAATAACTAATTTCACAAATGTCTAGGGAGAAAAAAAATTACTCATTTTAGAAAAAAAATCCCTGCTTCCTGTTTGATTGTTTGGGTGGGTTTGGGTGGGGTTGTTCTGTGTCAGGGGGAGTTTTAGAATATGTACAGGATCACCTTATAGCTGTGTAAGGCATGAACTATAGATTATTGCTGCATTTGTGCTTATACTGACAAAAAAGAGTTCAGGTTTGGATGAAGGAAATTATTCTGCAGGAGAAATACCAACTATAGCATATATCTCAAAAGTCCTTGCAGTCCTTAGCTCAGGTCAAAAACTCTCCAAATGCCCTGAGATCTTCATCAGCTTCAGCCACTGATAGTTCTCTCGTGTTTGGTTTTTTCCCTGTTGGCCTGTTTGGGCGATTATTTAGCAATGTATTTAACAGTTTTTGCTGTTCCGTGTCTTCATGAATACACCCCTATTTGACATCTTGCTCATATTCTGAACTTCTGAATATTTCTGTAAGATCACCTGGAATGCAAACCTTGAGGGTCTTAAAGAGTAGAGAGTCTGGAGCATTGTGGAAAGGTGAAGTTCTGGCAGTGGCTTTGGTTGCCTTAGTCTTGTTACTCTGTCCATCCCCCCCAGGTCTCTCCCTTCAGCATAATTTGCAGCCACACGAATTCCCTTGGCTCATCACTTTCCTGTCCCACATATCCTGATAATTATCTCCTATTTATATTTCTGGTCCTTGCCCCTTAGCCTTTCTCCTCACTTTCCAATCTCTCCTTGTTCACTCTTTCAGCTGTGTTTCCTTCTCCTTTCTCTAATTTCTCTGTCCGTTTTCTTACCGATCTTCAAGACCTTTTTGTAATGTTCAGGGACTTGCCCTTCCTTCATTTCCAGCTCCACCCCAAACAGGTAATTTAGAGTTAATTGCTTGGAAGTAGCATTTAGAACTGATTTTAAGAAAATTTTTCTTAAAAAAGACTGAATGGTACTTTTGTGTAAATTAGAAATATATGATGAGTTTTCCTGTTCAGGATAGCACACCCATTGCTTAGGCTAGTTGTAGGGCTGACTTGAAAAGAATCCTTATACTTTTATCACTGTCTGCTACTTTGCTGCTTACAGGGATGTAATCGGTTTCTGTCTTTGGGCATTAAGTGAGCACAGCAGAGAGCAAGAAGGAATCTCTTGCTTCTGCCCCTGCCCAAGTTTAACATTACACACAATTAGTCAGGTGTATTAAGGGCTTACTGTGCCATCTTCTGCTTAAGCATCAGACTTGGGTACTACCAGAGGCATGCTAGCAGGCTCGATGGACCAGTGGACTGATCTTACACAGTAAATCCCATGCTTTTGTGATATGTTGACAGACCCTTACCTCAAACAGTGCTAGCAGGCACTGCTGTAATAAAACCAGACTGGCTCATTATTTACTTCTGAGATTTTCCGTAAAAGCAGCATAAATGTTAATGAATAAATAATCTTCTCGCAAATTTCTTACAATAACTGAGCTTACCCCAGGCAGGTTGTGCTGCTGTAGATCAGGGTTTGAAAAATGTGAGAATTCCTTATTCCCAGTAGTGCATTGGGAGGAAAAGTTTGTCACTCCCATGTCATTTATTTCTCTGTAAGGTGTTGAGGGCTACAGTTTCTTGTCTTTACACATCCTTGCTCATACTAAATCACTCACTAAGAGCTAACAAAAATTTTAGAGGAAAGAAAGATAACAGAGAAAAACATGCAAAATATTAGTTAAATTAATAAAATAATCCCACTTCCCTGATCTTGTGTGCAGAAAGAAAAGAAGAAATTGAATTGAAAATGCATTAGGTAATGCCTGATCTAGGAATTAATCTGCTTACTTACACACAGCAGAGATACAAATTCTCTTGAGATAGCTAACTTGGTTTCTGATGTGGTATAATCCATGTTTACACATGTTGCACTGAATTGTAAAGAGAAAAGATTCCTGTGTAAAATGAAGCAGAGATGGAAAGCAGAATGATAAAAAAAATGGTTTTTAACATAAAGTGCTATTCTCTTCCTCACCATTCAAAAGAGCACATTAAAAGAAATATGTCACCTTTGATCTGAACTGGGAAAAGGTGCTTGTTTTAATTGAATCTCCTTACTTCATAAGCTTTTAGCTACATTTTTGGCTGACAGAATAAGGCTGCAGGAAAATGTAGAGTTATTGTTGTTCAGCCTCCATTGAAATTAAGAGGCTGAAATAATTCTTTCAACATGTCATATACTTCATTTTTAATACATTTAGTTTGAGTAGTGCACTTTATTCCTTTGCATTTGGATCACTCCTTAGGTATTTGTCTTTACTGGGAAGTAAATGTCCTGTTGCAACAGCTTAACTGACCCGTTAAAGGAAACTGGGAAACAATGTTGTTTGAGAAAAATTTTGAGGAAAGACCTCAAGTAGAGATGTCCATCTTATTATCCACGCCTACCTAGGAATTTGTAGGCAATGCTGGGATGACTAGTTTCCCTGAGAATATAGTCCATCTTTTTTGCCTTCTTTTTGAACTCATCTTTGTAAAAGAATTAGAGAAGTGTTTCAATTTTGAGAAGGTTTAGAATTTTGGACACATTTCATGTGTAATGGCGGGGGGGGTTCATCTTAAAGGAATTTTACAGCTTTTCAGATTAAAAAAAACCAAACAACAAAAAAAAAACCAAACACAAAAAGACCCCAAACTCTTGAAAGAGAAGATGTAGATGATCTAAGAAGAATTGTTCAAAAAGTTATCTGAAGTAGAAAGTGAAATCATGGTGAGTGTAGGGAGATGGAAACCGTGTCTGAAGCCCTGAAAGCTGGAGCATAGAGCCATAAGTGGGATGCTTGCAACCCTCATAAAGGTGTCAGTGATGAAATACAACTCTATTTGATATTAACTGTATGTAATTAAAGTCTAAAACATTCAGGACTTGTGAAAGTTAAAACTCTTCATGAAGCAATTAGTAAAACATGCTATTATATTTGGGGATCTAAATAGTGACATAGTAAAATATGTTCTCTAAAGATGAAAAATACTGTGTAAAGTGAGACAGTACTGACATAACATTGCTTTGAAATCCTTAAATTATGTAGAGCCTGACTTTTTCATAATTTTTTGTGGGTTTTGGTTTGTTGGTTTTTTTGGTTCAGTTTTTTTCTTTTTTTTTTTTTTCAGTTTGTCCATATTTTATTTAGTTCTCCATACAGTTCCTCTGTATTCAGTATCTCAGCAGCAAAAGACATGTGGAATTTTCTGGAATCCCATTGATTTTCATACGAAGTTATGAAAACACTGAATACCCTCAGTGTATTGAATAAGATCGGAATAGATGACTTATCACCAAAATATATGGCTATTATTTTTTCATATCCGGTCTTTGTATCTTTTGTAACTTTTTTCTCTACTCTGAATATGTAAATTAGAAAGGTGAAGTCAGTGGAGAAAAGAAGGGAGTTATAAAAAGCCTGAATTTTCCACCAAACAAGAAATTTCTTTCAAAATGCTTTGGGGTCTCATGCCTGAAGAAAAACTCTTCCCACAAGTGTCAAAAGGGCTGTGTGTAGAGGAGGTCATTTCTGTGACATGCCATGAAGATCTGTTTTTCACCTGAACTCCTCTATTATCATGTTACTGGGTTAATACTTTTTAGGATTGTGAAGCCTGGAGTGCTTCATTATATTATAACTATTAGGGTTTTAGTAACATTGCACTGAATTTTAATAATTGAGAAGATGCTGTACATCTCAGCTCAAAGAAGCTATTTCACTCTGCTGTGCTGACAAGGAAAATAACAACAGCAGTGAGATAACCAGTAAAAAAATACTGTATATCCCTAGAGAAAAAAATGTGTAACTTGGTGGCATACTGCAGCTCTGTGCACCTGTCTACAGCCATGCCACAGCCAGTGCTTATGAAAAACATCTGTATGAAAACAGATGTTTCTTAAAAATTGTTACTATTTACCTTCATTTGGTGTTCTCTAGAAGCAACCTGGGGTCACATTTAAACGTTTCAATATGGTCTAGGTTGAATTTTATTTTTTTTCAGTGGACACTGATTTAAAATGTAAGCAAAGAAATAGATACTATCAGAAAATTAACCTAAAATCAAAACTTTATGGTGAACTGTTGGCTTTCACATTTTTAGAAGAAAGGTGACATTAATCATGAGGCCTTTTTAAACCAAGGAGAGAGGGGAAAGTATGATAACATGCATTAAAAGACTAATGATTGCTCAATCGAACTTTTGCTGGCACCTCCTTAATCACTTAAATCATGATGCATGTTGTACATTGGAGAGTAATTTCAGACCTGGTATAGGGCTGCTTTCTTCTAATGTGGGTGCTATGAAGTTTGCACCCTTTCAAGCAGAAAAATATCAGTGGGTTGGGAGGAATAAGTTCATTGTAAGTTCTTATTGGTGATAGTTAGACGAGTCAGAGAGGTAACACCAAACACTCCGCTCCTGAAACAGCATCACTGTATGGCTTGTAACTCCCCACTGAACCTCGAGGATTTGGGATTGCATGCCCTGAGACACAGAAGAAACAGAGGTGAGCTCAAAATGGGTTTGACAATTCTGTTACACTTGTAAGCTGTTGAAGCAACCCGCGTGTTCCTACATGCACAGCAAAGTGACCTCTGCTGAGAACAATGCAGATTCCGCATTCATGAGATTCAAATCCTCAAACTTAACGGGCCAGACCCCATGAGGCTGGATGTATTAACATTGAATGTATTGTTTCGAACAGAAGAGTAAAAGCCTACTGGCAGTCTGGTTGTTGGTGTTACTGGGCTTTGGTTTTCAGTGTGCTGCTTGGTGGCCTGATTTTGCAGGTCCTGCAGGCTGCTCACAGCTGCTGAGCACTGATGATGGGTAGGTCCCAGACAGTGTCACTGTGTTAAAGGCTTGGGTTCCTGGAGATTGCAGATCACTTTTGGGTTTAGCTTTCTTCCAAACTTCATTCAGGGAAAGGGGGAATGAATTCTGAGGTTTATTCACGTAAGCCAAATCTGTCATCAAGGAGAATGAACCATGGTAGATCCTGAAGCATCATTTAAACTCCATGGATGTGCTGGCTCCAGATTTCAGTATTAAGTGCCATTGGGTGCAAGCACCTGTCTATTGGTGAGCTGGGCTCCTCAGCATATTCCCTGACAATTATGACAGGAGTTCTTTAGATTTCTTTTTTACGTGTGCATGGCGGAAGAATAGGAGAACACTGGCAGTATAGCCCTTGCAGCTGTCAAGGTGTCTGAAAAAAGTACATGCATACATCTATCTCTATCTATCTCTGTCTATATCTGTATCTATATATATGTGTATATGTAGATATATAAACACATGCATATTTTTAAACCTTGACAGAATCAAGTCTGGGTGGCAATGTAGAGTTTGGGGATGCTCTTACCAACCAGCATATTTTTATACTTAGATGAGATAATCCAAAACAGTGTTATTTGTTTTATGGCTGCACCACAAGCACTGGGAAGTGATACTAAAATCATCAAAAATCCAGATCAGAGTTGAATGAAGCAGTTTACTAAATTTTATAAACAGAGAATTAAGTACCGAAAACTATGTATCCTGCTTCCAGAAAGAAAATAGAGTATGAGGTGCTAGAAGGTGAAAATAGGAGACAATAAAACCTGGTTAGGTGATTTTTTTAACTGTCTAAAATAAAAAAGAAAAATATAAATATTTCAAATTAGTTCTCAAAATGCAGGGAGCTTAGCTGTAAAATTCCATCTGATCACTATTAGGCTTACATGAGATTACAAAAGCCTGCTGATAATAGAGTTAAATTCAATTTCAAAGCACTGCGGTGAGGACACTGAAACTGTAACAAGCCAGTAGTACTGTTTGGGGGAAAAAAAGTGGATACTTTGGGCATAAAAACAGTGAGTCAAGAGGATACTGTTTGCACAGTAATTGACTGTAAGGGTAATTTTTGTGATATATTGTTTTCAGGGTTTAGATACAGCATGAAAATAGAAAATCAATAGTGTAATAAAGGAGAATTTCAGGACTTTGATGGGTAAGGAGGAGGCCTTTGGAGGTCATACCCAATTATCAAAGATCTCTGTTTACCTTTATTTTATATTCTGATTAATTTCTGAGCCAAAACCTGGGCAGGTGAGGGTTACTTTTCAGTTTTGCTTTCATCATTAAATAGATTTCCAAAGTGCCTGGGTATATGTGTACAAAGTTAACTATGCAGTCATTGCAGCAATTCAGACCCACACCGAGTAAGTCAGAAGAGAAAATTCTAAAGGGAAATATACTGAGGCTACATGTCAGATGTTTCTCTCTTCTTTTCTCTCCCTCTCTTTTTATGCACACAACACCCATATACACATGCACATATATTAATATATATAATATATGCAGATATTGATGGAATTCTATGAGTTGAAAGAGAGGGAAGATGTCTTTAAGGATCCATATCTCTCGCAGCAGATATATGTTATTATCACTGAAATGTGGCCTTCAGTCTTGAAACAGTTAAAAGAGTTCTACGGCCA
Source organism: Urocynchramus pylzowi (assembly GCA_013397555.1). Taxonomy (NCBI): domain Eukaryota; kingdom Metazoa; phylum Chordata; class Aves; order Passeriformes; family Fringillidae; genus Urocynchramus; species Urocynchramus pylzowi. The sequence goes on from VZRH01005335.1 coordinate 1,290,464, forward strand.
CAAAAGAAGAGATTTCTTCAGAATTATCTCCCGCCTCACATTTGCTCTTAGGCAAGCAGTTTAAAAAAGCCCAGTGATTGAGCCAGTGATCCAATTTGAAATGCAGAAATGATTAGAGCTGCTTGCCTCATTTCATATCGAAATTCTCTGATTTATGACAGGGCTGCAGCCAAGATCTATCTCCAAAGGGAATTAGTGTGCAAGTTTGCATATTTTTGTTATTTAGGTTTCTGATAGCAGCTGCTAGCTAGAAATACTGAACTGGGAGGTGGTGGTGCAGGGTTTTTCAGCCATTGGAGCAAAGAAAGATAAGAGCCTTATGTTTAGGACATTTAGACCCCTTGACCATCTCACCATACAGTAATTTTTAAACTTGGATTGCAGTAATACAGGAATCCAGCGGAATGGTTAATTGTAGTTGTGGAGAAAGGAATTACCAAAATTCTGTCTCCATGTTTTAACTAGGGGAATTTTAATGAGGCATAAAACTTCAATCATGCGACTGACCTGTGGGGCAGAGTGTAGAACATATAATGAAACAGAAATAGAATTCTGAAAAAAAATTATTACCTTATCTGGAATTTACATGAAGTGTTAACAGGAAATTATGCAGCGGTTATAAATGAAAAATATGGGATTTAATGTACTTATTAATAAAGATTTGTTACATACATGATACCAGTGTCCCAAATCTGCTGTCCGCAGCTGTCCCCAATTTCTTATTTCTGTGTCCTCAAATGCATTTAGTGTCTTATTACTCCGGAAGCTAAGGCCAATATCCATTTAACACCAGTGTCTAAGACAAACGGAAACATCTTTGTGTAGGGGTCAAGGACTGAGGAATTTCCTTTTTCTGCGGCATTCAGACAGTCATAAAATTCTGGTTTTTTTAATTATGAATTCAGTTAATGTTTTCTTTGGATATGTAAACCTTCTGTGATGAGGAGGAAAGAATGAGCGCATGGTGGCTCTTAAATAAAGGGGGGAAAAAAAGCCTTTTCCACCAAATGAAAAATGAGTAACTGCTGAATTATGTGAGTATTGCACTGAGCAAAGAAATCACACTGTGAAAGTTTATTACCTCAGCTACTGTCCAGCTCCATATGGAGTCATTATGGCCTAGAGTCTCAATAATGCTCCTGAATTGACCTCACTATAGTACAGCTGTGCTTCCAGGTATTAAAGCCTCTCTCATATTTCACTGAATATTCCCTGGGAGATCCAAGGTTATTGTAGTAAAAACTTTAAAATTTCATTACTTTGTTCTTTGACAAAGAATTTGGTAAGATCCTACAGCCTCCAGATGAAAATGTGTGAGTTATTTATTTTAAATCTGTTCTTCTTGCATGCTTTTATTTTTGCATTCCTGCCCTTGTTATTCAGTGGTAAATCTGCCAAGGGAGCTGATCATGCTTAGGTGTATTACACAGTTACCTAAGGAACCCACTTTCTTTGTAAAGTCTCTCTGAGCATAGTGCTGACCTTAAAATACCACCGTGATATTGCACTTAAAACAGCACCGACACTGGGGATGAACTTCCTGTCCCTCTCTGCAGATGCCCAGTGATTTGGAATTTACATTAGCACATTTGAAACCACAATTTAAAACATTGTGCACCTGGTGAGTGAAGAGTTATCAAAACAAGGACAGAATGGAAATGTAGGAAATGGAAATGAAGTTAGTTTTCCTTGCAACTAATTCATCCACTTGCTTGGGACCATTATTCAGACAAAAGAGACAATGCAGTCAACTGAAACTGTCACCTGAAGAGAAGGACTATGTTTATATACTGGCATATATACATTAAGACAATCTGTCTGTGTTTTAATTTTTTCAGTTTCCATAATAAGAGTATACAATGCCACATATTGAAGGTTATTAAAAATACAAAGATGGTGGGGGCTTTTTTTGGTTTGGTTTTTTTTGGTGCTAGTAACAGAAAAATTCCAGCAGAAATATAAAAGAATCAATCTTTGGATGAAGTCCACCTTCTCTGTTCCCAGTAAAACTGAGCAAGCTCTCTTTCCTCCTGCCTTCTTTAGTGATTTGATTGCAATGGATTCTGTGCCTGCTGTACTATGAGTTTTATGATTCTGTGAGAAAAGATGAATATAGCCCTATAAATGTCCTTTCTGAATGCTATTTTAGCTTCTCTAAAGATGCTGTAATCTAGTCTATCCGTGGATTTGTAGAAAAGCAGGAGATAGAGTTTTTGTTAGCTAGTGAGTGAAGTTTTCATAGCGTGGACCCAATCTGTGGGCCTGAAGCTTCATAACAGCAATCACTGATGAATTTGTCTATTTTCCCATTTTGACTTGTGCAGGCACAAATAAAGACCTTCGTGTGGAAACATGGTGCAACTTTGCTTAACTAGAAGGTTATGTTTAGAGTTTTTTTTGTGAAGTCCAGTGGTGAGGAGAGAATGAGGATCAAATATGTCCAAGGCCATTGCTTTAGTGGTCAGAGGATATATTTGTCCTTAGAGAAGTCCCTCACTTAGCAAAGGTGGAATGGTTTTTTTTCTTAGCATAATGCTTTGTGAAAATGTAAAACATTTATGTTATGAAGGAAGAGATTTAAACTGAAAGCATGCATAGGTCTTTCTGAAGACAAATTCCATCCTCATAAAGTATAAATGCTCATAAATAACTAGTCTTTCTTTTATCTTCATTAAATTATTTTACTTTAAACTTTACCATGGACTATCAAGTCTGAGAATCTCTGCATATGTTAAAACCACTTCCACAAGGTATTATTTTTAAAGCATATTATTTTAATGATTCATCTTAAATTATGATCTTTTGTATTGCTCTGATGGCCAGTAAAAGTTAAAATATTAACTGTGCAGTATAGTTAACTTCGATAAGTGCAGCATTAAAATAGATACACATTAGCCAATATGAAGCATCAGAGGTAAAATCAAAGGGATTAAATTTGACAGAAGAGCCCCATTTAATTTCTTCCAACCCCTGTGGTTCTATTGAATAAAATGTACTTTAAGTACCTTTCTGGACTGCACTAACATCTGCTGTTCTTGGAAAACAGTTTTTGCCAGAGATAGCTGTATTACTGGGAAGTGCTGGCCCATAATGGCTCGCAGAGAGAGCTATCTTCTTGTCTTATGCTTATAATTAATTCCCACAAGGCTTGCTCCAGGACTAACTATTGTGAGCCCAGCAGTGAGAAGAGGTTAGCTGGGAAGGTCACGGGGAGGCTTGTGGTGGCAGCAGCTGAGCCCAAGTGTGCCTGTGCATGTGCATCCCCAAGGGATGTATACATTCAAAAAGATGTATGGAACAGGCAGAGACAGGCAATGAGTGTAGTGACTCAGTTAGCTATGGCATTTCCAAATAGCATACATATTCTATAATTTGTATCTAGTCTGACCAATTGGACACCATCCCAAAACTTAAGAAATTAGTAAATCCCTCAAGTATGATTGATTTTCATTGTGTAAGTTTGGGAACAATAAATCTTTGTTGAAGAAGTTATGAAATGCGCTTGTATCTGGTGACCTGTCTTGCCTCAATAAATAGTAGTGATCAAATGCCATGTGCTTCTTGTTTGTTGACTGCAGTGGTGGCAGTCCCTAAGACAAACCAGGGTTACGTGATTTTATGTGGATGTGTGTGTGTTTGCATGAGCACAGACACACATGCCCATACACACACCACACATGTGCACAGACATTTTCTAGGAACCCTGCTTTCAAACCACTTCTCAAAGAAGAAGGGAAAAACAGTTTTAATTTCACAGAACTGACCAGGAGAGATAATGAAGTACTTTCAAAACTCTTTATGTGTGGAAGCCCTAGAGGCAAACCCCAGAGCTTTTTTACTTTTAGCAACCAATTACCACAAAAAAAGAGTTTCCCCAATTATGAAGTATACTAACACAGGCTGCACAGACTCAATTTCACAAAGTGTATTGGAAAGACAGCATTCACATAATTAATGAGAAAATGCTGCATGTGTTCAGGCCTTCTGTTAATTGATTAAATGAGCCTGTGTCTAAATCTGATTACAATCATGCTGTGGCAGTAGAATTGAGAGTAAGAGGTAAAGGGATTCTCTCGTTCTCTCTTGTACACTCTTGGATATGTAGACACATGTGGATTCGCTCCTACTCCTCTCAAAATTGTAAGAACGGGATGAAAACTGGGCGAATAGGAAAGGTAGCAGACTTCCCTCTCGAAAGGGGGATAGCTTAATCACAATTACTTGAGCAGGTGTTGGTTTAGTGTCTTGGTTCCTGTTTAATCCATCACTGGCACTTGTGAAGTCCAGTGGGCTCTATGGCAGGCGTCAGTTTGATGCTTATTGTGGTTAACAGTTAACAAGTGCTGGTTAGTTTTCCCGCGGTGTCGCAATAAAACACAAAACCTGCCATGTGCTTGTCATTTTTTTTAAAGAAGGCCACAGTGTTCCCTAAGGGTTGTGAGAGAAGTTCATCCCATTGAACTGGTCAGCAAGATATCATTAGCTCGTTGTGTACATGAAATCCAGGGGTTAGAGAACCAAGCGTCACAAGCCAGTTTCTTTACCTCCTTGAGCTGATCAGAGGATCAGAGTATCAAGGAAGGATTAGCACTGACTTGGGATTTGTGTGATTGGTTAATTTATTGCGGCGATGGCAGGCCTTTCATCTATGGCAACATTTAATCAGCACGGCCATGGAGGCTATTACGGGTTAGCTCTTTTCTCAAGTCAGCCAGGGCTGCACCATCAGCCCTATCACAATTCCCCTGAAATTTCCAAATTATCTGGAACAGGCTTTAGCCTCACAGTAATAAAAATTAGAAGAGATCCCTGATAGCGCTGGTGGAAAAGGCTTTCACTTGCACAGGGCAAATTATAAATAGTATGAACGTGCACTTTAAAAAAAAAATTCTCCACCTCTTAAGAGATGTGCAGGACTTATCACCCCTGCTCTGATCCAAATCCTCGTGGTTGAAAATTTATATTAGATTTTATCAGTGAGGCCTAAGTCTAGAAAAATCAATGAAGGTTATCTTTTATGTTGCAGGAACTTGTGGAAATATTGATTTTCATTTTATAGTGAATTTGGAGCATGAGTTGGTAATCACTGCTGAGCTGACTACAATGTTTGCCTACTGTATCTTTTACTGAGTTTTGCTCAAGTATTTAAGATAGTATATTCCTGTTGATTTTAGCATGTAGTTTGAAGTCAAATGTTTCTTAATACAAGTTGGTGCATCTCCTGTTACATAATGTAATCCTTCAGAGTAATGTTGATTAGCTTATGTCTGTTGAATGATTTTTGAATTTAATAGCAATGTTCAGAATGAGAAAGAGGGAGATTTCAGGACTCCACTCATATATCTTGCTTCTCTTTTTTTCTTACCAGTCACTAAACCACAAAGTAAAATAGAAAGTATTAGACAATATAATGGAAAATAAGATAAAGGATTCTAAAAGATAAAATACTTATGTATGAAAATACTTAGAAACCTGAAAATCTGCTAGTGTAAGTTATAGTTATTCAATCTATTAAGCATTAAATCTTTCTGAACTAATGAAAACTAAAAAAAACTTCTACTGATAAAAGACACCATGGCCAGAGTTTATTAAATGAATCTAGATCCATCATCTTGGCTCTAAATTCTTTAACTAAGTAAAACAATGATTCAGAGAGTGATTTTAGAGTTTTTTGCATGTAATGCCCTTATTCACTCTCTGTAGTTTTTTTTTTTCCATTGAGTATGTTTGCTTTCAATGTCATTTCTGTTGGTGGTGTATCAGTGCAACAGATTTTAAAATGGATGGATTCTTCAAAAAATCATTTTAATATTCAATAAATCTGCTCCTGCCAAATTTATGCCATTTTTGTTTTGATTTCAGGTAATGTGAGCTTTCTTTCAGACCTGATAGAGAAAAAGGAATTTTCAATACCTTCCTCATACAATCTAACTCTAGGGCAAGTAAAATGAAACTCCATGAATTTCCAAAGATAAAGCCTAGCTGACCATGAGTACTTAAAACAGGGATACTCTGAGATATCTGTAGGAAAAAAATATATATATAGTTAGCTTTAAATAGATTTTGGAGTATGGGCTCTGCTTGTTCCCTCCTTTGCAATTCCTTTGGGCAGGGCCTGTTGTTTCCCGAGTACAGAAGACACAGTGGTAACAAGACTTTGCCTGAGCAATCTTTTTAGCTTCTTAAGTAAGGATTTAAATCTCTAACTCTATAGGCATGTTGAAATACATATTGTTTTAAACATTGGTGCAGGAAATGGGACAGAAGTAGAGAAGCTTTTTGCAAAGTACGTGTCCTCAAGAAAAATATGGCGCTGCAGGTATCCATGAGCATGATCTCTAACTACATCATCATTCTTAGCTGCAGAAAACTGACAGGGAAAAGTATATGAATGTAGATACCTGAATCTCCTGGTCTGAGCACTTGAAGCATGATGCTGGAGAACATACAAGGAGGCATTTATCAGCACTCACAGATATGTAACATACTAGTTCCTGGAATGAACTGTGTGTCACTGCATTTATTTACATTGTATGAGCATCCTTCTCCAAGTTAATTATGCCCTATTATGTTTCTAATGCTGTCATTATTTTAGTATCCTAACTTTTAGTCTTCTTCTTGAGTATTTAGTTGGTACAATTTTGGTTCTATCCATTTTTCTCCAATCACTGTCTTTTCCTATTTTATGCAGATGTATTATGGATTTGTAGATATGAGTAATGATGTGTCACTGAGATCAGTGAGAGCAGTACTGTGTCCATTATGTGGTTTTCGATGCTCTGATTAAGCTGATTGTTATTCCTTTAAATTAAAATTATTTTCCGGAAAAAAAACCCGACCAAACAAACAAAAAAAAAACCCAAAAAACAAAAGAAATGGAATGTATTCCTTAGTGGAATTATGAATTCCTTACTAGTCCTGGAATTTCTGTGGACTATGAATACTGGTGGTATATGTAAAGGAAATTAAGGTAGGTTTTACCTCCAGTAATGTTAACTTTTATGAGTGCAATGGAATAGAAAAGGGTAATTTTTTCTTCCTATAGGTAAATTCTTATGATATCCACAGCTTGTAATCCTTGAAGGTTGTCCCACAGCAACTCCTACTGGCTTCTCTGGTATTTTGACCTGAAGTAATGCAGAGATAAATATTTTAAGGATCAGGCTTGATATGTTTGGGGATGGGGTATGTTGGTGTAGCAGCATTTTTTCTCTTTAAATTCAAAATGAAATTATTAACATCATAAAATCTCTGACAGTCAAGAAACTCCAAAGAAAAGATGATCTGCAAAGATTGATTTAAATTCTGTTATCTGAATCACAGGTGCAATTCCTTTTGATGTCAATGGGAATATTGTCTTTGTTACTGAAAGTAAAATACGACCTGGTGTCTATTTGCTTGTCTGTTATGGAACTACAGATGAGGCTGCAGAACCAAACAGATACGCCTGGACAGATTTGATAGCCTTTGCAAACTGTTAGTCTTGAACCTGGCATTTGCATGGAACTACACTGAATATTTTATTTTGTATACTTTAAGCCAGTGCTAAGTTTAAAGAAAACACCTAAAGGGTTTATAATACAATTATTCGGGATTTGGAACATCTTTTTGTATTCTCTGTAATTATTGTATGTTATTAAAAATTCACCACACTTGGAAAGACTGGTTTTTTTTTCATTACTGAATAATATATTTCAATGAAGTTTCATTGAACCATCTGTAGGTTCCAGCAGTTCACTTTTTTACGATTCTTCTCTTCTGCCATTAGTTATACACCAATGAGAAACTACCAAGTGATTACATATGACAATCATCTGAAGCATTGCTTCTGTTGGATATATACCTTGCTTAGCTATTTTTTCACAGTGATAATTGCCAGAGTTGGCTATTAGACATAGCTTTATCAAAAGTTTTTGCTCATTTAGGCTTTAGGAAATATTTTAGATTAAGTTTGGAGATGTGCAGTCAGAGGATGAGTTAGTTGTGTGCTGGATTACTGAGGTTTACTGAGCAATTTCCAGTAACAGAGCAGATTCTCCCACCTCACCATTACTGTGTGCAGGACATGATACTCTCTTTCTTTTGAGTTTGTTTAAAAAGCCCTTTACCTGCTGTAAGCTCCATGACTCTTTTTGGGCCTGATCAAGAAGGGCAGATACCCACAAGAAGGGAGGACTTCTCTGGGGAACATGTGGTGAAGTTCCCCCAGGTCTTTAAAATTCTTCAGGGAAGAAAATATTTTACCTTAGTTTGTCCCAAAGAAGGCAAAGTTTGTCCTTGTAATCGACCTGGACAAATAAATCACATACAAATAATCTTTCCCTTTCAAAATACTTATATACAACTATAGCAAAGCCAGAGGAGTTGGGGTCTATACATACCTGGTAGGAGATATGGGGACCTCAAGTCAGTTGGTTAGCAGGCCATTTTGGGAAACTCAGCAATTTAAAAGTAATATGGAAACAAGTAATTATGTGAAATAATAAATAAATAAATAAATAAATGGTGATGTTGCTTTTTTAAAGAAAACAATCTTACTTGAAATAAAGCAGTGGAAAATTAGGATTGTTATCCCTTCCTAGAATTATGTGTAGTATGTTGACTAGCCAGTACGTTTCTAAATTATTTTGGTCATATTCCTGGGAAATAAGCCAATACTGATAAATAGACTTGATGTTTGAAAAGCCTTTAGGATTAACCTAGTGATCATACTATTGTAAATTTGGAATTTGACTCTAGAAAATGTAGTCCATTTGACTTTATGAAATAGATAGATTTTGAAAAAATGTGAAAAGTAAGTTGCTTTGAATGCTATATATTATATTAATTACAGAAAAATGGGAAATGTTTCAGAAGTTGAAAAATACAATTGGAACACATTCTGAGACAGAGAAACTAATTAAGTCATTCTCCTGGTAACATTTTCTTACCTGTGTACATTCCAGCACCATCCTTACATGTGTTATGCACCTCACTCATTCTTATCCAAAATCTTAAATTATCAACATTAAACAATTAAAACAATTTGGATAAGACAAGAAATGTCATTTTTGCCCATCCATCTGTTCTTCGGTTTATTTACAGTCTAGGCAAGGTCTGTGAGCTTTTTTTTGTCACATAGGTGTTTATTTAGAAGGAAGAAGTGAAATTAGCTTGTCCACTTTAATGGGTTCAATTTTCTGTAAATTAGAGCACATTATTAAGGTTTCTAGCATCATTCTCTGTCATTCACACTGACTAAGGGAATCCAGTTTCTTTTTTAAACCAGTTATTTTCTCAAACTTTCAAACAATTCTCTGTAAACTTAAAATCAGTCAGTGTTTCTTTTTAATAAAACTGAGTATTGTAGTGCTGATATTTAACTCATATTTTATTGTAAATGGTGTCTTTATTTTAGTGTATTGAAAGCTTGATAAAATTCAATTTAATGTGGACACCATTCAAGATCTTAAGATAATTTACACACTACTTCAATCACTTGAAGTTATATGGGCTCATTTAAGTGTAAATTTTGCTTTTATATAAAAAAGTATGTTGTTTTGTTAATATATAGTGTTGTTCTGTTCTACAAAAATATCCAAGTAATGATCTTTTAAACTTATCTATGTTGAAGTGAATGAAGTAATTCTGTAAAATATCAATTAAGCATTTCCCTCTCAGTAACAACAAAGTGGGAATTCCATAAATTCCATAAAATTCTATTTCTGCCCAGTACTGAAGGATCTCTGTTGATTACATGGCAGGCAGAAGGTAAAAGAATCAATCTAATTGATGTCTATGGACCATGTCCTGCTTTTTTTACTTTGGATATGGAAAAATTTCCTTGGCTTCTGTTGTTTTCAATGATGAACTGTGGAAGACATAAGAACTGCAGAATTTCACTTTGTCATGATGCTGCCAAATAGATATTATAATGAAACTGTCTTGAATATCCAGGTACATAGAATTATAAATTTGATTATAATATTATCTGCGACTTGTAAAAATAAGAAAATCAGGGTTTTTTTGGTCTAAATTTTCTTGCATTCAAGGAATTTTTCAAGTGAAATACCTGTCCATTAATTTTCAATGCACTGTGGTTAACATATTATTTTGTAGAAAACCCTGGCAGTCTTCTGTGAAGTACTTAAGAAAGAGAAGCTTTAAAAAAGTGTTTGAAAAGTAGCCTGTTTATAATGCAGTATAGAGATATAATTCCTCTGAAAAATATGCTTTTTACAGTCAAATAATTTCATAACTAATAGAAAAAAGGCAGGAGTGTGGTTTATTAGAAAACATCCCATTCCAGTTGTCAAGGTTTTAATCAAAATCCCAGGCCTTGTGGAGTAATCTAAGGATTTACTCTTCTGTTTTCTTAGTTGTTTTTTGAACTATAATCCTAGTAATGAGCAAGTAACAAAACTCAGCTGTACCTATGAAACTACCACCTATCACAGTTCTTTCAGTCTCAAACAGGATAACCAGAGCATAACTACTGTGAAGCAATACAATTATGAATTTCTTGAGGGGGAAAAAGGAGAGATAAGTGCACAGAAGTCAGCTAACACTGATGCATGGGTGGCTACAGCATGCAAAGGGTTAACAAGATTTTCATTTTAGATAGTTGCCGTAGTAACAATCAGAGAGCTCAGGCTGTATCTTTTCTATTTGTGGGAAATGTTTAGATTTACAGAGTAGCTCAGCTTATTATATATCTGCCTTGATTGCTGGATAAGGTTCGTTGATTAAAAACAGAATAAGATGCATTTTTATAATACTGAGGGAACCCACTGCCCCCTGCCTCTGCCTCCCATCACTCTTTGTCCAGATCTCTCTCAGCTCTCCCAGCACTTGCCCGCTGCCCAAGGTGTGGCTGTAAATCAAGTTTCACTTGAACTTTCAAGGAGCAGGGGCTGGATCTCCCTGAGCTGCATGGAGCAGGAGCACTTGGTCCTGAGCATCCCTTTTTTACTTCCAGAGGCTGATGTGAACCTAAAGCCATGGCACCACCAGCTCTGGCTTTAAGCACTGCTTCTTTTGTTTGATGTTGTAGCTTCTGTTTACTTGTTCACCATCCACAGCTTAGTAAAAGAAAGTTAGATCAAAGGTCACCTCTACAATGGAGGAGTGAAGAGGCAGATTTCCATCACCCACCTGTTCTCCTCAGAATCAGCAGGAGCTATCAGAGTCTCTGCAGATGTGAGCACCTCCCTTCAATGTGCAAAAAGGATCTGACTTGTGAGAATCAGGCAATTTTTCATTTCCTTCACTGAAAAGCTGAGAAGGCTTGTGGTGACCACAGCAGCACCTGTGCAGAGTTTGTAGTAACCCTGAAGCCTAGAGGTTGTCACATGAGACCAATGCCCCGTGCTGATGGCAGCTTCATACCTCACCTGAAGGCTCATATCTCTTGGGAGCAGGGAAAAAACCCTGCTCAGCTGGAACACCAGGTTCAAGTCTGCCTTGAACAGCTGCTGCCACTTAGTGCCAAGTGATACGAGGTAGTTGTTTGAAATAGATATGGTGGCTGCAGTATGGTGGCATGTTAATGCCTAATTCTGTGATAAGAAGAGAAATTCTGGTATACAGTTGTTCTGACTTCTGGGGTTTGATGGGCTGGTCTGCTCTGATTCTGCCAAATTCTAAAGCTTTTGCTTGATTTACCTCTGGTGCTTTGGGGTCTTAGGTTTTTTTCTTGGCTTCATAACACACAACTGAGGGTCTTTCTTTCCCTTTTATTGGCTTCATTGGTATCTTGAAGTGCTAGGAACATTTGGAAGCTGGCTTTTTTTTTTTTTTTTTTCTTTCTCAGGTATCTGAAAATTCATTCAAAAATTTTACTGGAAGGATAAAGGATTTGGTTTTGTTGGATTGGATTAGGTGTTGTTTGAAGCAGGGAAGACCTTCAAGGAAAAATTACCTTTTAGAATTAAGAAGTAATTTTTTGTGAAACTGGTCTTGGCCAACAGTAGAATAGTCTTCTATTCACTTAAATTCAGTCTGCAATGTGGTGGTACTCAGCTTGACTCTTATTACCACTGTGAGTTTTCATTTCATACAGCAGCAACAACAAAATTAACCTGACCCCTGTATAGGACCTGTGTGCAAATTTTTTGTTCTTTTTGATGCTCCCTACTTTTGAAAGTCATCCCACTCCCACTTGAGTACCACTCCTTGGATTTGAGATCTCAAAGTCTTTACAGGTCCCAAGGTGTCCTATTAGAGAACACTGAGCTGCATCACTGGTGGCCCAAAGTGTCTTCATCAATAAACTGGCAACTGACCAGAGTTTGATACCAGCAGTCTTTAGTCACAGATGTACCCAGTTACTGCATTCATCAAATTCACACTGTTTTGTTTCTGCACGTGGAAGTGAATGAATCCATCAGCTCCCTTTAAGCAATTATCCTTTTATCAACACTGTCATTTAAATATAGGATACCAGCCTGTATATATCCATCAGTCCCAGAAATGACCTTTGGTTTAGGGAAATTCTTGCTGCAAAGAATTTCAAAAAAATCAAATTTATTTCTTTCTGAGAAAAAGATTCTTTAAGTAATGTCATGCTTCCAGTTTCTTTGTCTATTGTTACTTATTTCAAGTGATAGTGATTTTTTTTAGTTCCCTAAAATATGTTAGTATGGGAGGGGTTTGGGCTTTGTTCATTGTTATTTTCAAGTTATAAACATAGCACTGGGTCCCTATCTCCCTTTTACCCCTTCTTTTATGTGTAAATGTTTCATAACTATCTGTATGAAATTTCCAAGTAAAACGCATATTCTTGGAACTGTTTTTCCATGTGGAAAGTCTTTTACCCTTAACTTCATTGTGTTCAAAACCAGCAGCCTGAAAGCAGCATTCCTACTCTACTTCTTTGTTTCCAGATGTTAAGATCTATTATGCAACAGTAGAGTGCGTAATCATAATTATGCATTCACGATGATGCTTGTACTGGCTTAGCTCGGGAATAGTGTGAGAAAGCTAATCTCGAAGCTACAGGCTGTTTTCCTGGACTTCAGATTCTCATCTGAGCTGTTTGTTGAGTCTTACTGGAACCAGAGCCCTGTACTCACCAGTCCTGCTGCTGGATTCTCCATCTTTATCTCCAGTCCCAGTGAAGGACCTTCACCCATTCTTTTGAAACTTTTTTTTTTCATGGAAACTTGCGTAGTTGCAGTTCTTAGTCATGCTGCATATAATCAGTACACTGAAACAATTTAAATGAGAGCTGTGTTACTCAGAGATGTCATACAAACTACAAAACCTGAGGATACTTTTAATCTGTCATTGGGCATTTTAGGGAAATTTTCATTTTTTTGTGAGAACAGTGAAATAAAATCCTCATGCTTTTAAGGCAGTGGGGAAAAAATTGCCTGACTATGTGTAGCATATTCTTCAACTGGAAGAAAGTAACTGCTTGCAAGGTAAAGGTGCTGCTCTGCTCAGTTCATCTTCTTGGTGCAAGCTTTCTGAAATGATAAAGAAAATGTAGGCACCATGAATCTGTAATTCAGATCATATTGATGAGAAAAGACAGGATTTTGGAAAGTATTTTCTCTGAAATCCTTATATTAATCAGTTATTTAATTCCACTATTATTTATTTAAAAATCTATGCAAAATTTTGTGGTATAGAAGAAAAATTAGAACCCTTAAAGTACTGTGCAGTCATACCTTAAAATCTATTGAACTGATTTTTTTTTAAGTCTGTTTTAATATTTTGAGGGGTTTTTCACTGATAATATTTGGGAAGGGGTTTTCAGTGGGATAAAAAATATTAAAATTTTACATGAAAACACAAAGCATATGTTATGAAAGTTTAACTGGCTAAAGGAAATTTTACAACATTCCATTTTGATATCCTGGAAATACAGAAATTATAAGTGAATAAATAATAACCAGATAATTCCAATTATTTGTAAACTTTTCTATCAGTATTACATATATAGTGTGTGTGTGTAAAGTTAATTGCTCTCCTCATTACTTGTGAACAAGAAAGCATGGAGTAATAGTAAGAACCACTAAAGAAACCTTGTTCCAGTTTATTTATACATGAGCTGTCAAGTATAGTGCATAACACAACAGTGTACCAATTAGCAACACACTCACATAAGACCATTTAAGTTTGGTTTTTTTTGTGGACACAAGAAGCTGATTTTAAAACCATCCCTAAGAAGATTGTCCTTGATTTTACATTATCCTGGGTGGGTGTTTCAATTTCTTCCATTTACTATCACGCTCGCTAGGGAAAAAATATCCTAGTGTCTGCTTAATAGTGATGGAATTTTCTACATGAGGATGTAAGGAGGAATTAGGTTTTACCCCATAATTATATATTAAATCAGTGTTAAAATACAGTTGTAATCAAATCCTTTCATATCCCAAGGCCACACATTTGATACAGTACATTGGAAGGTCAGAATACTTAGCTGAGTATACACCCCTTGAGACTCAACAGATGTACAGATACGCAGCCTAATCCCAAAAATGCATTCATAAGTCTGGAAGATCAGAATTGAGCCTTAATTCTCTAAAGGACTGCCACAATGTTGTGTGGTCCTTTCATCCAAATTAGAATGATTCATTATGCCTAGTCCATTAGCACCATCAGGGATAGGTGTGGGCCATAAAATCTGCATTAGGATTTCTAAATATGTCAAGGATAATCTTAAAAGGAGATAAACTGGGATGTTTTAACTGAACTAAAAATAATTAATCAAAGTCATACATATAGGCTTCTGGTTGTTGAATCATGCATTAAACTTCTACCTTAAATGACTATTCTATCTTAACAAATATAAAACTTGGGCAAAGGATTGCATGTTGGATTTATGCTCTTACTTTAAAGTACCACGTTTCCTCTTAGTAAAGAGATATATATAAATAGCTAATAAAAGGATGCATAAAAATATTTTAAAGTCCTCAAGAAAGGCATAGATTCTTTTCTATTCCCCAATTCTATTTTAAATTAGAGGGGAATTGATATATAATATTTTGTGTGCATTCAGTGTGTGCAGCAGTGAAGTTCAAATATTGCATCACCAAGAGAATTACGCTGCAATACCTACACCATTGAATACAATGTCTTTGTATTGAATATTTATTTCATAAAGACCTCACAATATTCATTGGAAATGTAATCCTAATAGAGCTGCACTTGTTTATACAGTTAAAATATGGGACAAGCACATACAAAGAACTTTTTATATTCTCCCTCTTTAGGGAGAAAGAAAAAAAAGGTTGAAATTGAAAAAGGTTATCTTTTACTACTGCTAAAGCATGACATTCACCATTCATGACAAAAACATTCACTTTCATAAAGTAAAATACACAACCTGAGTTGCAGTTCCAAACAAAGTAATAAAAATATATAATAAGCAGAATCTATAACTAGCTATTCTGTAGTTCTGTGTAATGGATGTTTTATAGAAGGCTTTATGCATGTCCTTTTTTTTTTTTTTTTTTTTTTGTATTTTTTAATGGATTCATAAAACCATGGAATGGTTTGGGTTGGAGTGGGCCTTAAAGATCACCCACTTCCAACCCCCATGCCTGGGGCAGGGACACCTTCCTCTAAACCTGGCTGCTCAATGCCCCATCCAGCCTGGTCTGGACCACTTCCAGATATAGGGAATCTTACTGTTTGAGCAACCTGTTCCAGTGCCTTGCCATTCTCATTGTGAAGCATTTCTTCCTTGTAGCTAATCTAAGCTTTCTCTCCATCAATTTAAAGCCATTCCCCCTTGTCCTATCATTACCCCTTTTTCTATTCCTTAGATAAAAATAAACATATGATACATGAAATTTGGACTTCTCTAAAAGGTGATTAAATCATCCATTCCAGGATAAAAAAAATGTAAAACAAAAAAAACCCCAAAAGCAAAAAAGCACCAAAAAAACCCCACAAAATAGCTCTAAACTAGAAATTATTCAGTACCACACTAAACTATGCTGGAGATACAGCAATCATTTTGGATGGTTTTGGTGTAAATAGCTAGACCATGGGACCAGGCAGAATTGATCCATATGCGATATAAATGATTTCATATCTTCTGGAAAAACTTCTGTAATTGTCCCCTTGATCATTTGAAATATCTATTGTCACATTAACTGCCCCAAGCCCAAATGATAAGTGTGCAAAGTGAGGGACCAATTGTCAGGAGCTTACCAGGGACTGATGGTTTATCCCACAGTTTAGTCCGTCAGCCTATCCAGACTAAATTCAAGTTTGCAGAGTTGCAGCTGAGCCATACTGAGCAGAGTGTTCATCTGTCTTATGTGAGAAGTGTTTGGCAAAAGTGAAATAAGTTACATTCAAGCAAGTGCAGTTAGAAAGTGTTTACTGGCAAATATCAACATGGCTTCATTAATAGAAGGATAGATTAAATTCTTAGAGTACACAGTAATTTACAACAGTGAGGTTAACCCAGTAGGAAAAATGCACTGATAATTCAGTGTGAAAGTGTGCAAGCAGCTCTGCATTATATCTTGTCTAAAGATAAGTTATATAGTGTGTGATTTCATCAGTACAGGTGTATGTCATCTCTGAAATAGTATTATCCAAAGTATTCAACTTTACAGTAAAGCAGGAAGGTTCAACAACCATGGCAGATACCTGAACACTAAGACACACTGACAGTGCTCATGCTACCCACAGGTATCAACTCACCACAACAGAGGTGATTCACTCAGAGTTGTCAATTTTCAGAATATCCTCAGCACATTTATGCTAGTCACAACACTAAGAATAAGATTTCCTGCTTCTGGTCATTGCATAAACACACAATATATATGGACACTGTTTCCCAAAGAACAAAATGAACAGGAAAGACAATAAAAGGAAAAATAAAATGAAAAAGTGAAGTCAAGAGAGTGATGGCAAAATATACTGCTATCTATTCCATGCTCATTGAGAAAGGAAGTTATCTATACATAGTCAGGTATTTATAAAATGGGGAAAAAGAAGAGGGAGGAAAGGGCAGGGGAGCAGCAACTGTGGAGTGAAGCCAGGTGAAGGCTTTAGAGGAAGGAAGGAAGGACTGCAGTAGAAAGCCCATCAAGACAGAATGATGTGGGAAGTGGAAGATCACTGAGTTTCAGAGATTCATTTTCCAGCTTTTCCATTCCTGTTTCAATGAGTTGGTTGTCACCTCCTCCAGGACCATGGAAGCAGACAGAAGCAATCACCAGGACTTGGCTAGGTCCCAGTATTCCAGAATATGGATTTATTTAAAAGTGTTTATAACTGGGGGAGAGTTTGAAGATGGGTTCCAAGGATATCCTGAGTTAAAAAGAACAAATTGAAGTTGCTTTTGACAGCATTACTTTGTACCTAAATTACAGTGACATTTGATTTATGTTTATTTTACAGATTTGAAAAAAAATGCACTCTAGTTAGGTAAAAGGAATTGAACCCCATGTTTAGCACACATTCAATTTGCATTAGGCAGTCACATTTGATAGTAATAAAAGTTTTGGAATCATACTAAAATCCTGACAAGTGTTGGAAAATATTAACATAGCTAGGGTACAGGGTTTTTCATTTGAATAATTTCTTTGGTCTGCTTTAGGTTTGGGGATGAAATGTACATAGTGATACACGGTGAAATGTATGTTCAGTCTTGTCATTTGACAAGTGATGATCCCTTGGGGTAAACAGCAGGGTTTCTCAGTTGCAGGGAATCCCAGCTGTCTTTTGGGATTCCATCTGTGTGCACATTTCCTCCCCCCCTTTTTTTTTTTTTTTTTGTGTGTTTAAAACATTTAAAGGCTTTGGCTTGACCACAGCCTCTTCAACTGGTACCAATATTTTTCTTCTATTATCACCAAAAAAGATAGTGGAAAGTACATACTTCTTTGCTTCATCACTAGTTTCATGGTCCATCACAAGTAACAATTTGTGCAGATTCTTGAACACTCCTCTGAAATCCTGGATCCCATAAAGTTGTAAAGTAGTAACTGAAACAATTATCCCGTGCTGTCTGAAGATTTAGGTGAAATTAACTGCATACATTATGTTGGTATCAGGTTTTCAAAGTTTGCGGGTTTGGGGTTTTTTTTGTTTTTCAACCATAAGGACTAAGGATTGCAAAATTTCTTTTGCTTTTAGTTCAAGTTTAAAGATCTCCCCTGCAGACATAGTGGGGGCTGTGAAATCTGAAATGCTGGTGCAATTGTAAGATTCCAGGGTGGGTGTTTCTAGCTGGAAACTGTCATGTCTTTGCTTTAATAAGTGATGTTGTCATCAGCATGGAACCACAACACTGAAAACCTCCTGACATCTCCAGTGTTGTGTTAGTGGAGAGGAGTTGCCTCTGCATGTCTAGCAAAGGAAGCTGGGGCACCGTGAAGTGCTGCCATGGGCCTTGATTGGCAGGTGTTCCAGAAAAGCCCTTGAGATAAATATTCTTCCAAGACTGAATCCTCCTTGGAAAAAGATAAGACTTTTCAGGGAAGCTACAGGAAGTGAAAGACAGTCCAGCTGATTGCATACCAATGAACAACAAAATGCAGATCTCTGTCTGTCCATTGGGCTGTTCGGATGGGATTGTCTTATAGCTTCGTGAATTTGTAGACAGTTATAAGGTAAAGAAATGCACTTAGACAGTCAATGTGAGAGGTGATAAAATGGAGGAGCTACTCTTCTCATTATTCAAAAACATCTTAAAACAAATACTAATTAATCAGGGATAGTCTGAGACCTGTGCAGATATCTGTTATTGCGCTGTCCAGAGTGACCCTTAGGAGCCTTTCCCAACTGAATTGATTTGATGAGCTTACAAAGTTTGCTGACTTGAGTATGGCGATCATCAGAGGTGAGCTCAGCCTCTCAAGAGGGGATGTTCTGCAGTTTCAGCATGCCAACCCTGTGATGATCCAATGGAATTTAAATTGAATTTCAATGTAGAAACCTCCGTCAGTGTATTAACTGGTGTTTTGCTAGCCCAGACTCATATCTGAAGGCACCTGAGATATGCTTACAACTCTCCTCCCAGTATACTCTTGGTTTTAATTGACTATATAAACTAACTGTGCCAAGGGGGCATTGGAACTTTCTCCAAGGTCATGAAGATATTCTGGTAATATTCTGTATCTTTCATGGGGACTCAGACTCTTTGGAAGATTTAGGAAGAAAATATGTTTGCAGGAATCAAAATACAGTAAGTAAGAAACAAAGCCTTTGAGTATCAGTACATCTCCTTAAATAATGTTGAACACTTCTTGGAACACGGTGCCTGGGGCAGGATAGTCATGTCACAGTGACTTACTGAACATGAGCTCAGTAGCACAGCTTCTGAAGAAACAGCTAGCACTGATCAGGCATTTGACATCAGAATTTCATAGATTTCAAGCAACTTGATCATGCTGTACTTCTCTTCAGCGTGGGGGTTTCCTCAAGTTTCTGCCAGGCCACACACATCATATGTTAGAAATCTTTGCAGGGAAGAGTCCATCTAATGTTACTTGTCAGCACTGATTCCATTTAGCAAGAGTGCAAAACTATTTTCGGCCTGCTGTGATGGCTATTTTTATCTCCATTAACCTCTTGACTGAATATAAACATTTATTGAGGGTTACCTCCCTTGTTTGTCCAGTTGCTTCAAAGGTTAGTGAAAAGTGGATGCCTGCCTGACCTCTTTTATCCTCATTAGCTAATTCTAATTGTTCCCTGAGAGATCACAGTTTTGACCCTGCTTGTCCTTGTCAAATTTGTCTAGTTATGGCATGAAAACATTAGCAGAAATTGCATTTTCAGGGAAACATTGCTCAAGTGTGGAATGTACAGTTACCTAGTGTAGAGCAGTGAACAATACCGTAGGTCTATAATGTGCCCTCCTTTGAAAATTGTGAGATAATTACTATATGGCCCCATCTTACAGACACCTATGTTAGCAGATCCCTGTGGTTATACTTGGGCAGTAGGGAGAATATTTTGTAAGCTTTTGCATTCAGTGTGTGTACAGTTCTTTTGGAGGGAGAAATAAAATTTTGCTTGGTTTTTGAAGTCATATGAACAGCTGCAATATTGTTGCTTCTGTATCAGCAAGAAAGAAAGCTTTTTTCTTGTGTGTAAAAAGGTACATTTCTTAAGCTAGAGATACTCCTGCTAGTACTTTAAAAAAACGCAAACAAAAGAGCTTTAAGTAGGTAACACCTACCGCCACTATTTGGGAATGACCAACTCAATTTTGCAGTATGACAAATACATCTTATGAATTACAGGATGATTTTCATAGAACTCTCTGAGAGTCAGAGCATGAACTTACTTTAATTCAAGTAGGATGATGTCCCAAAGGTAAAAGAGCTGTCATGAAGAACATGTTGCCCTGCCAAGACTTTCTTCGGTGTCAAGCCAGGGAGGCCCTTTCTCATGTTCCTTGGTGGTTCTCAGCTGTGGTTGTACACTGGAGACAAAGGACCTGGCAGGTCTCAATTAGGTATCTCAAACAGACAGGTCCTGGGCTTCTGAGGTTGTAACCAGTGCCTTAAATTCCACAGGCACTTAGTGCAAATTAAAAAGCACTGGTGTAATGCGCTCAAAGCACGATATCCTGCTTTAGAAGCGGGTTGCCGCATTCTGCACCCGCTTCAGCTTTCAAATGGATTTAAAATGTAGCCTCAGGTGTAGCGCATTGCAGTAGTCTAATCTTGAGGTGATAAAGGCATGACTGATTTAACCATAGCTTCTTGTTATCTTGGACTGGGGTCTTTTCATTTTAACCATTTTAAGGAAATGGCCTTTCCTGAATCAGCAGGCTTGCTTCAGTTCTTACTATGTAATAAGGCACAACAAGAGCAAGCCTCTCTCGGTGGTGAACACCTATGAATGTGTAAACCTCACAGGATGCCAGACCCCAAGAGCTGGTGCCATGGTCCTGACCTGCCTTACAGCTTACACAATATGCCTGTAAGGTGCATCAAAGGGAAGCCACTGCTGGTATCCCTCAGTGGAGCTGCCAAGCTTTATAAGCAGCTGGGGTCTTGTGAAGTTTTGCTTTCATATTAAAATAAGTTTATTTACATATCTGTGCAGCTTGGGAGCAGAGCTATGGGAGAATGGGAAATTCTTTTGAGGTGTCCACCAGTTCTTCTGGGCTAGCAGAGCTGTGAGATGAAACACCCTTTTCCTTGAAACACCCTGTTCCTCCTCCAGCCTATCTCTAGTGTTTAGAGACCACTTACAGCTGCAGAGCTGATTACAAGTTCAGCTGCCAAGCTGACCTGGAAGCTAATTTAGTGATAACCATGGAGTTCTTTAAGTTCCAAAAAGGCCCTGTAAATGGGAAATGGCAAAGCAGACACACATGCTGGCTGCTGGTGCTCAGTCTACCTGCTGCCACCACTGCTTCACCTCAGAAAGGATGAGGCCTGGGCCCCTCTCCTTGTCTGGAGAAAACTGGGGCAGTGGCCTGGGACTAAGCCTACCACTTACTAAAGGAGAAATTAATCTCCATGAGAAAGTCAAACGGTATCTCTGTATCTCATTCTTCCTCAGCAGTATGTGGTTAAGTATAATCCTTTCCCAGGACATATTATTTGTCCTGTCTATGTAGATAAACTATTGCCCAGCACAAGAAGATCCTGATATTATTTGAGGCTTTTTGATACCACCTTAATGCAGATAATACCCTTAGAGATGGAAGAGTCACAATGAAATGTCAGACGTCTAGAAAGAAGTAAACCAGAAATAGGAATTAGATCTTGTGAAAATTAAATACATGATCCCTTCTGCACTTAAAAGATAGAATTTTGGTTTGTTCTGTTTTTTAACTTGGCCTCCAACTTTGGAAAAAAAACCCCAACCTTTTTTGAATGTCTTAATAATTTGTGGTGTACTTGGAAAAGTCTCCTGGCTGGATAATATTTCACTGTCTTTTGATTGTACTTGGGATTACCAGAGACTGAAAGCATATATAAGCACAAAAACATGTTAAAGGCTTGACTGAAATGGCACTTGGAGAAATGCAGCAAGTATTGGAGTGTGTCCTGATCCTCCTCTTCATGATTGCTATGCAGCCATAGTTGCCAACATTCTTGCTACAGCTTGTATTCAATTTGGGTATGATTCTCAGCTGTGTGAGGAAAGCCACTCTCAATTGTTTCCGTGGCAGCCTTAGTACTGTTTTGGTCTAAATTTCAGTAAACTTCAGACTTTTCTATGATAGAAGATAGAGATGATACTTTGATTATGTTTAATCTCGTCTGTTGCATCTCTTTTTCAGTTCTTGCCTTGTTTGTGTCATTATTTTCTATATAGCCCATATGTATATGCTTTACACTGATTGCCTAACTTATAATATCAGGCTTCTTGATAATTTACATAGAAACCTAACCAAATTAAAAAAATAAAATTGTTTTGTTTACTGGTCAATTATTAATTAGAATTTCAATTAAGAAAACAAGTGCATGCAGTTGACTCTTATAATACTTCATATAAGCAAAACATACTTTCTGCAACTTCCCAGAGAGAAAGCAGTATTAGGAGTTGAGACATTGCACGTCTCTTGTTTCAGTATTTTTACAGCAGCTAGGTGTATTTTTGCTAGATGTTACATTCCTTTTTCCTAATTTCATTCATAATTTCTATTTGTTTTTTCCAATACATAGGGAAGATGAATAATGTCATGGAGTGCATATAGAAGTGTGACTTATGCACTAACATTTATATGAAAAATGTAAAATCTAAAATGGAAATTAAGTAAGAGGTAGTGTACTTGATAAAACAGTACTACAGTCTAAACAGAGAAAAACCCCACAAAAATATGAAGACCTGTGACATTTAATCTTTTTCTATCATTGTTCTTAAAATATTAATGTAATTATAGTAAATATATATTATTTAATATTATTGATTTAATCTTACATAACTAAAATATTTTAAGCAATATCTTATTTTCAATAAATATTTTAAGATATCTTTTGTGAATTTAATATGTTCTGTGGTAACTGTTTTTATTCTTCACTACATTTCTAGAATACTTACCAATAATAAATGTTGGCAAAGCATCTGGAAAGTCCATGAAAATATGATTTTCAGTATCTTAAAATTTTTTATCTTGGTCAGTAATATAGAATATTACAATAAAAAATAGGTTGAGACAACTAGAGAATTATTGGTGGAGTATAAAAATAATTAGATTCTCTTACCATTTTTGCTGGAATATCTTGGACAGAATTATATCCAGAAAAAATATTTAAATGTTAGGTTGTGACTGTTTTACTTTTTACTCTCTGTTGTGGTTTTATTCTTGATACAGAGGAGAAGAACTGTCTATGATAGAAGTCTAAGTGCCCCATACTGACAAACTCAGGATTACCCACAGGATTTTTTGCCATTTGATTAGTAAAAGGAGTTAAGTGTTAATAAATTTCAGGCCTCTGCCTCAAATAAAAAAATTCTCTAAGTATAGAATCTGAAATACAGACAGGAGATGGTAAATTGCCTCCATGCCTTTCAGGTGTAATGATGTCATGCTTTACTGTTAAATCTTTGAATGTATTAATACAACTTGTTTTGTATTCTTTTTGCAGTGAATCATTAGCATTATTACTATTTCAGACACAGTAAAATCACACGTCAACACATAGCAAAGGGGGAAAAAATTCCTTTATCCATTCAGAACAATTTCCTATGATAGTACAAATGTTACCCAGGACAGATCTTTGAAATGGATACCAATTCTTCAAATTCTTTCCCGTCTGTTTCAGGAAATAGTGAGATCCCATTGATAATGAGGTACAATGTATCTAAAGTTCACTTCTAAACACTTGGCTCTTTGCTGTGAAAGTCATCTGCATTCCCTTTATAATTCGCAGCCACCAGAGATCTCTGTAATCTTGGAGATCTGATCCAATATCATTTGGAAAAATCCTTGATAATAATTTCACCATTCAGTCAATGAAGGAACTAAAGCTTCCTGCTTGTGTCTTCCTTAAAAAAATCCTGAGGCAGGGGAGTAAGACTTTGGCTTATGGGTTTCGAGATTTTGTTGTTTGCAAATAAAATGATTATTACCATTATTGTTCAAGTTCTTAATCAATGTGAACAAATGGTATCTGTTTGTTATCATCCTTCCTACAGAAGACAAAGGCTTCAGTCCCCATGGTACTGACTGCTGGCCCCAAGTGGCTGCTGGATGTGACTTGGCAAGGAGTAGAAGACAACAAAAACAACTGCATTGTGTACAGCAAAGGTAAACACAAACTGATTTTTTTTTCTTTAGTTTCTTGTGTAAGCTACTGAGATAAACACGTACCTGCTGCATACTAGGAAAATTAATGCTAAATCTCCCCTTACGGTCAGGTTTTGTTCCCATTTTTTCTTCCATGTTCTGGTTTCGCCTTTTTTTCTTTTCTTTTAGTAATATAAAAACCCACATGGTACCTGTACTTTATTAAATGTTTTATAAACACTGAAGGAAATCAGCTGGCATAAAATGTACTATCCATTTCTCTCTGAGAGTCAGTGCTCTGGGAAACATCAGTGAAACCTATGCACTTTGAATGGGTGAATTCTTTTTGACATTTTTGTTTGGGTCGGCTGGATATTGTTTCTCTAATTTACATTACGTTGTAGACTACTCACTGAAATCCACTTTCATATGAAGAATGAGAATTTGATTGGACTATGAAAAGACTTTGTGTCAGAATGGTAGCATAAGACAAATGGAACTGGATTTCAGGGTTGTCTCCTCTGACATTGCAGTCTCTGTGTAGCAGCGTGATGTGATGGTGCTACACTGGAGTGTATTGGTGAGTGGCAATGGATATCACTTGGGTCTTAGGTGAATTTTCAGATTTGTTCAAGTCAGTACGAGTTCTTACAAGGCTGCCCTCCAAAGATGCTTTATCTAACCCACCACATCTAACAGGTCCTTTGGTTCAAGGTGCACAGGTTTTTGTCTTGAAACTCAAAACAACACAAAGAGCCTTGGGTTCAGTCCATAGCACCATGGACTATGCACCACTCTGGTGCAGTCACTGTGAAAGCTTTCTAAATGCAGCTACAGAATCATTACAAGATGTTTTTAAAAAAAGAGAAACAAAACACCACTTGAATACATGGAATAAAAATAACAGTGTAGCTGTGTTTGGCATTTACCCTACAGATCAGGTTGCAAAACTATGACTTTCCTTCCTTGTATTTCAATCACCAATCTCAGCATTTTGTGAATACTTTAGAACATGCACTGTTCTTGTTTAATTTCTTTTAGGTTTTATTTCTAACCAAACAGACCTACTGAGATCAAAGATTTGTTTGCTGAGGCAACCTAGTGACCATTTCAGCATACAAGCATCCAGGCAAATAAGCACCCATATCAATATATTAACATACAAAAACACTAATCATAACATCAAAGACTCCTAAAAACTTACTAGAAACAATTACAACTTGTTCCTATAATCATTGCAATTTATACACTTATAAGAGGATTGCCTTTAAACTGCCACAAGCCTTTGAAAGTTGAAACGCTGAAAACAGGGAATTTGCATGTTAAAAATGAGTCGCACACCAGGGTCTTATAAATTCTTTCTGTTATAATTACAGAATGTCAATACATTCATTCTACAACCTGCAACACCTGCAGTACTAGAGAACTGGGCTCAGATCTAAAAAGGGTTGAGCTACCCTCCCTTCACAGCTTGCTGATTGCAGCCCAAGTGGAAGAAGCAGCAAAGTATCAAACACACTGAAGCTTTTTGCATGAATCCAGAGCTGCATTCATAATGCATAATATTCATAATATTGAATACACACAGGCAAACTTTTCTGCAAAAACTTCTTAATGTAATGGCAACCTTTCACTCTAAAACATAGCTCCTACAAATTCCCATAAGATGATGTCTTATCAAGTATTGTATTATTTCTGTAGTTATAATAATAATTAGCACATATTTACCAGTTGGACTTTTCATCTTCAAAGTATTTTACAAGCATTAACTAATTCATTAGACAGTTTTGGTCCTGTCTGATTTATTCTATTGAAATACAACTTTTGTTTTTTCAAATAGTAAGAACTTGCTTCAGTTTGATGCAGTCTGATTAACCCAAAATATTAGTGTTTTCATTCAAAGGTGATGGATTTTGTTTCACTGATCATGCTGGTTATTTTAGTACTTGGTTAACAAGGTATGGTGAGACAGTTGAACAGTACTCAAGGTGAATTCTATCGTCTCTGCCAGAGATGCATATTATAACTAAAGTTGAAGATAAATTTGAGGATAAATACATGTTAAAAACCTACTGCTTCCCTAAATCAATGCAGGAAATAAGTTGTAGATATGGTTTGCTTTCACTTTGTTCTGTTCCTCTTTTTGCACTCTGAGGTGGCTGCTCTGTCATTAAGCATGTACCCTTGCCTTGAGCTCTGTTGGGATTTTTGTACTAGAAAGATTAATTGGCTCGGATCACAAAACAATGTCAAATAGAAGATGGTAAAATAAATAAATAGAATAATGTTTCTCCCTTCAATTTGTATCTCATCATTCCAGATTACATTTCTTTGATTTGTGTTAGCTTTCTGTCTCCTATAGTGCCATTACTTCTAATGAAATGGTGTCAGCTGGCATGTAGCTGTAATTCGATGTTATGTTGTAGTTGCATGTGTATAATTTTGTTAGTTTGCTTAGCAATACGTTGTTATTTCTGAAAGCAATTAGCTGAACAAATGTGTGGAATTGTCCATGTAGCAGATTTTGTCACCTGGGAGCTGTTTTCCATACTAAACTCAAGATGAGATGAGTGGAGTAAATTGGCACGTTTCTAAGACGAAGATAAGTTTAGAATTGGCTAACAGTACATAGTACTGGTTGATCAGTTGCTGACTCAGAAGCACATACCATATTTCCTTTTAGCTCATTACAGAGATATCTTTGAGAGCAGAATTTTCCCCAGATCCTTCAGGAGAACATAGGAATGTCAGTCTGATTTCCAATTGACTAGGGGCTGTGAGCACTGTAGTCACCAACACATTGCACACAGAATAATCGCAGGGACAGGAGCCTAGAGTGTAGGTTCTATTGAACAAGAATTTGAGCTGGCTGGCTGAGTCCCTGTTTGCCTTCAATGCTCTCCTTCTCTGCATAAAATACTTTGTATTTTCCCTAGGCAAACAAACAAAGCATATGTGTGCATATATATGTGCATATTTATTTATTTATTTATTATTTGTTATGCACACATATAGGATTATATTTCTAAGTTATTACAGTGCAATCATAAGTCCTCTTCAATACAAATCTTTAGATAAAGAAACCAGTTATTTAAAATAATGCATCAGAGTACGTTCAAAGTGAATAGCTACGAAATAATTATTCAGTACTTGAAATAAGTGCTATTCTAATTATTCAGTTTAGTCTAGTATCACTACCTGTGTTTTTTTATAACTACATTTCCCCAATACTAGGACAAGTTAGAAAAGAGAAAAGCAGTTCATTAGGGATAGTTAATTATTGTCCCATTTTACAAATTCTGATACAAGCTGGATACTCATGGCACATGCCATTATTCCATTCCATTTTCTTAAAGGAAACTTTTACTACTGTAATAACATTCAAAAAGAATGCTGGTTTTGTTTTAATTTTTATCATAAAATGTTCTCTTTTTTCAAAAATGGACTTTCAGAAAGTCTATTCAGTAATTTGAGATATGTCCTAGAAACTGAGATTTAAGAGACAGATTTTGTGAATTAAAGCTTATTTAGAAATATATGTTCTTTAAAAGAAAAAAAGCTTCAGCATAATTCAAGCAAGTTGCAATGGTAGGAAGTGTTAATGCATGAACTGTATTATCATTGCTACATTGGGTACTTTAGAAATATTTTTGCCTAACAGAGTTGTGCACCAGACCTGGAAAATCTCTAAGACCACAGTGAAGAGTCTCCCCACAAGCTAGGAAGGGGCTGGAATATTTATTTACTGCAAATCTTTCACTGGAACGGCAAGGATTTTAAAAAATAAATTATGACTGACCGGAATAGAAACAGTGTAAAAACCAGAGTTGAACAGACTAAAAGCCATCCTCATGAACAGACATTTTTCTAGATATTATTTGAGCCATTTATGTGAAATGTATGGATACCGTATGTTTAGTGGCATTGTTAAAACAGGGTGTCTGTACAAATATTTAGCTGTGAGAATTATAAAATCATAAGGCGATTAAGTTAGCTAGTTGTGAAATTCCAATATTGCTTTTTAAATGACTTCAGGATATAGGAGGTGCTAAGGTTATTATCTGTTATCAGGAATACAGCGGAATTGTACGACTGGATAATAACTAAACAACTGACACAATGTAAAATTACATTATCAGTGTGTTAAAACAAAATTGCGCCCTAAAGGAGTCTACATGCCAGCTCAGAGCTGCAGTGTAATTATGCTTAACTCTGATAATTAAAATACAACGGAGATCAACAGAATCATTTTCATTAAGAAAATTATTAATGATGGTGGTATAACAGTAATTGATTGCAGAGCACCACAGGATAACTCTGTGCAGGAAAGCCAACATGTGTAACGTGTGTCTGGGCCGGTCGGGTTGCGTTGCATCCCACTGAGCGTGCTGCTGGCCAGGTGGCAGCCGTGGGGCACGTCTCCTGCTGCAAATCCTAATTTAGGAAACGATGGCTTTGCAGGCTGCCCCTTGGAGGGACAGGGATGGGTGCCGGTGCACGGGATGATGGGATGGGGTCGGGTATGGCTGCCAAAAGGGAGGTGGCTGCAGGCAGGGACTCGCACATTTTTAAGCCAGCCATCATCTCAGTTTGTGTGAGGCAGTGTTTGGTTTTGCATTTCCATTAGTGATTTACTGATGTTATTTCCTCCTCTGCCTGGCCTCACCGAGTAGTTTATGCCCTTTGTTATTTCTGAGAGGATGTGGGAGGAGGAAAACCCATCCTTGCCCCAGCGCGGTTGCACAGGCACTGTGTGACATCTCCGTAAGTGATTCCACAGGGTGCTCCCGTTAATTGTGCTGCTGGTGCGGACACAGGATATCGAGTGCCATAAAAAGCCTCCGTCTCTCCGTAAGTGAAATCACAGTCGGTGCCCACTGAGCGACTGTAACAAAACCCTTGCTGGGCAGGATGTTGCCTAAGGGTGAGAGCCGAGAATTGTCATTTTCTTTGGTGAACAAAAAAACGGGGAGCGGGGGAAGGGAATTTCGGGGGAGTGCTGCTCCAGACAGCTAAGGAATAGGTCCTTGCTCAAACAGATGTGCCTTTTGAAAGCTGCCCAAAAAAGTCTATTCTCCAATCACAATAGAGAAGAAGCCTGCTAGGGTGGATTTACAGAATGATATTAGTTAAAATGACAGCTGCCCACATTGAAATCGTGTCATGTAGTTAATTTATTAATAGAAGCTTGAGGAAAGGCAGCACAGAGGAGAGGGCAGGGCAGAAGTCAGAGCTGGAGGCAGAGGGCTGTGCCCGACCCTTCTGGGGCTTCCACTGGCTGCTGAGTCCCATAATTCACATAAAATAAGTCAGTAAACACATAACTGGTTACTTATTTCACTGAGGCTGGGGTGGCTTATTTAGCTGATGTATGTGCCATTTACTGAAAATACAAACATTGTAAAAGGGTTATGTAAAAACCACTAGGAAAAATTGAAGGCAGTTCTTAATTAATTTTGCTAATTTAAAGTAAACATTCTAATTTTTAACATAGAGGAAAATCAGTTCTTGCAACAGAAGGGTACTTAAATTTTTGTTTGTTGATGGGATTATTTTTCTTAATTGTTCTGAGAGATCCTTGATACCATGTTCTCCCCAGCAAGAGAGTTTTCAGCTAGGAAATACTTCTTTTTCCCCTGCAACTTTAGGCAATGTAATGGTACATTGCACCACAGACATACAGCATCAGGGGCCCTAATGAGACAGAGGTCAAACAGCATAAGAAGTTTAAACACTGCTGCATTAGAATATGAGTTTAATTTGGTTTGGGTCAGAGAACAAGTTGTTTAGTAGGCCAAAGGTTAACTTGGGGCATATATTTTAGATTACAAGGGGCTTTTTTCCACATACTATTAAAAAGCAAATTGAGTAAATTTACTAAGTCTGTTCCACCTGGACAGTCAGAATACTGCATCATCTGCTTGCTGTCCTACTGGATGTCTCCATTAGCTATACAATGTGCTGAAGCCTTTGGTGGTGCTAAAGGTTTTTGTTCCTTCTTTGTAACCACTGACAAAAAAAAATCTGAGTTTTTAACAGAACACATGTGACATCCTAATATCAAAGGTCCATGGAAGAGCTTGTTTTTGATTTCTTTTTACACAATACTGAAAAATTGCAAAGTATTTCTCAAGTATAATTTATGTGCATAATGCTTACATAGAATAATATATCTGCATTCACAGTCATTGGAAGAAAATGTGGGTAACAGACATAAGGGCATGATTGGTAAGTAGATGTCAGGCTCCCTGTTTGGTTCTGCAGGGATGTTGAGAAGGTGGGATGCCAAATGGCATTGTTATGAGTGAAAGTATTGGAAATCAGTCTTGATAAATTCCTTGCTGGACTCAGAAGGAGAAAATATTTTGCCTCCATCACAAGTGGCTCTTATGGCTTGTTGATGGCAGTCACAAGTGTTGTGGACTTACGTCAGACACTATTCAGCTTCAAAGAACTCACAGAGCAGGACTGTACTTTTTCCTTATTTTATTTTTACCTTTGTAAATAGATCTAGTGGGATATTTTCTGCTTTAGGGAGTTAGAGGTCAGGGCCTTGCATATTTTGTTAATATCAACAATATAATGGTTATTTTATGCAGCTTTATGGATATGCATATAATAGCACACTGCATATTATTACATGCCCTTTAAATTCTAAGCATATATATAAGAAAGGGAAGGTGACAAGAAATACCAGAGTACAACTAAATTTCCACTTCTAATATGAAAATGCTTTTGTTCATTATTAGTGCATTTCATTTATGTAGCAGCCAAATTATATGAGTTGTTCTCCTATGTATATTGATTTGTGTCTTTTTTCTCATGTTCTTACCACTTAATGTGTGGTGTATTTCATAGTACAGACTTGGAATTATTTTTCATTTGAGGAGACGAGGAAATAGGCAGAATACTGACATGATTTGCATGGAATTATGTATTTTGCACTGAAGCTATAAAAAGCTGTAAACTGAGTCTAAAACTCACCTATGACAGCACGTTCAGGATGGAAAAGAAGCCCAGGCTCTGACCATATGAAAAGAAGCATTGCTTCATACATTGAGACTACCAGCAACAATAAATGCAAGCAGAGTGCAGAGATTTTTTTTTTTTTCAATGTATGTATTTCTCCCTCATTTTTCTAAGTCAATTGCAGTAGAATCAGTCATTAGAATTTTTTTAAGAAAAACATTGTCATTATTTTCTGGATATGAGATACTTGCTAAATGTGTTTTATTTTTGATTATTTTTTTTACCCATTATGCTCAGTAGCTATTGAGGACTGCAATAACCTTGTGACCCTCTGGGACTCATGGTACCATTACCTCTGTCATCTTCCCTACAAAGCAAGAGGGAGGAAAAAAGCCCCAAATTTGCTGAGCCACACATTTCAAGTTGTCGACAGCCCCATCCACAAGAAAACAGAAGAAAATATATATGCACTCTGTCCTGTCAAAAGGCTTTCACCTTATCTTGAGAGACTGTCAGGGCAGGAACATCATGGAATGGACAGGAGTCTATTAAATTAATAAGCTGCTGGATGGTGTCTGGAGAGTTATGATGCTCCATAAATCCAGTTTGATCATGGTGGACAAGGTTTAAATCTGCAGCCTCCTAATACACATCCAGGTCCTGGATTGGATTTTAAGTTTTGTGCTGGAGACACAGAGATAGTCCTGTAGCTTGTGAATTAAGATTTATCATTTTTTCATACTTTTTTTTTTTTTTTCCCCCTGTACTTCCTGACAAAAATGAAAACACCTTAGGGATCCTGGCAAATGTTGCAGCTTGAAATGAAAGAGCTATTGTCAAGGTGAAACCATGACCTAGAAGCCTAATATCAAGCCTGGGTCATTCTTTGCAGGCAGCTCCATTGGTGCTGAGTATAAAATGTCTGTATGTGAGGAGACAGGGCTGGATTAATCTGCAGCCTGTTTTGTAGTGATTTCTATTAAATACTTCTACTGTGTATTTGTGATACAAGACAAACTAATGGTGTACCATGTAAAAGGAAAAGCTGAAAAATGTTGAAATACATTCTTCCCCCATTCCAGGTGGTTGTGTCTATAATGGACACTGAGGTGTGAGAATTCTATGTCCCCTATCTCCAAATGGATTAAGCCTTGTGCTAATAAGAGAAGACCCTTCTGTAGCAGTCAAGGTGCAAAGCTCCCAGCAAAACCTGTGTGATGTGCAGCTGTGATGTCCAAGTGGGTAACGGAGCTGGGCTACCTGGAATGCAGCATTAAAATCATGTTGGATGTGTTTTGTCTCTAGCAGCTGTGGGAACTCAGTGCATCACCTCGGATGCTCTGAGTCCCAGGGAGAGCCCCTGGGGGGCTCAGAAGTCCTGGAATGTAGCCAAAAGTACCTGGTGGCTTGATTTTGACCCTTCGAGAGTTATACTATCTCAACATGAGGATTCACAGGTTTCTGAGGTGTAAATGGTGAAGGACAAATACTTTTTTAGACTAGAACATAGGTTTTAGGATTTTGGTACAAGGGGGTACAATGGATGACAAGAGCAGCTTACAAGCAAGGCCATTATTATGGCACAATGGGTGGAATTCAAGTGTTTCTTGGCCACTTAATTGGCCTGCAAGCCATTGATTTATTATTAGTCCCTAAGATCCTATTGCTATTACTCTGGAGACTCCAGTAGGTGATTGCTGTGCTTGCCTGCACAGGCAATGGCAGAGCCAGCAGTTGTCTCTTCTCAAAATCTGTAGCCATATTCTGACTAATTTATTTATTTATGATACTTAGACTCTGTGTTAAAGCAATTTGTGCTCATTTTTGTTCTCATTGTTAATTTAGGAGCTTAAGGAGGCTTCTTGACATTAGAGAAGTCTAAAATCATTGTGTATGGTAAAGGAAATGGATAGCTTGTGTTGCAATACCAGGGACACTGAGATTTGTTTTATGATCAGGAAAATGGATTCAGAGACAAAAGCAATTGAAAAAAGAGCTCTTCTGGAGTGTAGGTTTCCTTAAACAGAAAATGGGATCAAGATGTAACCCTCAGTCATCCATACATCCATCTCCCTCCACCGTCTTTCAGGAATTGCTTAAGAATTGTAGCTAGAGATCATGTGTGACTGAATCCTGACCTCTCTATTGATCCTGGGGATCAATGTGTGAACTCTCTGATCCCAAGATCAATGTCGGCGTTTCTCTCCTTCTCCCGTGGTATTCCAGCACTGCTCACTAGTGTAGGCAGAGGCCACGAGGAGCAGGGCTTCCCAGCAGGGCACCACGTGCCGAGGCCAGCACTGCAGACCATGTCTGCTTTTCCCGATGCCATGGCAATTGCACCCTGTTCTTTGAGGCAGGTTATGAAGTGGGTGTAGTGAAGTGGGGAGAAGGGAGACTGAAGGTTATGGAAAGAACTGCAGCATGGCAGAGAATACAGGAGTCCCTCACTGCAGGTCTCCTTGCACTTGAGGCAGGATGTTCCTGGTGCCTGCAGGTGCCCTTCTTCTCACCAGGACTGGGGCACCCCTCAGTCTTCCCGACTGAAGAAACTGAAGAAAGCGTGGAGAAGTTGCAGCCTGCTTCAATATGTTTTTAATATCTAAGGAATGAGCTTGTGTTACTGCAAACACAGAGAGAACTTAGCAGCCTTTTAAAAATGTAATTTCAGTGTTAGAAAAACATGGAAAAAAATTGCTGTTTCAGATTTGGTTTTTTCTTTCTTGTTTCAGTTTCATTCTGTCAGGGCATATGGGGCAATGTGATGCTGACAACCAAAAATCCATGCTTGAGCATGCTTGAATTGTGATATTTGAAACAAGTTGTGATATTGAAGCAGATTTAGTAGAGATGTTCTGTAACTGAGTGGTGATGCACATGACTGAATTGGTTGGTGGCATACAGAACCAAGTCTTGTTTCTGGAGCAGAAATTTCCTGTAAGATAATTTCCTGTGATAATATCATAGTATGTAGGCATATATATTTGCATACATGCATATACAAAACCTCAGGCCTCAGTTAAACACCTCAGCCTGTATTTAACTCAAGTTGCAGATGTTTCTAAAATCTCTTCCTATAGCTGCAATCTATACTTCTGCATGGGTGGCTCCATCTATTCTGAACAATTATACTATCACAGCTTAGTAGTCGTTAGGAGGAAATATTATTTGAAGACAACTTTAGAAGATAGAATAAGTCCTAGCTATCAATGTTAAGCCTTAAGAAAATAACTACTATTAGCTTTATAAATTACAGAAGAATGTTAGTTTTGCAATAAAATGGTGAAAGTAGAAGACAATATAGAGAAAAATATGCAACTTACAGAGTGCAAACCAATGTAGAAAGAATGCTGAAAAGTTAAATTGCATTAGAAACAGCAGAATAGACATTTATTCTGATGTATCAGATGGGTAACTTTTTGTTTAAAAAAATAAAAATGCAGTCAGATAATGCATACAGGGCTCTGTAAGTTTATTTTGGTGTATGAAGAATTCTTGTTTGAAGCAGTGGTGATGTAGAAACACACACAAGTTGAAATTTTACTTTTACAATTGAATATATATAAATAATGTACTAGAAGCATATAAAGACAGTGCAGTAATTATTCAAGGTCTGAAAAAATGAAAGACATGTTTAAGAAAACTGAGAATCATGGGGTTAACAGGAATTGACTAATGTGAATCATAGAATTGGCCTGGGTTGGAAGAAGCTTAAATATCATCTAGTTCTAACCATTCTTCTAAGGACAGAAACACCTTTCACTAGACCAGGTTGCTCAGAGTTCCATCCAGCCTGGCCTTAAACATTTCCAGCGATGGGGCTTCAACAGCTTCTCTGGGCAACCTGGTCCAGTGTCTCACCACCCTTACAGTAAAGAATTCTTTCCTAATATCTAATCTAAACCTACTCTCTTTCAGTTTGAAGCCATTCCCCTTTGCCTGTTGCTTCATGTTGTCAAAAGCCCCTCTCCATCTTCCTTTTAGGCTCCTTTCATGTGTTGGAAGGCCACAATTATGTCACCCCAATGGCTTCTCTTCTCCAGGTTGAACAAATTGAATTATCTTGGCCTTTCCTAAGAGACATGCTCCATCCCTCTAATCTTGGTGGCCTCCTCTGGACTCACTCCAACAGGTCCATATCTTTTCTGTGCTGGGGACTCCAGAGCTGGATGTAGCACTCTGGGTGGGGTCTCACTAGAGAAGAGTAAAGGGGCAGAATCACTTCCTTTATCTTCTTCCCGTTCTGCTTTTGGTGCAGCCCAAGACTTGTTTGGCTTTCTGAGCTGCAGGTGTACATTGCTGGATCTTTTCCAGCCTCTCATCTGCCAGCACCCCCAAGTCCTTCTCAGCAGAGCTGCTCTTGATTTGTTCATCCCCCAGCCTGTGTTGATTCTGGGGGTTACTCTGACTCAGGTGCAGCACCTTGTATTTGACCTTGTTAAACCTCATGAGATTCCCATGGGCTACTTTTCAATCATGCCAAATCCCTCTGGATGGATCCCATCCTTCAGGTTTGTCACCCACAGGTGTCTCAGCTTGGTTTCTTCTGCAAATCTGCTGAGGGTGCACTCCATTCTTTTGTCTGTGTCCTTAATAAAGATATTAAATAGCACTGGTCCCAGTAGAGACCCCTGAGCAGCACCATTTTTCTCTGATGTCCATCAGGTCTCTGAGGCATTAACCACTGTCCAACCATATTCTTATCCGTCTAGAAGATCACCCATCAAATCCATCTCTCTCCAGTTTAGAAAGAAGGATGTTGTGGAGGACCATGTCAGAGGCTTTACAGAAGTCCAGAGAAATGGCATCTGTTGCTCTTCCCTTGTCCACTGATGCAGTCACTGTATCACAGAAGG
This sequence comes from Urocynchramus pylzowi, assembly GCA_013397555.1. Lineage (NCBI taxonomy): Eukaryota > Metazoa > Chordata > Aves > Passeriformes > Fringillidae > Urocynchramus > Urocynchramus pylzowi. The sequence goes on from VZRH01005335.1 coordinate 1,326,440, forward strand.
TCACTGGGTTGGTCAGGCAAGACTTGCCTATGGTGAAGCTGGGCTAATCTCGGTGGAAAACTAAGATGAAGTATTGTTGTTGGTCTTTATATGAAACAAATGTTCAGACATGTAGGAATGGAAGCATGTGAGATGTAGGGGAGATAGCATTGTTTTTGGCCAGACAAAACATTTACTGACATGATAAGATGGGCAATTGAACTTAAAGTATGAGATGAAAAGGAAATGTTTTACACTAGGAAATGAGAAGGGTGGCATCAAGTGATCACTCTGCATCTTCTATTAATAATCTGTTCTTTTAAATGTGAACAGGCTCACTTCTATGGTGACTGCATGTGCATTTTAATGGATTTAAATTATGTGAGGTTTAAATGCATTTTCAAGTTACAATTAAATGAAAATTTAAAATAAGACTGACAGATTGCTAAGGCTAAGCCAGTTCTATGATTAAGGTTCAATTAAATTATATTTATCATGGGAGCAAATGAAGTATAAAATCACAAACAATGATATTTTTTCAGTGGCTTACTTTGGTGGAAAGTGTAGTCTGAAGTATGACTTTGAGACTTTTATCTTTCATTCCCTTCTAAAGTAGAAATTAATTAGGGCTAAACAAGCATTGGCTGTAGGTTCAGAACCCCATCCTGAGTCTTTCGTGGACCAGTGGTCCAGGAGCAATTTACTGTTTGTCATGCAAAGTATTATGTATTTTATTTGGGTTTAACTAGCTAAGTTAGGGGGAAAGTTGAAATTTTATTAGTTGTTTATGGAATTAACTGTTTTTGTTGCTTTCATTCAAGCGACTTCTGGTCTTTTGCACTTTCTCAACAGATCTGCTGAGACTGATACTTTAAATATGGTTCTTTCTTTTTCCATGTACTTTCTATGTAAATCCCTAAATATCAGAAGCTCTGCAGTGAGTCAAGAGAATGCTGGGTTTGCACTTCCAGCTATTTCTCAGTTTTATCCAGTGTACCATAACAAGTGAAGCACGACAGTTTTCTAGATTGCCACAGTATGATCTTCAGCTTTATGTAGGTGTGACACTGGTGTTCTGTATTTTGGATACACTTCATAAAATTCATTATTTATTTGTTCTTCCTTTTTCCTACAGAAATATGTGTAAAAGGAAATATATTCTGCATTCTCTTTTATTGCTTTGATTTTAATTTTATAATCTAGGACATAAGTGGATTAACTTTGAACATAGAACAGCTTGAATTTTTTGATATCTTAAAAAAATTATCCACAGCATCTTAAAAATTGTTCTTTCAAAATGCCATTTCTCTCCTTTTTAAAGGAGTGATGGTAAGCAGGAAAAAAAAATAATTTTGGATCAATTACACCTAAAAAAGCTCTATAATATATTCAGCTAGAAAATTCTAAAAAAGTGATGAGCTGATACATGACCTTCTTCTCTTTTAGAACATATGAACACATTCAGGAAAGTGAAGCATGATTCTAGTGTTAGTGTGTCCCTAATTGTTGCAAAGCCTAAACATTTGAATAGTTGAATAGTCAAAGGACTAATTGTACAGAGAGAATTCAGTTCCTGAGTAAAAGACATCTCCAAAAGCACCCATTGGGAAGTACTTTTCCTTAACAAAAGTGTATTCTGAAATGGGATTCTTTTCAGTTGTTAAACTGATACACAGGAGATCTAAGAGTTGGTATTCAAGCTGGAGATTTTGAAGAAAATTCTTAAGTTTAGGACTGCTGTTTTTTGGTGTTAGTCTTGTATGGCTGGATCACATCCCATGTGTCATCTCTGGGATGCTGATGTTACAGAGGAATCAATAGAAGCTGATTAGCAGAGGTTTCCTTTGAGCACTATGGAGTGACAGAACCCCATTCATACCCAGAAGCATTCTTTGTTTTTACTTAGTTTATTTACCTTCTTTCTTTCCAGAGAAAAGTTGAGTCTATTTGCTTTTGAAGTTTGCAGACTCCAGTCACTAATGTTGTTAGTTAAATGGTTAGTTATTATTACCAATAATGTTGGATACTGGGGAAAAAGAGAGATGCTGCAGTTTTTAACAGTAAATCTGAATCTATTTTGTCTTTTGGAAATGGCCCAAACAGATTTTAGCTGAATGCTACAAGTCAAACACCTGATTTATCAAACTGTATTACTTTCATAGTAGCAACTTGTCAGATCCTGGTAAAAAGTTGCCTCTGATTCATGTTTCAATGAATTAATTTGCTGTGGCCCCACAGAATTAGCTAGTGGATGCACATGCCCAACTATACACAATAAAAAAAATATTGTACACCGTTCCTCTCACTGTTATCTATTTTCATATGGCAAGTGTCATGACAATGGGTTAATATTTGCTAAGGGAAGAAGTTTTGTAGAATATTACAAGTAAGTAAATGACACAAAAAGAAAAGAACTCTGAGAAAAAAAAATTTACTTGGGAAACAATCTTACTTTCTTATACTGTTAAAGAAAACTTTGAGTTTTAAACTCAGTATTCTTGTAGAGTTGCTATATTATTTTGCTTTATCCTGACATAAATGTTTTTTTTCTGTAGAAAATGGACTTCTTTGATAGCACTAAACCAGATAGGCTATGGCCTTAACACAGGGAACAGCTGTTAATGTTTCATTATATTTAAAATATTTTTAGTATATAGCCTTTGGTTGTTAGATTTTTGTCTTTTTGTTGTTGTTGTTTTCTGCATCACAGTCAGTCACCTTCATTGGCATCTACTCATACAAAACAGTTGTAGTGGATCAAAAGACCCATCCCATAATTTTCCTCATTCATTGTTCTCATTTAGTTCCTGAATTTCTCTGCAGAAATTCATGTGCATAGAGGAAATGTCTAAAGAATGAGCCACATCTCTGAGTAGTCCTTTCTTATCATGTATAATGTACCATAAATTGTATGTACCCAATGATAGTGAACTCTGCCCTCCAGAGATTGAAAAAAAATGTCACTAGTCAGGGTAAGTGATCAGCAGGGACTTACAAGTCCCTTGACATCCTTTCATCATAGCTCCTAAATATTGTCTTAGCAGTAGAGCTCTTTGGCAAATTAAAGCACAAGAGAGGAAGCACATAGGACTTCATGTAGAATTCAGGCAATGAAAAGGAATTGCCAGAAGTAACCAAATCCCAGCATTTTGATATGTGGCTTGCTTAATTACATTTGCATTTGTTCCCTTTTGAAAATGGCATGCATCATTCTGCCTTTTTCAGAGCTTATAGAGCAGTCTATGGGTGATAATCTAGTGTTTAACTACACGTAGCTGGACTGCTAAATAAGTCTTGCAGAGTGATAGTCTGCATATCATGTGGCATCTTCAAAATCCTTTTGTATTATCTGGCCAGAATACTTAGTATAAACTGAAGTAACAGCACACAAGAAAATAACCAATTATACAGTATTTTTCATGTCTGAGCAGCCCAAATAGTGAGTGTCTGGTTTACAGCATTTGTAATGCACTGAAATGCAGGAATATTTTTCTTGATTTTAAGTGTTTTTAAATGCTCTGTAAGATGTTCAGTATGAGTGTGCATATTTTTAAGGCAGGAGGTAAGAAGCAAACATTTCAAGCCTTATTGTTTAGGAAAGATTTGGGTGCTTAGCATGTCTATTTACAGCTATTACTTTAAAGTCAAGAGAATAAAGAATTATTTGGAAAGATTGATGGATTGTTGAAACGTAACTACTCAGTGAGACTTTTGATAACTCTTATATATACTTAGAGTCAAAAGTGCTAACATGTAACATGGCTATATTTCCTTAGTTTTCTGTAAAGAAAAGTGGGATTTTTTCTGAATTCATTTGATATGCTCCATTTTTTTTTTTTCTATTTTTTCCCTTTTTCAGCATAGATAACTCTTGTTTTGGGAGATTTTAACATAAAATTTTTACTTATCCCATGGACAACTCACAACTTAGAGAGTTCCTTAGAGTAGTTCCTTAGAATTTGAAATCTTTCCAGTTCCTAGTTTACTGCAAATTTGTTTCTACCTGAGGTCACACTATTACTTAGTAGTAAAACCAAATTTTTTGTAAACTTGTTATCATCCTGTCATAAGGAGAAGAAACTGAAACTTGAAATTCTAGCAGCAGTTTTTTGGTATTTCATTTGCATCACAGTGACACATGGCTTTGAATTTGGACCTTAATTCACACTTCCTCAGAAAGCTTTAACATTTGGGAGAAGATTATAATTCTTGGCTTGAAATAATTTTTTTCAGACTTGTACCCTTCCTTAATTCAAAGTTTGGTTCAATCTTAGGGCATTATGTAAATTTTTTAATTGAGGGAGATTGTGAAGACCTGTTTCTCTTGGACAAAAGGAAATACAGAAAGGCAACCAAAGAGACTGAACACAGTGTTATTCTAAACTGTCAGGTTGTTCATAGGTTCTAGTCTGCTGGTAATATAGTTTCAACAGATACACTAAGGAAAGTGCCAAGACCAGCTTTGACAGGGTTTTCTTTTTTTTTTTCTTCTTCTTCCCTTTTCCACCCCCCCTCCTCCTCTTTCTTTTTAATCCCTGTGGGGCTCTGTGATTTTTCATAGCTGGACTAAAGTTGTGTCAACGGGAGACTTCCACCATAAAGACTGAAATGTTAAAGAAAGCTACAAGGAACAGCTTTGAGGCAAGGTTTCAAGCTTTGTCATCACGCTTGAAGAATTTTCTGTTTAATGTACTGTAATGCAGTATTCAATGGGGACAAGTTTAATTGAGTTTTACACAACCCAGTTGGGAGTAGCGCTGCAAGGTAGGTGATGTCTAGGTTTTTAATCTTCCACTCCAGAGAGGCTTGTTGACGAAGTGGTTCTTTCTCTTTGTAAGAAAAAAGGGAAGCATGAGAAATGATACATCCGTGGATAAAACCAATTGGCAACCCCCAAAGGAATGAGGGCGATAAGGCGAATCCAGCACTTGTAAGAAATAAAAGAATCCAACTGTTCATTTAAATGAGAAACAACACATGTGATTGAGGAGGCAGGGAGGCTGGGCACTGGAGTGGGGAGGAAGGGACTAATAAACAGAGTGGCTGGTGTTGGGAGTTAGGCGTCCTGCAAAAACAAACCAGGGTTTGTTCGGCAGATTACCAAAGAGATAGTTAATGACACGTATTTTTTAAAGTAAAAGGGGAGTCGAGCATTTCCTACGTTGGAGTAGGTGGCTGAAGTGGCAGGAGGGAGGAAGCTGCTGTTAGGCAAAGCCCTACTTAAAGAATCACTATTCCTTCCCTGAGGCCTAACAGCAGCTCTCTATCAAACAGCGTAAAAATAGCACTGGACCCTGTCAAAGAGAAAATAATACCTTCTGTGTAAGCCTCAGTGTATTAAACTGTAGTCCTGTTCAAGTTACTTCTCCTAGAACTTAAGCAGCCGAAAGGATAAAAGCATGCAGTCAATATACTGCCAAATCATCTCCCTGCTCTGGCTCTGCATCTCTGCTAAAGAAAAAAGTGTTTATCTCTCTCTAAAAGCACTGTCTGCCCTTCATGAAAAATTCTGCTCTTGCCAATCATGTACAATTATGTGTTAGAGCTTATTTTAATTTTCACCTATGAACCAATACTCTTCCACTTGTTTTCTCTTAAGATATTTAAGAGATTTGACCTGGTATGTGACTGAAACTGTTTTCTTGTTTGATTGTTTTGTCCTTTAATGCTTTTATATTGGTGTTTTTGTTCAGGGAGGTTTTTTTCCTCGCTCCAGAGTCATTTGCTGGAGGAGACGCTGTGCTGTGCACTGAGTGTTTCCAGGTTTCTTCTGCCATCTTACCACCTCTCATTTTGCCCCATCTCAATCAAGAGTACTTAACACAGTGACTTTTTTTGTAAAATGCACTGAATACCAATTTTGGCATGAGCTTAAACAAGCAGTAGTTGTGGAGTGCTTTGCTGCCAAGTAAGGTGTTTGCACGCCTTTTGGGAAGGCTGTGGGGCAGAAGGGCAGCCAGCCAGGCCAGCCTTGCACACACCTCACAGGCTGCCTTCCCGTTCCCCAGGCAAGCTCCAGAACCAAGTTTAGCCTCACACCTTTTTACAGACTCACCAGCAGCCCCTTCTTTGGCCTTTGGCTCCCACACCCACCCCAGGGGAGGGCAGGCAGCCGTGGCTGTAGTCCAGCCTGCTTTAGGAGGAGAGCTGGGGGTGGGTTTCATAATGGTGCAGAAAGCCTCGGTAACGAGCTATTGTGTGGGAGGGCTGAATTTCACACACAGAACATATATGGGGAGAGAAATTGGAAATTGCATCAGAATATGCAGAATTTGCACTGTGCTGCTTTCCGAGGTACCACCAGAATCCCTGTTAAATTTATAAATACAGTGCACATGCAAAGTGTAGAGCTGAGCAAATAATTCACGATGAATAATTTATCTGACAAATTTAGCCTTTTTTCTGCTCATGAAATATCCATGAACAGATCTGTGATTTGTAACTGCAACCTTTACAGTGCATTAGCATAGGGTTTTTTTAATTTAATTTCCTTGTGTAGTTTGGTGTAAAAATGTAATTCCCTGTTATTATTCATACTAGCATTTTAAATAGTCCAAAAAACAGACTTTGAAGTTCAGCCATGGACTAAGGGAAGGGGCGAAGGAGACAGGTGTTTTTACCTTGCTGCTGCTGTTATTTGTCCAGAAACGCTTTTTCTGTACACTACATTTAGAAGGACGCCTCACAACAATTCTTATTTTTGCAGCCTCTATATTTGGTGTAGAAAACACAGAGCTGCCTCTTCTTTAATGGAAGAGAATATTCTGAGAAATAACATCCAATAATACAAAAATTTCAGGTGAAAATGGAGATGGGAGATCTTGGAAGGATGAGGCTGCTCCCACAGTTTGTTAAGAACAATGCATGTTTTCAAGGATTTACTATTTATCTCTGTTGTAAGACATGGACTATATCCCTGTTACATCCTGAAAATGGCATCCTTTTGGATGTGCTGAAAAATGGCATCCACATGGCCTGAAATAATAGGGAGAAATGAGTCTCATATTTCATAAGACCTTTGCAAACTTTGTAGGCCCTTTTTCAGAACAAAATGCTTGTAGCTAAAGAAACCTAAACTAAACCCCTTTGGTTTTCTGAGGTAAATGGTTTAAAAATGTAGCATTAACATACATGCTTTCTGAATATTTCTGAATATAATTTCTTAACATGATTCTTTCCTCATAATCTCTTCATCTTTCTATTCTAATACTTTCTCTACAGTCAAACAAACTCATCACTGTTTACTGTGGATTAAACCGTGAGGAGTTTAACGAGTTTCACTTAAGTTATCAATTAAATCTCTTTGCAGCTTTGTTACAAATAGAGACAAGGTCTCTATTTGTAGGTCTTTGTTACAAAGACCTTGTTACAAATAGGTCAGAATTTTTACTGTTGCTAACCTTCCAATTTACCATGATTTCAAAATTTCTAAAATATTTTTAGCATAACCCAATTTTTTCTTTATGTATGTATAAAAAAACCTATGATATAACCTCAGAGATGATGCTTAAGAAATGGGCAGAAATACAAGAAAATTCTGTTGAGAAACTTCAATTAAGTGGGCCTACTCCAGCCCAAATTATGTATTTGTTCTTCATTTGACATATTTAAGGATAATACATCGTTTGTGAGGCTCTCACTGAGTTAATATATAGCTCAGCTCCGAAGAACAGCTTTGTCAATACCTATCTGGTCAATAATCTCAATAATCTGCTTATTCTTCTCTGCATGCAGAATTAAATCTGTAGGCTTTGCTGGGGAAGAAAGTTTACTCCCTCTTTTCTGATGGTATGTCAGAAAAGAAAGAGTCGGTTGGATTTTATCCATATGTTTTCTTCTCAGAGCAATTTAATAAATTCTAAGTGGTTCTATCTCAGTAGAAACCTACTGAGGGTATTGAATACCTTTGAGAGCTGCCATTAAAAAAAGACCGAATTTGGTCCTCAGAAACACCATGCTCAGTGATGAGGGATACAGAAAGAACCCAGCTTGACTTTCAAAGCCAGGATGAGTTTACACAACTGCTACTTCTTATAAATGGGTCCACTGCACATAGAAAGAATTGAGGTGTCATGAAATGTCCAGCATCTATTTATATATTTATAATAGGCCATGACCACAGATAGTAAAAATGAGTAGTTCACTAACTCATTTTTTGGTATTACATAATAACAAAAAAAGTCTTTAGGAAGATTTCAAAGCAAATCCCACAGCAGTCAGCTGAAAGAAGGAATTTTGGCATTTCTCCATCCTGCAGGCATAAGACAGTTTCAGATATAAGAAAAATAGGCATAAGATGCTCTTCTTGCCTTCTTTACAAAGCTGTTTCAAGCAAAGAAAAACCCAAATGCTCTCAGTGAATGAAGTATTCATACAATCCCCCAAAATGTTGGTGTAGGTGGATTAGCATTATTACTTTTATTATAATAAAAGTAGATACTATAGCAGGTTGTCTGGAATAATTCCAGATGCCAAGATCCATCCATTCTTGCATCCATCCAAATTCATTGAAATCAATGCTCAACCTGAATGGACATTTCTGAGCAGATCCAGCCTGGTGAAGGAAAATCTAATTTGTCATCAGTGGAACTAGAATTTAGCTTATAGGGCAGACTGTGTCAGGTCTCTAGATGTGATTCTGACTTCAAGCCTTCTCAGCATCCCATTTGTATGTGTCATAGTTTTACAGTTGAGACTGGCATAAGATCAGGGAAAAAAGTATTTTCCAAGAGCCTCCATAGTGGACATCTGTGTCCCTCTCACACAACTATAAATGCTCATTTGTTTTCTAAGGAAAATGAAGTAAAGCAGAGCATCACAGGACATCCTGATGCAGAAAACTGAAGCAGTCTATAGACCTGTATCTTTCCTTCAATTGCACTCAGGTAGAATATTTTGGTGAAGTACATATCTCCAGCCTTCATGTAGACATATATACCAACAATTTACATAGCTCTCAATCCCAAACTTGGGGTTTTTTAAAGTAATAATGAGTTTAGAAAATTTTCTTTCTTTCACATCTAAGTGGTTTGTACCCAGTGATGACAGACACAGCCACACCTGAAAACATCTGGGTGGTCACTCCTTGATGTGCTTGTTCTAAAAGAGGCTGTCACAACCATCCTGGTGGAAAGGAAAATGCTGTTTCTGCACATCATGATCTGGGAAGGAGACTTGGGGGTTTACAACTTGCTGAAGATGAAGCAAATAGAGAAGCAAAAAATGCAGGGACGACTAAACAGAGAAGTCACAGATGATCCTAGGGAGGAAAATAAGTTCTGTTTAAGCCTTGTGCTAGTGGGATGATCATGCAATTTAGTAATGGGAGCTATTTCAAGTTATTTCAAGCCAGTGTTTCAATGGCAAATCACTGCATTTAAATTGATAACTCTTGAGAGCAGTACAAATTAGAGCTAAATACCTGTGCAGCTGCAAGAGTTTTGTTTGATTATTTTTTCTTTCTAAAAGTTAAAATAAAATAATATATTAAGATAACATAATTAGATAGGAATCTGCAGAGCTTAAATGCAGTCAGTTTCATAAAGAAGTATGGAAGCTGTTGCAAACAACTGAAAACATCACCCAGAAGCATAGATTGAGGAGATGAAAACAAGCAGGGAAAGAATAAGAAAGTGAGAATTCATCTTTCATTCATAGATGATAACATCAGCATACCTATTATTAATAACATCATATTTAATCATGAAACCTATAAATTTCCTATAAATAGCTAAGTATTTGTTCTATCTTACATTGTAATTAATTTCTGATATTGTCTTGATGCAGCTGGAAGCAAGTTCTGAGAATAAACTCTCAAGATTTCTACTTGTATATATTAACTCTGAAGTCTAGTAATAAGCTCATCTATGGACAATTGCCATTATTTTACTTGGAATCGATTGAAAATCAGAAAATAAGCATAGTGATGTATTATGACTAGAACAAACTTTACAGGAAATTTTATTTTGGCATTAAAGAGTTTAAGACAATTTAGAATTGCTTTCTAGAAAATATTTTTTTTTATCTAGTTTTTGAGTTTCACATCAAAATTCCAAATGTGTTCATTTTCAGATATTTTACTGCGTTCCTACAAATGGTGCCTTGAGCTTTCCCACTGCATATTTAGGTTTTGCCAAAACAAAACTCAGGTTTACATCTGCTTTTGCCAAATTAAGACCTTCATTTCCATTTCACCAAAATTTAGGAAAAGGAATTCAAATGTGAGATCACTGAACAAATGATTTAGCCTTCTAAGTGATGGCTTAGTATTTTCAGAAAAGATTGAATTAATTCATTAAAGTTTGAATTTTTTTAAAAACATTTAATTTAATTTTATTATGTAGAATTATAAGTTTTCCACTGAAATTGAGAGCTCTAAATTGCTGGGGTACAGCCCAATTCTGTTAGGAAAATGTGTTGCTATTGCTAAAGAATTGCAAGGAATGAATGATTCCCAGGAAATGAACAATAGAAAATATGGACACGTTAATCAGTCTAGTTTTCCTTCCTTTTGCGAAAGAAAAAAAAAAAAAGAGAAGCAAGCGTGTAAGCAAGGATCATACTCTCTCTGATATTAAAATCTATGGGAATTTGATGAGATAAAAGAAATGTTAAATGAACATTCTTCCTCTAAACAGACATGTCTAGAAAGGCAATTTTAGTAGTACAGCAGTGTAGCATTTTGTTTTTTCTGCAATAAAGCCATCAGATCAATAAAAAATTATGTAGCAGATTATTATTACACTGTGCTCACTATAGCTCTAATCGTAAATAATACAGCAGTTATCCTGGTTATATTAATTATAATTAGAATGCAGATAATGCAGACGGTCTTTTATTACTAGAGCCAAATCAATTTTCCAGTGTTATTCAATGCAAGGTCACACAAAGTTGTTGAAGCTCTTAGACTTCTTATGAAATGACCTGCATATGTAAGAGAGGGTTTGGCTCAGCTGTGTAAGACACATTGACTGGGAAGTGCATTGAAATAATTACAGCCATGAACTCTTGCCTGTAATGGCAGAATTTCATTTTATAAAGTAAGCATAGCTGTAATCCAGGCTCCTTTATGGTGGGAAGCCTCATAAATCTTTCAGAGAAGACCAAGTCTTTCTCTTATTTGTAAAGCAGAAATCAAAATGAAGTAGTTTCTGTTGTTATTCTTTCCATCTGTACTGTTGTTTTAAACATACTGAATGTGTTCATTTTGGGTATCAATACAGAAAAAAAATTAAAATAAGAAAATACTTAATGGAAACATTTCATTATTTTAACATATAGTGTTTTAAAGTTCACTTGTTTGGGCTCTGGCTCTCGTGGTTGCTTAAAGCTCTTATCGTCTTTTAGGATTGCATTGGCTTAATGTATTTGTCTTCTACCTTTCATGGCTTCAGTTTAACTCAGAATCACAGAGGAACTGATATGCTTAAAATGTGCCTGTCTGTCCTGTAACTGATGAGCAGATTAGTAGGACACTGCCAGATAATCATCTCTGAGATGCATTGGATTCATATGCGTAAATGACACATGGCAGAGAGGGGGAAAGATCGAGGAAAGTGTCTTTCAGTTGTGTGCTTTTCTGCTTTCTTTAAGCATGAGTGCAGATGGCCATTAGATATGCTCTGTGGTGGATTCTTGCAGTTTGGAATTTACTTTTCCTCTTTGTGTTCTATGTGGTATGTATCGAAGTGCTTCCACAGAAACAAAGCAGCCAATAGTAAACAGAGCAGAGCTGCAAGTACGAGCTAGTTAGTGAGAGGCACAGTGCTAGGAACAATGTGAAGAATAAAGGGTTGGTTGCCATTTGCTTGCTCACTTTGTTTTGCTTTGCTTCGTTACTCAATAGAACATATGCTAGAGAAAAAAGGAATAGCCCTCCACTGGAAAAAAAAAAAAAAAAAGTGTATTTATTTGAAGAATTGGTGATACTTAAATCTTTAATGTTTCTCTCCAAATTGTGCTCTCCGATTAGCTTTTGAATCAGCAGGAGTTTGGCATGTGTATGGGAGCATAGCTGTCCAGGCAATCTCCTACATGCCCACATGTGTTCAGCCTTACGTCTGGCCTCTAAGTCATACCTTCAATCAGCAGTCTGATGGCATTTAAAAAAGGGTCTCTGATCACTTTTTGCTTTTTTTAGCTTGTCATAAATCCTATTATCAGCAGTACCTGAGCTTGAGGAATTCAGTCATTTGAATCAAAATGCTTCCTTCTGACAATAACCAAGGAAGGAGACAAAGCCATTTGGCAAGCAAATGAATCTTAAGTACACACACTGGAAATGTTTATACTTTGTTCTAGATATATGTAGGCTGCATTTTGATAGTATATCAGTATTCAGCTTATAGAATGTGAATGGGATTTATGTGTGAGAGGAAATGTGAGAGAACTAGAGGAAGGGGTGTTAAGGAAAACTTAGTATAAATGGACTTTGAAGCTTTACTCAAATACTGGAGATAGGCACTGTCAAATCAAATTATTCCAAATGTAAAAAAATATAAATAAATTCTCTTCAGAGATACTTTTGTGACACGTATGATGTTGTACCTGTGACACTTCTCATGGAAGTATCTCCAGTTTTGTGTGACTTGATTTAATCTTATCTAGAGATAATTTGATCTCTCTGAGCCCTACTTGCCTCTTTATTTTGATGGCAGTAATTTAATCAGGATTTTCCATAAGCCTCCCGTTCTCTGCAAACACATTGCTGGGTTTGGTTGGTTGGTTTGGTGTTTTAATTATAGTAATGTAGTAGCACTTACAGGTTCAGGGCCTCCATCACGCCCTAAGCTTGAGGTGCAAAACAGAGCAAGGAAATATTGGGGCAAAATTGATTTTTGTTTATCAGTTTTACTTCACTGAAATAAATGTTCCATTTTAACTGTTAAAAGAGTCCAACATCCATTTCCTCCTTTTCACCTAAATTGTTTGGTTTTATACAAAGGAAGAAAACTCACACTTTTGAAAAGTTCATGTTAAAACCAAGCAGTACAAAGGTATATTATATGATTGCTTAGTGTACAACTTTTTCTTTTCTTTGCGTAAAAAATTCTGAGGCTCATGGTATGTATTCTTGTGAGGGTTTTTTTTAAGGCACTCTATCTCAGAGGTAGCATGTGTATCAGGGGAGGCAGGGATTGCCATGGTAAGTACCCCTGCTTCAAATAATAGGATTTGGGAATTATTTTCAGTCCAAAACATAGGGGAAAAAAATGTCTAAAAGTGACCTTGTCGTCTGAATTAACTTCCATGAGATTCCACTTTAAAATGATATGCCCAGTATTATCATTTTACTGCCAAAAACTGGGAACACTTCCAAATTTTGACTTAGAAATTATTGTACTTCCAACTGAAAAAAAAAAAAAAAAGAAGCTTTTTGAAGTACTTCTTTTTGTTGAATACTGTAATAGATGGCTCTGTAAAATCCTGAGTAAATGGCCAAGACCGCAAGTTCGAGCTGCCCCCAAGGCAGTCTTATCTTACACACAGGCTTTTAGAAGATTTTTGTTTTGTTCTTGAATGTGTGTAGTTTATGTGTTTCATCAGAAGATGCCTGGTTTTTTGCCTGACTCTACACCCCCATGTCAATACCACTCAGGTTCACAAGGGGAGTTAGCCGCGGGATTTGTGCTGTGCTGAAGAAGAAAGATTATCTTTCCTGTAGGGTGGGGGGAAGCGCATTGTGCACATCTCTAAAGTAAAGACTGCGGGAAAAAATGGAGAGGGCATAACTTTTTAATATACAATAGCATTCCTAAGTTAATATAGCATGCTGGAATGTAGTGGAACATTTTATTATTCGGCGATCGTTTTTCTTTACATCTTGTAAATAAAATGTTCCTTGTCTTAACGGGCATTCAGCAACAGTGGGGTAGGTTTCTAATCAGCCACACAAACCACTGCTCTAAGTGCACTAGATAGTGTCTCCAGCAAATAGCTTTAGAAAATATCCTTCGTCGTGTATGTACCCTCATGTGAGGATTACCTGCAATGATACGATACATCCTCATACATTCAGGCAGCCTCGTGTGCCTCTGATCTATCCTGGCTTTCACTGTCACTGTTTCTGAAATGGCCTTTCTGCCTCCTGATCACAACATGAAGCAAAAAAAGTACCATCTGGACACTGCATGCTAAAAAGTCAAAGATCTGTACACCGTAATATGCCCAAAAGGACATTTTCTTGTCAGTTAAGCTGCCATGTACTTTAGTCTGTCACTGATAACTAACAAAATTACAGTATGGTAATTTTAATTGGAAGCTATCCATTTTTATCCCTCAGGTTTTTCTTTTATTCCCCGTGGCAATCTTCTCCTGCAGCAGGCTCCCTGGCGGCGGCGCAGGCGTGGGCAGCGCCCGGTGGGAGGCCAGCGCGCCGGGCACGGCGGTGTCCGGCTGCCAGGGCGCTGCTCTGCCGCCGCTGCCCGGCAGCTCTGCCAGAGCCGCCGATCCCAGCTCAGCCCCGTGTGTCCTCTTCCTAATTCCTTAATTCTGCTGCTTTTTTACTCACCTGGAGTCCCACAAAGCCATTTGACAATTAAGGTTATGGAGGAAAAGAGGCAGTCCCCCCCGACTGCTGGATGTTGGGAAGATACTGATATGGGCCAGGGAGGGGGTGCACTGGGTTAGATGGACAAAGTGAACATTTCCCTGTTGGAAAGCTGTAAGTAAGAATATTTAGGACATCAGTTGTCGTTACTGGGGAGGCAGAGAGGGAGTAAGAGCCTCTCACCAGAAATAAGAACAGCGTCCATGACTGCAGGAGTACAGAGGAGGGGCAGCTTGCTTTTAGAGGGCAAAAACCAGGGTAAGGACAGGAAAGTGGAAAGCTAAAAAGACGAAAAAGGAATCAAACTCGTGGGATATGAAAGACTCTATTTTCATTTTAATGTATACATAAAGATTGATGTTGTTTTGCTTATATTTATTTGTCTGTTTGTTATCTGTGTGGTGCATGGTGCAGGGAATTTTACTGTTTTTTCCTTTTATCTGGATGACTCAGAAAAGTAAAAAATGCAGCCTGTAATATTGGCTTATGGTCTGGCAGAGTAGAAAGGAGTGCAAGCCAAACTCACAGTCACCTGAATCTCCTTGCAGAGGAGAATGGGGTACACATTTCAAACATGGAAATAAATTCAGTGTAGGAATGCACCAAAATAGAATAAGTTTGCATATGGACTTAGATATACATAGTGGACTAGTGGACTAGATATACATAGTGGACTATAATTACATAATAGTAATTGAGCATATCTTTTCAGAGAATTTGTGTCTTTACAGAATTAGTGCCAGATTAAAAACATAACATGCATTTTTCAAGTTACAATTTTGTGGCCAATACAATTTTGTGTAAAAAAAGTGCTGTTGTCCATTTTCACAGCATCTTGAACTGTTACAGTCTTAACATCAAGTTAGTTGGTGCACTACCAGCACTACCAGCTGGATTTTTATAAAGTTTTTAATGACAAGATAAATGCATACATTCTAAATTTAAGAGATTGACAGTTCATATCATCTTAAAAATTATCTATATATATATGTACCAAAATCAGAAAATGTGAAAAGAAGCATCATTATCACTTTAGTCTAAAAATTGGGTGGGAATTGTGACTGCAAGAGCATCATGGGAAAAACAGAATGGCATGGGATGTAAGTGCCCATAGACTGGGCATTAAAGTTACCCTTCTGAATTTGCAGTGGATTATGCCAGAGGTCTTTTTCCTTAGCAAAAGTTAAACAAAATGCTTTTTCTAAAAATCAGAAAAATACGAAAATTAAAAAGTACAAAATGAGAAAGGTCAAAATTAATCTGCCCAATGTGCAGCTAAACTTATGAAAACAAGTTATTTGTAGTTGTGGTTCTATTTTATATTTTTATAGTTTAGCTAGGTACAGTTATCTTTGTTGTTCCAATATGGAAAACCACTAAACAAGGCATTTGATCCTGATTTAATAGGAGAATGCTAATGGCGGGTCCAGTTCAGTTTTCTCTCTGGATTATGGTTTGTGAACTTCGTAAAAATATGTCTGTAGGAGGTTTCAAAATCAGCAGAAAGTACTGCATGAGAAAGATCCAGACAATGCATCAGCTGAGAAAAATCCATGCAGGGAAGTGGAAATTATGCAACGTTTTTCTCCTGAAGGACCACAGCTGTATTTCTCTGCAGAGAAAGAAAGTCTTTTAAACTGCAATGTTGATCATCAGTATCCCACATGGATCTCTGGCAGGGTGGCTTTCATACAGTTATGCTGGCAGTATTTCCTTTCTTAGCTGCTTCCTGAAGAAGCCTTGCTGAGGAGAAAGAGGTGCTGAAAAGGTTAATGGGAAGCCCTGATAAATCTGCAGAGACTGCCTCTATCATTAGAATCTCTTACACATATCAAAATGATAGCCTACCCTAAGGAAAAAAATGAGATTTTTTTGAGTTTTATGTAGTCTTTATGACAGCAAATCAGTTCTCAGTCCCAGCTCTGAGAACTGTAGGGCTTTCTGTGAGGTGGGTGCTGAGGTGCCTGGGTGGCTGAGCATGTACCTCCATGCCCTGGTTCCACACCGGCCAGAGCATCTGCTGCTGAAGTGCATGGAAGGGAGGCACAGACATTCCCAGCTTCCCTTCCACAAGACAGATTTGGATTGAAAAAGCTGAAATTCTTACATTTGGGCTAAATCTTACCAAAATAATGCATCTGAGCAGCAGCTCTGTGCAGCCACTCCCCATGCAGCTCCCATGTTCCTGGCTAAGCCTGGGGCACGGTCCATTGTCAGGTATCTACAGCCTGAATCACTAAAGGCAGTCTTCCAGTGCCTGTCTCCAAGATCCTCTACCCAATAGAAGGAGACCTTTTATCATGGTGATATTTTCCTGACAAACTTACAAAAGACTTGTTTAATTTTTTTTCTAACAATGCTTTGCTATCTATGTTTATTTTAGCCTAGTCACAGTCCTGTTACAACTTTTTTATCAGACCTTGAAAACTGAGTAGAAAAGTAGATTGCTGCCTTTTCCTTCCACTTTTGGAAAGCTGAAATCCAATCTAACTCAAAACATAAAATATACTTTTGTTACCACAAGATTGCAGCAGAGGTTAGTAGCAATGTGTATTTTATAGTATGTTTTCTCTGAAGGGAGAATTCATACTACAGCTATTCAAACTATATAGTGTGTGAATTCAGGACAAAAATGAATTTATTTTCCTTTTTTTCCATTCATCAGAGATGAACACTACATGCAAAGTTCAAATTCCGATAAAAATTTCTCTGTGTCTGGATCCAATGTTTTGGGCTGATTCTTTTACAGCTCAAGGGATAGCCCTCACCATAATTGAAAAGTCCATGTTTCATTATATGTGGGAAGTATAAATAGGCATATACTTTCTTGGGAGGTGGGTGTCTTTATGATAGTAGTAATAGGACTTATAATACTAGAGTAAATTTATGTTATCTTCTATTAATAAGTCTAGCTAACTTAGATTTAGTGACTTTTAGGCTGGGTCACAAAAATGTGTAACTTTTGTTTAGATGTTTTTTACTGTATTTCTTAACCACTGTAATGGAAGTCTGTGTAACAATTCTGTATTTGTACAATGATTTCACTTTAAAGCAGGAGACTAAATGCTCAATATTTTGTCACCTCATCCCCAGATTAAATATGGATATTGTTTATAGGTTGATTGTATTTTTCAGTGTATTTTTCCCTACAATTTTGTTTAGATTTTCAGGGAAAATATTTTAAATTTAAATGTTTTCAAAATCTTGTGTCTTTTTTCATAACTGTTTCTGTTACTGCTTTAACAGGCATGTGTTGCAATGAGAACACAAGTGGAAAAAATGAACAGAGGAGCAAAATATAGACAGACAACATGCTTAAGCAATCAGAAAGTATTTAGTCAATACATTGGTCTCAGCACACAACAACAAACAAGTCTATAGATGTATGAGATGAATGAGAAGGGAGATTTGGATTGGGAAGAAGAAAAGCTCTATGGGTGATGTTGGAAAGTGTATCAGAAGTCTGAAGGACACTGTAGAGGGCACAGATAATGCTTTGGAAATATTGGTAGTGTGAGTTGGAGACTTGGCTCATGTAGCAGGGGAAGATGGAGCAGACCTCAAGGCACTGAGTGAAAGGGGAAGAAAATATTCTGCACAAGTGAGGACAAATACTGTTTCATCCAAAAGAGCAAAGAAGGCAGCAGAGAGAGGCAAAAATAGACATCACATGGCCAAGGCAATGGAAAGAAAGTATCTTGATAACAGCATTCTGACTGGATACCAGTATTGTAAGGTTTCTGCATTTAACAGGGGGATCTTTGCTGTGTGGATGGATAGGAAAGGCTGTGGTTTTGAAAGGTAAAATGAGATGGGTAGGTGTAGTTGTCTTAAGTAAGATGGGAAGGGAGATCAAGAACTGTTTTGAACTGGGGAGCTTGACATCAGAGAAATAAGGCAAGCTGAGCCCTGGTA
Source organism: Urocynchramus pylzowi (assembly GCA_013397555.1). Lineage (NCBI taxonomy): Eukaryota > Metazoa > Chordata > Aves > Passeriformes > Fringillidae > Urocynchramus > Urocynchramus pylzowi. The sequence continues at coordinate 1,344,882 of VZRH01005335.1, forward strand.
TGGAGCAGAGTGGTCAATTTGTTGTTTTAATTAGTCTAGGATTTCTATAACTCAGTATAATCTTACCCAAGTGAAAAGACAAAGAAGAGGTATGGAGTTCATCCAGCATTCTGCATAGACAGAAAGGGAATCTTAGAATAAGTAAACTTAAGGGAGAAATGAAAAATAGCTGGAGTCTTTTTAGAGAGAGAAAATTCATTCTAGAAGTAGCTACAGAGGGGAGAGGATACAGAAGAATAGTGGAACTTGCCCTCAAATTCGACATGGGATAGACCAGGACTGTGTTAGAAAATAGTAAGATTGCCTGGATTTCTTCTCTGAAGCAAAGTACTTGTTTCTAAAGCACTTCTCATTTTGCAGCACTGATCCTTTCTTCAGCTGCAAACAAAACAAAGCCCTTAAACATATAGTTTAAAATTCTATCCATATTAAGGGTGTTCTATCTATCATAACTTATGTGTGTGTCACTTAAGATTGTTAAAAACCTCAGGGTGGGAATAATGTTATTTGCATTTGCACATTTATTTGTATGGCAGCACATAGGCTTATTACTAAAGAAATGGTTGCTGTGTGTAATTAGTTGATCTCTGCTTTTAAATGTTCATTAGACATACAGATAAAATGAAGATGTTACCTCAGTCTATTGTTAATAGATTTAAGCTTTCTTTTTCTTTGAGGGTTTTTTTTTTTTTTTTGCTTCTTTTACATAGCCAGCTTCCTTCCACTGTGCTGCTGCAGGAAATTACTTTTTTCTGTTGGGAGGAGGAGTAATTTTTTTTTTTCACCCTTGAAACTTCAAGTAAACAACAAACCTAGAAATTCTGGACAGGAAAATATAGGTATGGAGTATGAAACAGGAATGGAAAAATTAAAAGATTTCAAAAACCTCTGTATCTTTCAGCACTTTCTTTCAAAGGTAGTTCTGGTGTCCTCTTACCAAAGGAGAAGAAACAACTGAGAACATGAAGAGTAAAAGGGAAAGTGGTGCAAGTGATAATGAATTACTCAAAATCATCATAGTAACAAATGATTTCACAGAGCACTACTTAAAAAGAGAATTATGAAATAGGAATTGTGATGCAGGCAGTTATATTTTTGGAAGTATAATGTCAAACAAATAGTTCCTTTAGCTAGAGGAATGAATGGATCCAGCTTTATTGCATCATATGGGCATTCTGACTTTCAAAAAACCTCAATGTCTGTGCTTGAAATCAGTTAAGACCACGAAGGTAAAGCTCTGGAACAGGTTATATAGTCTACATCATTAGATGTCTTCAAGGAGAGAAAGACTAGGTGAGTTAGCTTCTAGATGAACTAGAGTACTGTTGATTCTGTCTTGAGACAAGGAGACAGAACAGATGATCTCTTCTGCGAGTATACACTTCCAGAATTTGAGGAAGCAGAAGAGAGAGCATTTAGAAGATAATGTCAAATACTTAACTGATCAAACAAACAGTACTGTGTGCACCTCTCAGGGCTTACATCAGTTGCAATATCAGAGATGACAGGATACCTTTTGAAAAAATCACTCCAATGCTCTGGCAAATAGAACATTTTAGAAAAGTGACCCACTTGCTCCAAATGTAAGGCATTAAAGTTCTTTCAGAACAAGATGGGGGAAATCAAAATGGAAATGTTCTTCATACAAAGGCAATAGTAAGAGAAGTATATGGATAGATAAAGCAGAGTTTAAAGCTGAATCATCCCCATTTCTGATTTAATTTGGATTCCTTCTTTTTTTCTGTTGTTGTAGCCTTCCTTGAAGCAGCCTATCAAGTCTAATAGCAGATCTTCAACATCCAGTAGATCTGTTATTTTTTCTTCAAAGATAAACTGTTTCTCTAAAGGTTGAAAAATAGAGATTGTTTTCTAAATGCATTTGAAAAGGAAAGGAAGTGGTAAAAAAAAAATCTATGTAAAACAAAAACAGCCTTTGAAATGTTGTAAAGGCTGTCTCTCTCCCTCACTAGTCTGTTCTGGGTTTTTTTTTGTTCAGCTCCAGAATAAGATATTGCAGATCAGGAACAGTATTCTTTATTTATTGTTAATTTCTTTTCTTTACCAGAATATGCATCTCACAAGACTGCTAAGTTCAGGGTAAGAAACAAAGGTTCTCAAGTTAACCTTGTTATCCCTTTTGTCAATGGCTTTTATACCCAAGTGACCTGGCTTGTGCAGGGCAGGTGAAAGGAGCCTTCACGCAGGTTCTCGAGCACTGAGCTGGTGTTCCTCCAAAATGTGCACAGCACAAGTGATCTGGGAGCTGACATAAAACATTTGCTTTGGGCTACACCAGGAGTCAGCAGCAGCTCCTCACCCTGGCTGTTCAAATGCATGACGCTTCTGTGAAGATAATGAGAAATTAGAAGTTGGATATTTTCATTTTAAGAAAGCATGAAAAGAGCTATCTTGGTACATTTCAATCTACATGTTTCTGCCTTTACCTTCCTCCTTGAGAAACTTTTCTTTAGTTTTTGTTATGAGTGAGAAGATTGTACTGAACTGTGAATTGCTTTTTTCTCTCTTTTTAGTTAAAACACAGCATGGAGAGATGTGAGTGAAATTATTAGTGCTGGAGATTGTGAATATCTCTTGAAATGAAGGGCATTTGCCAGAAATCTGTCAAACTACAAACGATCTAGGTCTTGCTCAAGAAACCATCTATTAAAAGCAGTGACCCACTAACCTAATTTTTCCAGAAGAACTGTTGGGCAGTTATGGCAAGACAATCCAAGAGATTTGTAAAACTTTTAATTTCTTTAGGGGTCAGATAAGTAAGATTTCAGATGCAGAAGCAACAGAAAATCATGTCAATTTAAGCAGGAAGTTCTGTTGCCAAATGAACTGTGTATATTTAGACAGCTTTGTGAATGTTCAGCTCTTCTGATTCATGATTCCATTCAGGAACTGCTTAAGATGTGATTTTACTCTGGTGGAGTTTTTTTGTCTGAGTTCTCCAGTACTTTGTATGTCTATTGGGAAAGAAACCTCTTTCTTCATTTTGTGAAAGTGAGATTATGCAGAGATTACTGGACATTTACTCTTGGTACTTGAGAACAGTTTTCCTTTTAGTATAAGCCTCATATTGCAGTAGTTGTTGCCTTGCAAATGTTCATAATAATAATCATTATCAATCTGCTTTCTGTGGCAATAAAATCCCTAAATTGAGCAGGAAATAATGCTAAACTCAGAAATGGTAAAGGCTTTCCTTCCAATTTGAAAAGAGGATGAGAGAGAACAAATTAATCATAGAATCGTGGATGCTGGAAACATATTAAAAAAACTAGCCAGTCTTTCTGCCTTTCATTTGCCTTTTATTGTACATCCTGCAGTATTCTGACAGTCTGGTTTTTCAAAAGCTGTAGTCTTAAAAGTGATAGGTTACCATTACTTTCTCTTAAGAGTGTATGAGAATCTCACTGATAAAGAGGATTTCAGAAGTTTGGGAAATGAATGCTACTGCAGCAGTGAGGAACTAATAGTTCCAAATATATATAGAAATGCAAAGGGATTTTTTTTCCCAGTGATTTTTTGTGCTGAGTCGCCATCTGAGATGTCTGTGCATATGTCAGTTTATCTATGTCTATTTTAGAGCTGGAATATGTTCTCACTCCCTTAATAATCACCTCCTCACTTTCTGTACAATTTTAAAATTACATCTGACCAGAGGATTAAGAATGTCTTAGTGGTACCGTTGTCTTGAAATTCATTTGACTGTGCATTGTTCTCTAAAGTGCCATATTTAGCTCTTAACAAGCTTGGGAATATTGTTTATTTGGCCGTATGATGTGTTAGTTGCTTAGTTAATTCTGCATTTAAGGACGTGTGTTCTCTGGGCTCTCACATGGGGGGAGGAAAGTGTCCTCCTTATGTGAGAAAGCTGCCACAGCAGCTGAGATATCACTTAACACTGGAGGCTCTCCAGGGCTTGCATGTGCTGTACATGCTTGCAATGTATTTTGGTATTAGCATGACCAACATTAATACACAGCACTAATGCTGAGAATAAAGTGGGTGCTAAAGCTCAGATTCAGATGCTCTAAATGGAAACATCTTTATTGCTCTACACTAAGAGGGAATGAACAAATAGTTCTGCAGTGGGCAAAGAAGACTGGTATAGCACCCTAACCCCAGAGGCAAATTTATTTCCACCCATCTGCTGTCTCAAATGCCAAGTCCTAGAAATGCCACTGTTTCCAAAGTAGCAGACATTAACCATGTGTGTAAATCTTAGGCATTAGTAAAAATTATTCCCCAAAAATTGCCTTTGTTTGGTTTTCATGAATTGCCAGAGCAAAGCAAAAGGCCAAGGCTCGTTGTGGGCTCTGTTACCCTGGCACTAACAGGTTTGTAATTTCTGTGATGGAATATAATGAATGGCTGTCGGTAAGATAGCGATTTCATTTCATGCATCTGCTGCAAATAATAAAGACATTTGTAAGGCTGTAAGGTAAGGTCCAGGGCTGGGTTCTGGTCCAGTTTGCTGTGGAACTTGCAGACCCTATACCATGGTACCCAGCTGAAAGGGGATTGTAAAGAACTTACATATTGTGGAATAAAATCTATCTTCAGAGTCTGCAGACTCCTGGACCCAAGGATGGGCAAGGAAAACATAACTGGCTGGTTGTGTATAGGTCTTCCCCCAAAGGACCTTGGTTACTATTAGTGCCTCTCTCTCCTCCTCTTCCTGCCCACCAGCACAGGTTTGGGGAAAACTCTCCTGTTGCTGCTTCTCCTACCAGTAAATGGTCAAAGAAATGACATATTATTAAGTGCAAAAATAGGTCCCGCTTAGAAATCCAAGTGTCAGGGAACATTAGTGCTGCCCTTTCCTTGCCAAAACTTACCAATTCCCCCTCTGCTGTGAGCTGCTTTCAGACATTTGTGTTTCTTTTTGTCTAGGCAGGCTGCGTATTCAGCAGAGTGACTCAGAGCACAGAATCTCTTTGAACTGTGTTTCTGCTCTGGGAAAGTCTTTTTTGGTTTTTGTTTCTTTAATATTTTTTTTAAGTGATAAGGAAATATGTGCTACTTGCAAGTTGCTCCTTTTGGCAAACATGGGATATCCCTTTTTAGTATGGATTCTGTTCCATATGTGATCGTTCCTTTTTTGCCAAACTTCCTTAGATGTGCACCAAATTGCAGAAAGATGAATACCAACTTTGCATAATTTGAACAAGAAAGCCTTGCAGTGCTACTTTTCTGTTTAATTTACGGGGTGGGGGGGGGGAAATTATGAGATACGTAGAACATAAGTAAGGGCAGAATAGAGCCCTTAATCTTAATTATTCATTCTGCAGTATTATAAATGACTAAAGATTACCTCCAATGTTTGGTATAATCTTACAGTGTGCAGATGTGGTTCTCTTTGGTATATGCCATCTTTACTGAACTCACAATTTCCATAATGCTGTCACATTCTGCATGGGAAGCAGATTTACAGATAGGTAATCCATGTAAGGTATTTTAAAGACAGCTTATTAAAGGATTGAGGCCTGCTGTTAAATTACATATGCTTTCAATTGCTATGAGGAGCAAACAGTATCAAGAAGTACAATAATTTAGCTGCAGCTGGAGAAAGGCCTATTTAAAGTTTTGATGACAGATCCTTTAAAGTTTTCCTTTAAGTTCTTTTCTGCTTTCTATCTTCTCCTGCATAGTACAGTATTTCACTTTATACAACGTAATTTCACCAGCAGGTCGACTGTATGCACGCTAGGAAACTGAAATGCATTCCCAAACTGATAGATAGAGTTTACAAAACGACTGTGGGCGCCAGGCTCCACACTTGATGGCATTATCTAAACACCTGACAGCAAGGATGGAGTCATTGCAGTTTAGCATTGCTAATTATTAATAGCTCCAATTGTGCTGGGCACTGTCGCCGTGCGCGCTCCCCGCCGCCGCGAGCCGGGCTGCTGCGCCGCAGCGATGCTGCCGAGCATATTGGAGAGTGCCCCCATCTGTTTCTGGAACACAAGGCGATGTGTCACTTACGTGCTGTCTGCTCCTCGTACCCTTTACAGAGGGAGTTACAAGAGATTGCCTTTCCAAACAGATAAGCTCATTCCACTCTCTTTAACTGGAATAAGAAGGCGACGACTGTAGTTTAGAGTCATTCTTTAATTGGGGGGGCTGGGGAGGAGGGGGAACGTTTGGAGTTTTTTCCCTAAAGTAACAAAATAAATGAGAAAATAGTGACGCTGTTTGGAGCTAACTTTAAGTGTCGCACGGTGAGATGCTAAAAGGGGCACATTATGCAGACGTGAGACTACAAAGCCCGAGAAGGAATGTGTTAAACAATCATTTTATAAGGATGAGTCTGGCCATGCGTTTGCGTGTGAACATTATTGCAGTCTGAAAAAGAGAAAATGTTATTATGCCATGTATCTTTGAGCCATTATTGGAATTAGGTTACAAAGCTTTGACTGCAAGGTTATTTGAATCTACTGCTTGGTGTTAATGTCATGCTTTCTATTTAGTATTTTTTTCCTTATTTGTTATGAACTAGTACACTATGAGAAACAAATAATTTTTAAAAATGTGTCTGTAACCACCCACCACAAACATATTTTTTGACTGTATATATTTAAAGATCACTGTACACTGTGGGGAAAGCTGTGTAAAGCTCTGAAAAGACAAAGTAGTTAAAAAAAAAAAAGGTTCTAAGAATTAAAATAAAGGCTTTTTAAACTTATCTTTGTTTTTTCTTTAACATTTCTGTGTAATCTAAGCAGACACGTGAAAACAGTGACTCTAAATTTGGCAAAATAAATCATTTTCTTACAAAGGGTGATCTAAACATCTTTCCACATAAATATATTAGGACTTCTTTTTCTTTTATTTTTTGCTTTTTTACTAAATGAAAGATAATATTTTTATTTTGATGTATTTACAGTGTAAATTACGCACATGATATTTCTGTCCTCATCTAATAAATCTATTTTTACAGAAGTTGTAGAGGTTAATAGATTTTGAATTGCATTAGATTTCTGTAATAAATGGATATATAAGACAAGACCTTATTAGGTTGATCTTTGTCTGTGAAATCTTTCTTCTTCAAATAATTTCAGAAACCAAAAATGTAAAATACAAACTTTTCCTAATAATGAATTTTTAAGCATATGTCTCTATAAATATTAGTGGAATTTAATTGCAGAAAATTACTTTGTAACCAATTAGTAGCAAAGTTCTTTAGAGTACCTGAAACTAGTATTTTTATTTCAGTATTTATACTGGAATATGCTTCTTATAAAGGAAAAATGCTATTGATAGCTCTTAATGAACTTCGAATTAATGTAAAGTCAATATTATAAAATATTGATATATCAGTCCTAGACAGCAAATGTATTATCAAGTGAAAAATAATTAAAGTAGTTAAAAATTAAACTGAAAAATTAAAAGGTGATGCTTAAATAAGTAAAACAAAATATCTCATAGATAATATTTCTAATAGGCTGTGTAGACCTCATTGCATTGTTTCTGTTGTTACCGCGTCTTAATGGTTTTTATTGTTTATGGGAAAAATTGTTTAAGACAGCAAGAATCTCGGGTCTTCTCTTTTTTATGAAGGTCAAACTAAATTCAGAATTATAACTGAAAAATGAAATGTAAATACCAAGATCTTTGATAACAAAGTAATTAAAATGTATGGTTTTGCCTACTGTGTATAATAAGGGCTTATATTTGATCAACCATAAAAGTTATTTAATCATTTTAACCTTGGAATACTACCCCACAAAAAACTACTTAATGGAAGTTAGCTGAGAAGCATTAGAGTATCACAACATCAAGAAGGCTGAGCGAGAGGGCACTGAAAATTCAAGCACAGCTTATTTCTGCCATAATACTATAGCAGGTTGCATGGCAACCAGTGGCTGTGGATTTTGAAGTTACTTTATCCTTATTCAATGAGCAAAGACTTAGCCTGTATTTATTTTGGTAATTTCTAGAATTAATCAGGTATTTAAGGCCCAGTGTAGCATAAACTTGCTGTGATTTTTTGATTGGCAAATGAATGTTTACAACTGTTGTTGGGAGAAGATCTGGAAGAAGAGGAGAGCTCGATTGTTCCTCCTAGCATTGCAGACAGTAAGTATTAGACAAATGCTCGGATCAGCAGCCCATTTGGAGCAAGAGTGTGGCTTGCAAGCATCTCCCTGTGATTTAGGTTAGTCATTTTAGGAGGACACTGGAGTTTTCTAAAAAAATCCTGCCATATTTCATTTTAATGTTACCATCAAGGAACAATGCAAAGAGAATTTTAACATTTTTCGGCTGAGTAAAAGCTATAATCATAAGCCAAAGTCACAAGTAAAAGTAGTGTGGCACCCTTGTGGGCGTGTATTACTTCAGAGAATACAGTAACATCCAAATCTCAAAACATATTTTAAAATACTATTTAATTTCCATTACTTTCCTTAAGCTAAAAAGGCAACTCTTGCAGTATCCTGTTATTTAATATGTTCAGGGTTCTGCCAAGCTTCTCAATATCCCCAGATCTTACTGAAATTGAAGTAAATTAAAGCACAAAGCGCACATCATAATGCTCGTAATGAATGAGAGGTGTGAACTGGTGGCTCATTTAATGAGTGCTTTTTAAAAATTCACTTTGCTAGAGCATATGAAAAATCTGTAGGATATTTCCAGGTTTCAGAAGGAGTGTATATTCTTGTAGTGAAAGCTGCCATCATAATGCTTATACGTACAGGGGTAGGATTATGATATGAGTGTTCTCCTCATGTGTTTCAGTTCCTAACTTTTTGGCTTTTATGCAAAGTACACATTGAATGAACCTTATCACATACACAGCATGAAAGGCATCATTAAATCAAGACAGCCTTTCACAACCCTGACTTACATCATGCACCCCACCAACCCAGCTTTGAAGAACCCTTTTTTCATATGTTCATGAACTTAGCAGATTTGCGTGACAGCTGTATCGTTCTATTTTAAAGCATATTTCCAAAAATGACATTAGATCAAGACCAAAACCATAATAAGAAGCCTGCACTCCTTAGGTGGGAGTGGGCACCCAGCCAGTTGAGCACTGCTGGATTGGGAATGCCTTGTCTCCAAGGCAGGCCACTGGAGATGAAATTGCACAACTGTACGTGTCTAGTGCAGGTCTTGCCTTTTCTGAGAGGCTTCCTCATTACTCAGATACTGTTTATGTCCAGAAAACATGCACCCACAGCATTCACATTCCAAACTTTACAGCACAGAAGTGAACTCAGTAAAAATTCGAGCTGAAATGGGTAGTGAATGTCTTGCATTTGTTTTGCATAGGTAGCCTGGAGGTTATAGCATATCTGTGTGCAGCAGCAAGAGGAGGTCCATGCATGTCCACTTTCAAGCAGTGTGAGCAGTTTAGGCTCACTGTGCCTGTCAGCTTGCATAAAAGTCCCTAATGATCTTCTTGATGAAATAAAGTGATCAATCTTGGCAGTGAAGGCACAACAAAGTTATTTTTTAAATGGATAGGTTATTTTGTTAAAACCTCCACTAGAAAGCTAGTACTTCTGGGAGTGGTGAATGTTGTTAATATATATATATATATTGTAGCCTTTATGATGACAGTTAAAAATTTATTACAGCCAAATACTTTATGTCAACAATAAGCTACTGCAGTTTAAGAAAAAGGAAAGATTTTCCCCTGAGCCAGTTGTGTTTTCTTTGAACATAACAGGAAATAAAGCTTAAATATTTGGAGTTGGAACTCTTGGTCCTGTTTGAATATTTGTGTTTCACACTTTGCAGAAATTAGTGAATTTTGGTGACCTCATCTCTGGTCACTTTTTTTTTTTCTACATGGAAAGGTTAATACTAAAATGTGCTAATATCAGGAAAGGATCCTGCAGTTTGACAGGGTTTTGTATTAGTAATAAAACTAAGAGACCTGTTCAGAGCAAATAATTGCAGCAGTAAGGGACTCCTGGGTTTTCTAGCTTCCATCCTGGCTGAAAAGCAAGCTGACCCATGCTGTTGTCTTGTCTCTATCTTCTTTTGGGGACATGCATTAAGTCATATGAGTCTGAACAGTCAAGCACAATGCACCACTTGTCAGACTATTATGAGTTATCTTTCCTTAGGCATTGGGTAAAATATATTAACTCAAACCCTGAGTGTTGTTCCAGTGCAAATACAGGAAGGAATTAAAGAGCTGGTCCAGTGTTAGTGCACAGGAAGTGAGGACTTTGCATCTTCTGGTCCTTTCTTCATTTATGCAACTGATGGCTGCAACAGGAAACTTAATAAAACCTCTGATCAAAGCACTGCTGGACCTGACCAGCAACTTTGTTATTGCTACACTGTGGATGAAATAGTAGAAATCATTTTATCAGGCAGTTGAATTGATTCATTTTATATAGGGCTTTGAATCAGTTGTTGCTTCTGCTTTTATTTCTGCCTGTATTTGTATATGAATATAATATATATATATATATATATTATATATATTGTATTCATAATATATATATTATGAAAGGATAGAGTTTTAGAAATTAAGAATATCCCTTGACACTGGCCCTCCTTGTTTTGTGGGGATGGGCAATCCGATTACAACATTGAACAGGGCACCTCTGCCTTGTTTTTTTTTAAAGGAGAAAATTGAACATTCAGTGATGCTCTGGGCCAGAAATTACTGTCCAAGTAAACTGCTGTACTTATGAATGAGGCATAATAGATTTGTCAGGGCTATGACCTATTTCAGTAACTGTGAAAAAGGAATAATGTTAGGTGTCAGAGAGGAGTCAAGGCATGGGGCTTGTTTTCACTGAAACCCTGGGCAGCAAGGAAAGCATGAAAGGTAATACTTCAGTCTGAAAAGAAGAGCCTGGGAACACAGTCAGGAAGCAACCTTTAGCTCCATTTCTCCCTATATAATTTGCATTCTGTAAAAAGAAATACATTTAATATATTTATAATATTGGAACCTGGGATTAAAATTGAAAGCCTACAGTGAAGCTCACATTTGCAGAACAGAGCTTTGTCAATTAGTTCTCTTTTCTTACAGCAATGCCTGCTTTTCCAGAGCAGCCCCCCACATGTCCTATCCTTTTGCCTCACAGGCACATTGGACACAAATGTGTTAGCTAAGTTTTTGCCACACTATCCAAGGAAATTTTAAGGAAATGGTCCAGTTTCAAAAATTCTACTAAATATTGTGTATTTGGTTCTAATTTTAAAACTGTTAGGTCAAAATGTCAGTGGTGAGTAGATCTTCTATTGTCTAAGTGCAAACCTCCTCTTAAAAATAACCATAGAACCAAAACTATTAATGTTTTACTTCATTCACATTTTTCTCTTCCACGATTGCCTGCACTGACTGTCTCAGAGCACACAGAGGCTAACAGTACAAGTGTAAACTGCCATCTAAGTCTTTTTCTTCTGCCTAGCACTGGAAAGGTTATGTCCTGAAATAATGCATTTAGTAAATGATGCACCCTGTAAGACAGGACTAGGGCTGGAAGGATTGCAGACAAAATGTGCTCAGAGCTAGAAACAGTCACACAGATTGGAGACTAAACCCAAATGCTGCCTGTTCATGAGAGCTTTATATTGATGCCTCTGTGATTGGAAAGGAGAATTTTGCAGCCAAATGCTCTGTTGATTTACATTCCTGGAAAAACCACTGATTTATGGAAGGTTTTGCCATATAAATATCACAGTTTATTCTTGGGTTTAAGGCTTTAAACTGCAGTAAGGTGCATCAAGGATCCTTTCTAGTTTGCACTGTATTTTGTCTTATATGAATTTGGTTACTCTGTGTACCTCAGTGTACCTGTCTTTACAGCAACCCTGAGCAATGTGGGGTATACTGCACAATACTTGAATACACCTCAATTCAATACTTGAATACACCTCAAGTATTGAACTACAAGAAATGTAAAGGTGTTCTAACTCTGTACAGTTAAGTATGTTCCTAAGAGAAACCTCAAGGGTTTCTTGCAGCTGAGCTATTAGCAATGGCCATAAAAGGTGAGAAATGTCACGCATATGAAAATTCAGGCCATCACTAAAGGGTCTTGAAAATCTGACCCAACACAATTTGAGCAAGATCATGCAAAGTAACAACAGCACAGAAGGGAATTGATCCATTTCTCAGAAAACGTTGCATTGTACATAACCCTTAAAATATGTCCTTTTTTTTCTGTTTTGTTTGGTTTTTTTGTTTGTTTGTTAGTTGGTTGATTTTTTGTTTTGGTTTGTTTTTTTCCATTTTGATTATTTAGTAAATATATTTTGACAATTTAGGAAGTAATTTTTGCTTTGATTCCTTCCTGTTTACCTTTCAGAGTGAATCATTTGACTTGTGTTCTAATTCCACTGCATCAAGTGTGACTTTTCATTCATTTCATAGGCATATAGCTCTCTGGAAACAATAAAGCTAGTAAAGAGCAAAGGGGAGATGCTAGAGGGAAGGTTTAATTCTTTAAATTATAAAGTAAATTGGCAGTGACTGCACACTGAGACACATCCTAGTCCCCATGTACTAATTGGATGCCACTTAAAAACATTATGAGAAAAGTATATGAAACTCCAGGTCTTCCAGTCTAAGTATCATCCTGGTTTTATACTGATATTAATGACCACAGGTTGGGTAGGGTTGTTTTTTTTTTTTTTTTCTTTGTCCCCCCACTGTGGTGAAAGTAAGATGCCTGAAGGGAAGCAGAATTAATTAAAGTTTCTGATGAATATTGGACCACTACTGGCATTTGCCTCGGGATCAACAGGTAGGTTCTTAACTTTGTGAGGGAAAACATTATTGAAGAAGGTTGCATTCCTTGTGCAGATCAAGTTGTGCTTTTAAAAAATAAAAGAAGTCAGCTGGTGGTCTTGCTTTTAATTATCGAAGCTGTGAGAATTCAAATGACATATTTGCCTCATTTACTTAGAAGATATTCTTGTATTTATTAAATCATTTGAAGAACATCTGTAACACTTTGATAAGATTTTCTTTCTCATCATAGGAAGCAGGCTGCATTTCAATACCAGGAAGTACTAGTATTTAGTGTTTACTATTCCATTTACAGGGAAAATGTAATATGTAGAAATAAAATTCACCAGAATTTGGAAATGTTTTATTTTGTAACAACAGTGGACATAAGTCCAATAGTGGGATTAAAGGATCCAGATAGAAATATAAATTATTATTTAACTTTTCCTTCTATCACTGCTAGGCTACAAGCTACCTGTTTCTTACCATATTTTACCCAGGAATTCCTTCACAAAAGCAAAAGCCTATAGAGTCTTCTGAAGCAACAGTAAAGTTGAGATGACAAGAAGGAAATATAGTATTTTTAACACCAGCTGTTAAATGACTAAGAAGAAAGTGATGCTGTCTTTCTGTACTGTTTATAGGTCAAATAAAAATATAGGAACAGCCAATGTGCTTTCAATCAAAAATAATTTTTAAACAACTTGAAATTTCGTGTCATTGATGCTTTAAGGCTTTTCTGGATTGTGATCACCTTCTTTAGACACAGAGGACAAGGGTCCAGTGCATCCAGTTGTTTTCACATGTGACTGAGGTTTAAAAATCAAACTTCATGTAACCAGGCAAAGTCACAGACAGAGTCCACAATATCAGACAGAGCAGGTGAATATGTGTATCCTTCTGTTTACTGTAGGAATCCAAAAGTTAAACTAGAATTTCTAATGAGATTTTACCAGAAGTCTGCTTTTAAAAATTGAGAATACCAGGGTAAATCTCCCTTAAAAAGGTTTAATCATATATTAGATAATATTCTGCTGGAAAATACATATGTGGCATAATAAATAAATTAGGAATTCAGTTATTAAAATGTGTGAGCATGTGCAAAGCTGAATATGCATATACATATGCATATACATGTGTATATGTGCATGCAAATATCAATATTGTCTGTGTATACATAAAGACTTATTTAGTTATCTGTGGTTGTGTGTTCACAGAAATAAATATCTGCAGATACCTGTAGTCTTTCTCACTTCAGAAAGCATAATAATTACATAACATTTATTTCCCTATGTTTCAGTGGCAATTTTAAGAAAACTTACTGTAAACCACTAAGCACCTTAATTTTAGTCTGGGTGTTTTATGTCTCCTAAATTGTTATATTTTATATATATATATATATGTAATTATGAACATATTTTTTCATATTAACATTTTATCTTATAAAGCAAAAAATAAAACTAGCATGAGTACTGTAAAGGAACTTATGTAGTGGGATTTTTTTCTAGCCTTTTGTTATGCTTTTTCAGATTATTCGACTGATGTTTAATTGGTTCATCAGGTAAATACTACTAGTCTAGCAGTTGAAATCAAATCATCTGAAAGTTAAAAGGTCATATTAATACTATATCTCTAAAGGTTACAGAAGAAAGTCAGCAATGAAACTCCTGCAGACAGTCAAAGAAGGGGCAGGGCCACTGTGGATAAAAAGACAAAAGGCACTGCTGGATAGCCTGTTTCCATAAAACACTGAAGTATTTCAAGAGCTGCTTTCACCCATGGGTAATCTGTAGAGTAACAGTGGATACTCATATGTTCACTATTTTATTTCTCACACTTTTAAATCAGCAATACCCAACCCATTTTATTATTGCTGGGATTTTTTCATTTGCCCAGGTCTCAGTTCTTTCTGTATCTCATCCTCTTCCTGAAGAAGACATTGATTTTAATCTTTTCCTTTTAAAGTATTTATTTATGCTGTTTCATTGTCCATAGGCACTACTTGTAAAGAGCCTGCTCTGCTAGACATCATATAAAATGAAGTTTCAAAAAGCAGTCCCTGCTCCAGATATATCAATTTCTTCTCAGTCACCTTTCCAGGTTGCTCTATTTCTTGCCATCAGAACAATGGGCTATAACCTGATAATTTTTTACTTATATTTCCTTTTTTCCTCCTTTTTCTCTTCTGTGTCTCTCTTCTACTATATCCAGTTTTTCTATCAAAAACAGTCACATCCACAATACTCTAGAAACATATCCATTCTCATAAATCTTCAGAATAACTTGCTCAATATTTCCATGTACTACACAAACTGCTGCTCCTCTCTCAGAGCACTCTTTGTCTTTGGCCCTCATTTCCCTGCTATACTTCAGTCTATTTTAGTTTTTCCCCTTTTCACTTGTAGTCTCTTGTTGCAACAGTCTGCTGTGATCATACCCCAACATTTTGCTCCTTCCTCTTTGAAGCAGTTCATTAAATGAATGATTCCTTAAAACATGCTAATGGGAATACTTTGTGCCTTTTCTCTTTGACTGTTTGCTACTACAGCCTTCTGATTACAAATTTCTTCCAGGCTGGATTTCTATTCCCTTCCGTTTAGGTTTGGCCATCTAAATGCTATCAATTGTTAGGCAATTGCAATACCATGTAGTGATTTAATAAACAGTATGTGAATGGAAAATATAATATTTACTTCTGAGGAACCATGTGCTGCTCCTGTAACTTAAAACTCCATATTCCAGCTAGCCACCATTTTCCATGGGCAAGAGAGACCCTCTTAATGTGCACACTGACTGCTTGAGGTTTCTGTGGTGCTGAATCCACAGCTGAAAACACAGCAGCTCATACCTTTGATTTTGTGAGGCTTGTTTTACATAACTGTTGTAGAAATATTAGCACATTGCAGAAGATTACTTGCATCAGTCAGTGCTTTTTTGGTTTATTTCATTCTCTCAAAAAAGCATTTTGTTGTTGGTTTCAAATACTGCTGTTCCTACTAAAACTGTGACTGTAACTAGCTGTATCATTGGTTTCAGAAGGGTCAAAAAATAGGTTATTTACTCAGATGGGTATCTAAGGCTTGTAATTGTATGCAATATTGTCTGTCATTCAGATGCCCTATATATTCTCACTGTCCTTAAATCAGTTTTGGTTGTTGGGCTGGCAGTGTTCTCCTTAAATATGTATTACTTTTAAAACTTTTAAATAATGGAGTTACTCCATTTACTGAGTTGCCATCGTAGATGATTCTCTACATTAGGAAAAAATGTTTTCTGTACTTAATAATAGAAGTGTGATTAGATGTCCAGTTAACATCAGACAGGTGTTTTGGAAACATACCTGGACCAATTTCTAACACTGTTGTGATGTTGTTCATTTCTGTTACCAAACAAA